>JAFFSR010000369.1:1182500-1635000 GCA_017163975.1 Anastatus disparis | reverse complement strand
TCATCATCATCATCATCATCATCATCATCATCATCATCATCATCATCATCATCATCATCATCATCATCATCATCATCATCATCATCATCATCATCATCATCATCATCATCATCATCATCATCATCATCATCATCATCATCATCATCATCATCATCATCATCATCATCATCATCATCATCATCATCATCATCATCATCATCATCATCATCATCATCATCATCATCATCATCATCATCATCATCATCATCATCATCATCATCATCATCATCATCATCATCATCATCATCATCATCATCATCATCATCATCATCATCATCATCATCATCATCATCATCATCATCATCATCATCATCATCATCATCATCATCATCATCATCATCATCATCATCATCATCATCATCATCATCATCATCATCATCATCATCATCATCATCATCATCATCATCATCATCATCATCATCATCATCATCATCATCATCATCATCATCATCATCATCATCATCATCATCATCATCATCATCATCATCATCATCATCATCATCATCATCATCATCATCATCATCATCATCATCATCATCATCATCATCATCATCATCATCATCATCATCATCATCATCATCATCATCATCATCATCATCATCATCATCATCATCATCATCATCATCATCATCATCATCATCATCATCATCATCATCATCATCATCATCATCATCATCATCATCATCATCATCATCATCATCATCATCATCATCATCATCATCATCATCATCATCATCATCATCATCATCATCATCATCATCATCATCATCATCATCATCATCATCATCATCATCATCATCATCATCATCATCATCATCATCATCATCATCATCATCATCATCATCATCATCATCATCATCATCATCATCATCATCATCATCATCATCATCATCATCATCATCATCATCATCATCATCATCATCATCATCATCATCATCATCATCATCATCATCATCATCATCATCATCATCATCATCATCATCATCATCATCATCATCATTATTATTATTATTATTATTATTATTATTATTAGTAGAAGTAGTAGTAGTAGTAGAAGTAGTAGTAGTAATAGTAGTAGTGGTAGCTTTTTTGGTGGTCAAAAAATACGCAAAAAAAAGTCATTCAAGCTCTTAACTTATAACATAACCTATAAAAAATATAAAAAAGTGCAAAAAAGTTGATTTTTTGCAAAAGATAAGGGTTAAATGCCTTTTATCCTTAAAACTAATAGTACCGTCGTAAAGAGGGGAATAAAATACACTAAAAATCTTTGTTTGGATTCTTAGATTGTAACATAACCTATAGGAAATATGAAAAAAGTGCCAAAATATCGGTTTTTTGAGAAAATCAGTGTGGCGCACCATTTTTTTTTAGCTCATATAACTATCGTTAATAAGGGGTAAAAATATATTTAAAAAATCAATTTCAAATCTGGCACCTTAATAGCGAGGGTGTGAAAATAACGATTTAAATCTTAAATATCAATTTAAGGTTGATATTTAAGGTTATGTAATCTGCAAAAATTTTTGGTTAATTGCCATACAATAACCTACCCTTATATATTTTTGCAAGAGTCTTCCATGTAGAGGGACGTCAAAATAAAATAAAGTCGAAAAAACACTTATTCTGACTTTACTGTGCATGCGCAAGGGTTAGAGGGCTGAAAATTGGTGTGTGGGAGTTTTTTTTCGACCTTCATCAAATGGTACGTGAGCCATGAGGATTCTAAGAGGGGGCAATTTCACTATGGTAACCCGCCTATAGCCTTTGATTTGATTTTTTAAAATGTGATTTTAATGTAAATATTCTTACTAACTGCATTAATGAATGACTTAATATTTAAGGAAATTATATATTTGAAAAAAGTATATGTTTTTTACAATGTGATTTTAATGTAAATATTCTTACCAACTATATCAAAGACTGACTTAAGATCTAAGGAAATTATATATTCGAAAAAAGTACATGTTTTTTACAATTCTTTTTAAAAATTTGAAAAAGACAACAAAATGAATTGGTTAAAACAAACATTTAGCTATATATTCATTTTTCTATTCTACCGCCTATTCTACTGTTTTTTCTGTCCATGTGACCATAGGGGGGAAAAAATCCGTAGAATGGAATAAAGATGCTTCCGTATTAGGTCGCGTAAAGATAAACATAACCTCTTTAACCCTTTCAGAACGGAATTATTATTTCATCATGAAAAGTTCTGATAACTATTTAGCGATGATAAGTGTTCATTTATTAAGCAATTTTTGCGATAAAAAAATTTTTTTTTTTTTTTTCTTTTCAAGTTTTCTCAGTTTCTATCAAAGATATAATAACTTAGGCCCTCAGTTTGAGATCGGAAATAGTCCACTTCAATCTAATACACATATTTTTTTTTACAAAATTTGAAGCCACTTTTGCACAATTTCAAAAAAACCAAAAAATGTCAATGTACATTGTAATGTACATTGGTTCTGAAAGGGTTAAAATTGTAGCTCATACAGAGCGATTTTCTACAATTTGTTTTGAAATGAATAAAGTAGATTTGTATTTATAATTTAATTATTTTTGTTTATTTACTTTGTATCGCAACTTGCTTTTCCATTCTACATTGGAATAGAGAATAGGATTCTATTCTTCGCATGAAACTTGCCGAATAGCGCTAATTGGTTGTTTTTATTATGCATCCTCTATTCGGCAGTCTCTTTTCTACTCATCTGATTGCACCCTTACATATTTCTTTTCTTTAGGGTAAATCGTATTGTGATGCATTTATTGCATCACAATAAACTATTTATTGAAGAGAATAAAAGGAAAATATGAGCCGAAATGCACTGACTGAACTGATTATTAATTAATATAATTAAATTAATTAATCAGTTGTATTTTGTTTTTTTCGAGGTAAACAAGAAGATTAGCAATGAGCAGACGACTTACCGCTAGAGAGAGAAAGAGCAAAAGGGGAACCTAACCTCACATCCGAAAACGTGGTGAAGGAAAAACCACAGTCACCATCAGTTTTCTTATAGTGCACTAGGAGTTGAAGCTACGGTGATGGCTGTAACATCTTAACACTAGTGCACATAACATATTAAAAGAGGAGAACACATGTGTAGAAAAAAAAAATAACCTATGACAGTGCTCTTGTGCGTCGCCATCTTATGTTCTTGATGACGACGTGCACGCCGCAGCACTGTTACCTGTACACTGACACACACACACACACACACACCCGGTGTATAGGTACATGCGCACAATACACTCGCGGTACGCGATGACGAGCGAAACCGGGAAACGACGCGGAACATTTGTAACACGTGCTCGAGAGTAAAGGGGAAGCGTCGGTAAGTGACCGACTCGCAGCAGAAATCGAGTCATGCGCACGAAAAGTAAAAGATCAGCGAAAAAGGGAAGCCAGCTATAGCTTATATAGCAGGCTCGTATATACATGGGTAAATGTAAAAATAAAAGTAGAAGGCTTGTATATACATGGGTAAATGTAGAAATGGCAGTAGAAGGAGTATATACATGAGCAATTGTAAAAATATCAATCTGTGTCAGTATTTTATATGAAGATACGTGAGATCTAGAGCGAGAGTGATAGAAGATAAAAGAAATCGAGCGCTGGAGAGATAGCGGTATAATTATAGGCAGAATCATTAAGACTGAGTATATGGAGTCTTCTAAATAAAAATTTAAATGGAGCGCGCGAGAAATAGAGGGCGCTAACATAAAAGAAGCCGCCAAAAGGAAAGGTGTTGATTGGTTAAAGTTAACATCCTTTGTAATTATCAAATAATAAGTACGGAAAGGATTAATAACTAATCAACCATTATCCTATTTATGACGTAACTGATGAAAGAAGGGATGAAGAGGAAGGAGCTCGAGAAAAGACGCGCCATCGTTACACTTCTCTATTGGATCTTGGCTGATACACTTGGTCGGCTTTTCTTTGTTGGGTACTGCTCGTTGAGCCATATTTTTCTTGAATCTTGACTCCATTGTAATAGGATAAATTTCATAGAGAATTTATTTTACCATTTTCGCCATCTTTGTCATTTTGCCAATTTTCCACTGTACACTGAAGTAATTATTCTGGTATTTTTCGAGAGAGCTGAGGAGTTCATATAAAACGAGAAAAGGAGATTTTGGAGAGGATCAATTATTGGAGTTTTTGTATTTTTGGAGAGTAACGCTTTGTTCATTAAGGTGAGTCCTCCATCTTAAATATTAAATAATAGAAAATTTAGAGTCAGTGCGCGTCGCCGTTTTGCTCGTCATAATTAACGTCGGTTTTAGCCGCCATTATTAAACTTAATATTAATTTCACGGGTTTAAGAGGAGGTCACGTATCTCTGTTCTTTTCTAATCAAAGGAATGATTTTTTTACAAAAACTAATAACTTTATCAAAAAATGAAGAGAAAGCCGCATCTTGTATCAAAAAAAGCAATATTTTCTTTGATAAGAAAAAATTAATTTTATTGCTTCGTTCTCAAGAAAACCTTGAAAAACCAAATTGTCCACCCTAACCTCTATGATTTAAGTTTTTCAAGGTTTTCTTGAAAACGAAGCAATACAATTTATTCTTTCTTATCAAAGAAAATATTGCTTTTTTTATTACGAGATGCGGCTTTCTCTTCATTTTTTGCTAAAGTTGTTAGTTTGTGTAAAAAACTCAATTCTTTGATTAGAAAAGGACGGAGATATGTGACCTCCTCTTAATTTGATTTTATTTAATTATAATTAATCAGAAAGTTTATTAAGTCGAGCTAGAGTTCAATTACACAACTTTTTTACACTTACACAATTTTCGAGAAATTGTCGGGTAAAAAGGATGTTAAATTTACTTCAATAAATATAGAGTGAAAATTACTTCTTTTCGTATTTTATTTAACAGTGTTATTTAAATGTTTATTAACATTGTGTTGTTATAAAATATATATAAATTATTTGCTGCTGGTTACATCGGTGGTTTCGTCATTGTTCCCTACGAAGACCCGATCAGAATCCACCCGAGAGAGTTGATTGCTAATAAATTCAGATTTTCTATTCAGAGTAAAATTTAAGAAAAAAATAATAAGTAAATTGCTATTTATTCAGGGGTGATACTGTAGAGTTAAAATAATAGTAACTGGGGGATAGGGAACAAATTCCCCCATTACAGTATAAATGATGACATGTATTGAATGTTATGTTTACTTACAACAGTAAGCATCCATCTTTCTCAAATTTCATACTTGACCTAAATTATATTACAAATAAATTTTATACATTTTAAAATTTATTTATTTAATTTTATAATTTTAAAATTGTAAATCATTATTGTATTTAGGAAACAAATAAAAGATTTAACAATTTTAATATATCTTTTAGTAAAGTTTTTGAGAATTACTTGTCAATGTAAATACCAAACCTAGTAATATAATTTTTGCAAAAAAATTATTCAATATTAGAAGATGATTTAAGAAGTTTAAGCTAAGTTTATTAATTTCTTTTATAAAATTGTATGAGTATTTGAAGACTGCACAAAAATTAAAATAATGATATTGTGTTTAAATACCGAAAAAAGTAGAATTAAATAAGTTTCTTGTATCCAATTCTGTTAAAACATTGTCAGTTCGCGAAAAATGAATTGCATAAAATTGATGGTAACAATGTAAATTTGAAAGTTGATTTCTATAAAAATATTATTTTTTTTCACTTAGTTTTTCATATTTCTTTTTTATTTGTAAAAGTTAAGATGATTGAACAAAATGTCTTCCTGGAATATAACCTGTAATAATTTGTATAGATCAAGTTTTAACATAAATAGGAATCTCAAATATATAATTTTTAATTAATTTCATCGATAAAAATACTTCAAAAACGTAATTGAATAGGAGGTTTTCTGTTTTTATAAAAATATATGTCAACAGGCAATATGACAAGATATAAAAGTTTTATAATTAATCTCTAATAATTGAATAATAGTGTTTTTTTAAGAATTAAAAATCAAGTACAAAGTATTGATATTGTTAGATGAGATCAAAGAAAATATATATTTAAAAAAAATGATAAATATTTTAAAAAGACTTAAAGTAGAATTACCAGAAGAGTGGAATCAAATTACAGATGTGAGATGCATAAAAATATATTTTAAATTTTCAAGAAATATAATTATTTGAAAATGAAATTCATATAGTTTCCTTAGATCTTAAGACAGCCTTTGATGCATTGGGTAAGAATAGTTATATTTAAATCACATTTAAAAAAATAAAATCAATTAAAATATCAAACAATGTAAAATAATTAACTGCTAATATTTAAAAAAAAAATGAAAATATATAAGATGTGATGTAGTTTTTAATGTAATAAAGCATATAATATAATTTGATTAAAATTTTTATATTAATTTTTGTAAAATATTATTTTTAATATACTAACCTTGTAATAGAAATAAATATATATCTATATATATATATAGTATCTATATATAGTAATAATTATAATAATAAAATATTACTAATTATAATAATATTCAATTACTTATAATTGTTATTATAATAATAGAATATTATTAATAATAAGAATATTTTGTCATTACTAATTACTGAAAAATAATATCATAATGAGGGGGCTGAGGGGGGCCTCAGTTACGTTAATTTTGAAATGGCTATTTATAAGAGGAATTAAAACGTAATTTGAGGGGGGCTGAGGGGGGGGTCGGTTGAATCTTGTCTTATGACTAAATATAGATATATATATATATATATATATATATATATACACCCACACACCTGCACCTACACACACACACACACACACACACACACACACACACACACACACACACACACACACACACACACACACACACACACACACACACACACACACACACACACACACACACACACACACACACACACACACACACACACACACACACATATATATATATATATATATATTCTTATATACATTTTCACATATACATGTCACATTTACACATACATATAAACACATACAATCATACACATACACACATACGTACATACACATACACAGCATTTGCCTCTGCATCTCCGTCTCTTTATCTCCGTCTTCCCGTCCCTCTATCTCCATCTCTGTTTCTCTGTCTTCGTCTCTCTGTCTCCGTTCCTCTATCTGCACCTTTTCGTCTCCAACTTTCCGTCTCTTTATTTCCATCCCTATGTCTATGTCTCTCCGTCTCGGCTTCTACGTCTCTGTCTTTCCGTCTCTGTCCCTCCATCTATGTCTCTTCATCTCTGTTCCTATGACTCCGTTTCTTCGTCCTTGTCTCTTTGTCTCTGTCTCTTCGTTTTTGTTTCTTCGTCCCTCTGTCTATGTCTTTTCGTCTTCGTCTCTCCGTTTTCGTCTTTCCGTTTATGTCTCTCTATTTCCGTCTCTCTATCTTTTTCTCTCCGTCTCTTAAAATTGGCTTATTTATACATATTCATATAATATATGAAAATTTAATCGAGCGACGTTAGGAGCGAGGTAAATTAAGCTCGTAAAATATTAAAATCAAGTTTCTTTTATCAGTCAATCCAGTAATCTAGCATATTTAATATTAATAATTTCACTCTCATTAAATTTTAATTAAAATAGAAATCTTAATACTTCTATTAGTAATTAACTTTATAAACATTTAAATCATTTCAGTGTAAACAAGTACAAAAATGTACTGTTAAAAGATTGATTTTAATAACAATAAAGACAATTGCTCGCTGTCACATCATTGCATATTGGTTCACGGTGTGACATATAAATGATTCCTAATAACCTAGATTAGTAACTATAGTATATATTTAAATAAATATATAAATACACTGTTATTACAAATAAATAAATACTCTGTAATTATTCATAAATATATGATTATATTTATTTTTTTTATTGAAAATTTATGTATTTTTTCTATCAAGGATAAAATAGAGATAGGATGAAAAATATATTACATTGCAAGGGATGAATATTATCAATTAAAATATGCAAGTCATTTATGCATTATTAAATTGTTTATTAAAAAAAATCATTCAATGTTTGTAGTCTAGGCGCCCGGAGGGTTTCGTATGAAGTTAGAGGTCCCACCAAGCAAGTAGGTGGTTTATATGTATTTTGAGCCGCTGAATCCGAATTTGCAACTTTCTTTTCTTGCACTTGCACGCAAGTGTTCTCGTAATTTGTTATAAACAAATTAATTGTTTAAATGGCTATAGTTTATGAACTACAATAGATGCAGTAATTATCTCTGCGAAAATTTGTTCTTTAATAAAAAGTCAAAAAATAATCGTTCTTGTTGCATGTTGATTCGATAATTAGAACCGGAGATATGGCAAATGTATTGCAAAGCAAACATAGAGACGTAGAGGAAGCGCGGAACGCCCTGGTAAAAAACCTTATAACTCGACTACTAATTGATATTTTTTAAAGTTCAACATGTGTTTGAAAAATATCAGAGTCTCAGCTTTAATGATGAATTGTTATATATTACTTTCAAATGTTGATAAATAAGCTAGAATGATTTAAAGCAGAAAAAATTTTCAATTTTTCCGAATTTTGTTAGTTTATAACGAAATAATATAGGTTAGCGAACAAAATATTTCTATATTTTTGATAAAGAATGATAGGAAATTTCATCGAGTTTAAAAATCTGTTCGGTTTTTTAAATTTAAGCAAGTAGAACCTGAGATATCGCAAATTTAAGCTGTAGCGCCAACTCCTTGCAATACGACATATGTGTGCAATATGGCGATCGCTTTCCTTATTAAAAATTCTTTCATTGTAAGGTAAGTAATTTCATTCTTTTCTAATAAAATTACTTTTGACTCTATTTTATATACTTTGTCATAATATTAATGATGTGTAATACATTTAGATGAAGTAGATTTAGGGTTTTAAATAATCAATGATTTTTCTACTATAATAATAAACAATTTACTTAACTTATGGAGTATTTTTACATTTATTTTTTTTTGCGATTGCAAAAAGAACAACAATCTATTTTATTAAAAAAATTTGTTTTAACTTTCCGATTCATTAGAGTCATCTATTTTTATTTTTAGCTGAATCCTTTTTTATTAAATTTTTATTTAATTTCCTAATACAGAGTTAAAATTAATTTTATTACAAAAGAATGAAATTACTTACCTTACAATAAAAGAATTTTTAATAAGGAAAGCGATCGCCATATTGCACACATATGTCGTATTGCAAGGAGTTGGTGCTACAGCTTAAATTTGCGATATCTCAGGTTCTACTTGCTTAAATTTAAAAAACCGGACAGATTCTTAAACTTGATGAAATTTCCTATCATTCTATATCAAAAATATAAAAATATTCTGTTCGCTAACCTATATTATTTCTTTATAAACAAACAAAATTCTGAAAAATTGAAAATTTTTTCTGCTTCAAATCATTCTAGCTTATTTATCAACATTTGAAAGTAATATATAACAATTTATCATTAAAGCTGAGACTCTGACATTTTTCAAACACATTTTGAACTTTAAAAAATATCAATTAGTAGTCGAGTTATAAGGTTTTTTACCAGGGCGTTCCGCGCTTGCGCTACGTCTCTATGTTTTTTCGCAATATATTTTATTAGAGAACAAGTTTTTGCAGAGAAAATTACTGCATCTATTGTAGTTCATAAACTATAGCCATTTAAACAATTAATTTGCTTATAGCAAATTACTCGACTACTTGCGCGAAATGCAAGTTGCAAATTCGGATTCAGCGGCTCAAAATACATATAAATCACCTACTTGCTTGGTGGGACCTCTAACTTCATACGAAACCCTTCTGGGCGCCTAGACTATTGAATATGAATCGAATTTTTATTCTAATTGACAAGGTAGCATTTGTTTCAAAAAATAATAGCTAAGTTCTAATCTAATCAAAGTTTGAGAAAGTTAAATCAATTAAAGTTTAAAGTAAAAACAATATTAAATTTAAAAAAATATATTAATTTATTTTTCTTTGATTACATTTCGAAACAGTTAAATGTGATAAAGTGTAAATTTGAAAAATATTAAAATTAACAAAATATTGGAGGTTAAGTAATTTGTTTTTGTGGACAATTATTAATTATTATTCGTATCATCTTAAAAATAATATTTGTGTGTAAATTTAGTGTTTTTTACCGAAAATTTGTAAATTTTTGTAAAATTACAATTCAGCAATTATATCATCAGCTGCAAATTAATAATAAATATCGTGAGTTTATAATTTTATTTTTTCATCAACAAAATATAATTAAAATAAACAATTTCGGTAAACTATTTTATTTTCAGAATGGTTACTAAAAAAGGAAAAAAATTTTATAGAAAGTACTACGTGAATAAAAGAACAAATTTTTTTATTGAAAATTTATTTTTAACAGAAGAAGAACTAAGACTGAATTATATTAAAACTTATCATCAAAGAAAAATCGAATTGTTTAACAACTATAAATTATATAGAGATATTGAATATAATGTGTGTCTAAATTTATTGTTCGATGAATTCATAATTAATTTTGTTGTAAATAATATATATTTTACAATTCTATGTGAATATGGCTATATTTATTTTTTTAAAGGAAATTTACGTATTTTTTTTATTAAAAATAAAATAGAGATAATATGAAAAATATTAATATAACAAAATTTTTTTGAGTAAATAATATCTGCTTTGTCATCAAAAATAAGCTATTAGTTTAGAAGCAAATCTGCATGATCTTATTTCCGTTTTAAAACGAGGAAGTAGACACTACGAAAAGTGTCATATAACGTAATCTACCGAAAGGAACCAACATGATTTGTTTTATGTAATGCATACTCCTTTTCATACCAAAGAAATTTGTTTCTTGAATCTTCTTTTCCCTTTTTTTGTCGTATATATAGATAAAACGTAAATAGTTCATTAATTAATTGTTTTTTGTTAAAAAAAATTATTAAATGTTTCAATATAAATTGGATTTTTATTCTAATTAAAATCTATATGATTACCCTTTAACTCCAGTAGCTTAGGCAATAGCATTTATCTGTAAAATTTTTTAGTAAATGAACAGATATTTTTTTTTTAATTTAATGAAAATGTTAGTCACGATCTAATTAAAAATCCTGATATATAGTACCAGGCAATAATTCTGAGCAGTTTATTAAATTTTTGCTCCGACTTTGGAAAAGCGTATCTTCTTCAATTTTCTTCCTAGAAAAAATTTAAAAAAAAGCATTTTAAAGTATTCTTTGAATGCTTTATTTTTAGCTTACTCACATTTTATTAACGATATTTAAAAAAAAATAATCGCTTTGGCAATTTTGAAATTTTTTTCATTTTTGCATTTTTCTTCAATCAGCTGTAGTTTTTTAAATAATTGAGCTAGAAAAAATTTGAAAAAAGATTTGGAAAGGGCTTCAAAAATGCTAATTGCAGCTATTTTTATAAAAATTTTAAAATTATTTTTTGTCAAGTTTTAAGCATATAAAGTTATCGATCTAATACTTTTGCAGTTGTAAAAAACACTTCAATAGTAAGTAGAAATAATCGCTGGTGCAAATTTTTTCTAGCTCAATTATTTAAAAAACTACAGCTGATTGAAAAAAAATGCAAAAATGAAAACAATTTCAAAATTGCCAAAGCGATTATTTTTTTTTTTAATATCGTTAAAAAAATGTGAGTAATCTAAAAATAAAGCATTCAAAGAATACTTTAAAATGCTTTTTTTAAATTTTTTCTAGGATAAAAATTGAAGAAGATACGCTTTTTCAAAGTCGGAGCATAGAATAACGTAAAATAATGTTAAAAAAACAGGGAAAAATTTGAGGATTTCTGATGGATTACCTGAGGAGGTGTTAAAATTACATAAAATAACGTAGAAATAACGAAAAAAAGTTGAAGATTTTTTAAGGAGGAGTGAGGGAGAAGGAAATGAAGAGGTGAGGAGGCGAAAATGAAAAGGAAATGAAGAAAAGAGGATGAGAAAAAGAAAAGAAAAGGTAGAGACAAAAATAACGTAAAATAACGTAAAAAAACAGAAAAAAATGAGGATCAAAATACGGTGAAGGGAAGAGAAAAAGAAGAGAAAAGGAGGAGCTCGGTCGTAAAAATTTTCCTTACAACTATATAATATAGAGAGCTATATATAGGGATAATTACTTTATTCTTATGTTCATAGAAATTGAATAAGGAAAAACTATGCAAGATGAGCCTTCGAAATGGAGTGTTAGAATTCAACGAATGCTCACTTGCTCACGCAAGATGCTATAGTTGACGTTTCAGTAAATAGTCATATTTAAAATGTCTTCTCTGACCGTTAGTCTAAAGACGGCAACCGATTAAAGAAGATATGCTTGTTTTATAATAAATAAATATTCTTTGTTTGTTAAATCTCTGCGTTTTATTTAATCAAACCTCATATTATGCCAATTTCCGCAATCAAAAAAATTTTTTTTTTCATTTTTTCCTTTTCTTAGTTTTTATAAAAAATATAAAAACTCAGGGGTCCAATTTGAGATTGAAAATAGCCCATTTCAAGCTAATCCACGTATTTATTTTCAAAAATTTGAAGTTATTCTCGCATAATTTGAAAAAAAAACAAAAAATATCAATGTCAATTCCAATGAACACCGGGTCAGAAAGGGTTAATAGTATATTATGCAACTCAGAAGCAAAGTCTATTTCTCCTGAGGGTGGATTTACGACCTGAGTGAGCGAAGCGAAGTAAGGATCGCAAATCCACCCTCGGGAGAAATAGACTTTGCTCTTGAGTTGCATTTCAGTGCTTTACTCACACCTCAACCGTGGCCACTTTTTTAACTTAAAAAAGCGGGCCCTATTAAAAAAAAATAGATTAAATTTAAATTAGGAATAATGTGTATTATTAAATATTATTGAATCCAATTTTTAAAATCTGCAAATAAATTTTTATTTTTAATAAAATATTAATATTAAAATGTTTTTTTTTTCATTTTTTGTATTAGTTAATTATATAGCATTTTTAATAAATTCTTACAATAATTAATGAAAATTTTTAATAATTTATAAAAATTTTATAGATTTTCAATTTAGCGGGAGAATTGAAATTTGCGCGAGATAAGAACTTTTTTCCCTCTAATTTGTGGGAGAAAAATTCTTATCTCCCGCAAAATTTTAGACGTAAGATTTGACTTTATTTCAACCCATTTTTCGAGTTAAAAAAGTGGCCATTCCTGTTGAGGTGGGAATAAAATGAATTAAAATTTAATAATCATAGCCCATAACGTGGAATAATCCAATAATTTTTCTTTTTTTTGAATAACAATCACTGACGGGCCATTTAAATAAAACAAATGTTACAGTCTTTTGATGGCACCTTTAGTATACTGAATCGACATGGAAGTTATGCCGTACTGAGTAGCTATTACTCTTTTTCAAAGTATAGCTTTGACGACATCAAAACTATACTTTTAATAAAGTAATAAAAAAAGTAATTGAATTAATGTAGTACCGTCGTGGATTTCTGTCGTTAAGAACATTATCAAAAAATTATTTTTTACTAGTTTTCATATAAAAATAAATGAGAATGTAGGAAAGGGATACTTTGGGATGTAGAAAAAAATGGTTTGATAAAAATTGCAACCCTATTAGCGCAGATATTAGTGACTGAAAAGAGATACAAAAAATATCCTATAAACAAAGTAAACTCTTTTATTTTTTATCGTATCTGAATAAAACGAAGCTCATTTTATTCCTTACAAAATTTCAGGGGAAGTTACCAATGGAATTTCAATGATAGCGCTTACAGTTCAAACGAAAATTCAATTGTTTATTAAAACATTGTGCAATTTTTCATAAATAATTTTGATATACATTTAAACTGTAAATACTACCTCTCGAATTCCATTGGTAACTCGCTCTGGAATTTTCTAAGGATCAAAATAAGCTTTGTTTTATTCAGATACGATGAAAAATAAAAAAGTTTATTTTGTTTTTAAGACATTTTTTTGTGTCTTTTTTAAATCACTTAAATCTGCGCCAATAAGGTTGCAATTTTTATGGAATCATTTTTCTCTACATTCCTTTCTTACATTTTCGTACATTTTAGTTGTCAAATTCATATGAAAACTAATAAAAAATAATTGATTGATGATGTTCTGAACAACACATATCCATGACCGTACTACTTTGAAACTGAAATAAGGAAAAAGATATGAAAGTATTAAATTGTCATCTTAAAACTATTGTCATCGAAATGACAAAAATTTATTAAACGGATTTTATATTATAAAAAATACATTGAAAGTATTTTTAAAAGACAACTCTTAAATATTCAGTATGATGGAAACATTCTGTATAGCATACTTAATTAGATCAAAAGCAGGACTAGATATAAAATAAAAAAAATAAAATAAAAGTATGAGTTACGTATCTTAAAAATCACAGTATTATATCATTAATTCAGAATAGATTATTTAAACAATATTTTATTAAAACTTCTTCGTTTGTACATAAATAAAAAATTTAGTGAATGTTACTTTATTATACAATGAATAAAAGAAATCATTTTTTTCATAATGTTCATTAGTTATTGAATAATGATCCTTCTAATTGATAGTTTCATTTTCGAAAATTAATATATCGCTCATTAATTTATAGTTTTCAATTATTTTTTAATTAAAATTAAATATATCAGGACAAGGAAATATCATTAACTTCTATTTAAATGAAAAATAACAAATACGGAAAAAATATAAGATATGTAATCGAATTAAAATCAAACGATAAACAGGATTTTAGATACAACAAATCTGTACATTAAATATCTCCATTAGTAGAT
This sequence comes from Anastatus disparis, assembly GCA_017163975.1. NCBI lineage: Eukaryota > Metazoa > Arthropoda > Insecta > Hymenoptera > Eupelmidae > Anastatus > Anastatus disparis. Next base: position 1,620,166 of record JAFFSR010000369.1, on the reverse strand, counting down.
ATTCTCCTGAGTGTATGTATTTGAGTATAATTCTGAAATATACATTGAAAAAAATTACACTTTAATGACAGGTAAGCATTTTTCGGATGATGAATAATCACTTTGAGATCGTATTCAGAAGTATTTAGCAGAACCTTAAAATTTCGGGAATTCATTAGCCAAAGATTTATTTAGCTATATGATGCCTTTGATGTAGTATGATCTGCTCCACGTTCCAGTTCAACGTCCTAAACAAAATAAAATACAATTTCTTGAATATATTTAAAGTTTAAAAAATATAAAAAAATTATATGAAAAAATATTTTTTAAATACATATGGTAACATTTAATTTTAAATAATGTTAGAAAATAGAACTTGACTTTATTTCAAAATGTTAATTCATAATGGTACAATATACAACCAGAGGAAGTAGAGGCATCTTTATTTGGAGGATAAAATATGTAGCATGAATGAGCAACATCAATTACAGGTTGTTTTGGAAGGAAAAAATTGATTTGAGTAACATGTTGCATGTGACATCTCACTTTTGGTTCAATCATGGCTACTTATGAAGTTAAAAATGTGCAAGGGTAACATGGCATATTTTTAGAAGAAACGCATTGAATTGGGACCTTGCATGAAAAAATGCATTATATCCACCAGGTAGAATACGAAAAAATAAAAGACCCGTATTTTTTACTTTTTTAAAGTATGATGAAAGTTAGCCAGTATAAGTTAATTTTGATATATATAGATATAGCGCCAATGTGAATGACGTCACGAGTTCATCTGTACTCCAGACGTCACACCAATTTTCAACTGCCTCTATCTCTTTGAGTTTTCATTTTTATGATAAAAGAAAAAATACGTGTTCTTTATTTTTTCTTTTTCTAACTAACGGATATAATGGATTTAAAAAAAAAAATTCATGCAACATCCCAATTATTTACGCTAATTTTCAAACAATAAAAGAGTTTCTTTTTTGGTATAGTGCCCAAGATACTAAAATGGCAAATATTGTTGAGCTTAAAATGTAACTATTTGCATTAAAATTTTTTGGTTTATAATTTTTATAATAACAGTAGATGTTACAACATTCAAACTGATTCATATGCAGGAAAATCTCAAACAATGTGAATTTTTTGTCTAAACTTACACATCCAATATTGTCGAGTTAAAAAAAAATGCAAAATAGTACATTATGCAACTGGGAAGTAAAGTTGTATATTTCTCCTGAGGGTGGCGAGCAGCGATGCCGAAAGTGGCAGAGTCAGAGAGGGAAATTCAAAAATGTATAAGAAAAAAGTATTAAAATAAATAGTTTTCCAAATTTGATAATTAATAAATAATTCTAAAAAACAAAGTTACTACAACAAAATAATTTTTTTTCTATTTTTTACATTTTTTTGAATTCAACAAAATTTTTTAAATTAAAAAAAAATGTAAATAATAAAAGAAAATTAATTTTGCTATAGTAATTTTGTTTTTTAGAATTATTTACTGATTATCAAATTTTAAAAACTATTTATTTCAATACTTTTTTTTATAAATTTTTTAATTTCCCTCTCTTACTCTGCCACTCTCGGCATCGCTGGTGGAGTGTAAATATCCGAGGGAGAAAGAGACTTTACTCCCAAGTTGCATAAGGTGATTTATTCTCACCTAAACCGTGGTAACTTTATTAACTTAAAAAAAGCGGGCCCAATTAAAAAAATTTTAAATTAAATTCTTGTGGGGTAGATGTGGGTATTGCTACGGAGGTGCCAGTTACTGTTTATTCAAATAAAATTTGTAAAAATAATTTTTTCCGAGTCCGTAAATAATATTTGAACACATAATCAAATGTTATAAGTATTATTTATTATTTTAAAAAATATATCTCACAAAATAAGTCTAAAAATATTTAATATTGGTTATTTTAAATTCAACTGTTCTGAAATCTTGATAAATTTCGTAAAATCGCGATCACGTGCATGCATCTTAAATTTGACAAGATTTTCTGTTTTTATTCTTTTTTATGTAAAATAAGATCATTATTTAATAAAATATATCTTTGCTTATTATATATTTTTTGGTAATTTCATCTAGCACATATTTAATATTTTGATTTTACACCTTAGTATTATGCGTCATTAAAATCACCAAATATGAATTACTGTGGCATCCTTTTATTATTATAACACGTAATTAACCTAATCTCAACTTTTCGAACGTAATATGTTAAAGTGTCAGTAGTAACTGGCACGCAGCATTAGAAACACGGCCACAGCAATAGCCACAAATACATTTTACTTTAAATTCATTTTTTCTTATTTTTAATTCTATAATTAATGCTAAATTAATTTTTTTCTAGTAAATCAATGTTTAAATATTTTATTAAAAATAAAAGTGATAAGTTTTCTTCATCTATAATCTTTAATTTATAAGTTTAAAGTTCATCATACGTCGATTCCGCAGTACTACCCACATCTACCCTATGGAAATTTTTAATAATTTATTTAATTTTATAAATTTTTTTAATTCAGTAAGAGTTATAAAATTTAAAAAAATACAGTATAGAGTTTTGCTAGCTTGTAGCAAAAATATTGCAAATATTACGGCATTATTTGCATACACAAAGAAAAATGGTTATATTTTTAATTATAAAGAAGGATTTATTGGAATATTAAATAAAAAATTTACTAAAGATTTATTTGTGTACTTTTTGTGACGATCGGAACAACACCACTAGGAAAATCATATTTTTTTTAATTGCTATCTTTTGAGACTGTTACATTTGGCTTACTGAATAAAACAAAACGTTTAAAATTTTCAAAACTAAATTTTATTAAAAGACTATAAATTAAAATAGTATGGTAACAGTGCATTTTCACAATCTTCTTTTAAGAGCAGGCCAGATTCGCTCTCTTTGTCTAATTGAGATTTTTGTTATTTACTCAAGTATTAATCGGTACATCTGCAAATTGAAGGTTAAGCGCAATAGATATTATTATTACAAATATTTATGCACAAGAAAAAAAAATCTACCGCTTTATTTTTGAGAAAAGTAAGGAATGCGAAAATATTATAAACATAAACTTTTACTTCGGCGTTCCTTACTTTTCTCAAAAACAAAGCGGTAGAATTTTTTTTTCTCGTGCATGTTCATAATAATAATAATATCTATTTAGTGTTTTATTACTATTTAAAATGTTAAATAAGATTTGACAGAGAATGGATCCAATAATATATAACTATAAAGTTGAAAAAATTGCACTTGGCTAAATGTAGATTAAATTAGGCACCTTTTTAAATGTCTTTTCTCTGACAGCGTAGCTTTGATGACAATAATACTTAATACTTTAAATTCAAATTGAAACGATTTTTCTTACTAACTAGGAGAGTGTCACACCTCTGGATCACAGATTTTGCTCAAACTTTGGGATAAGTTTTCAGATGATAAAATATGGAAAAAACTAAAGTCATAGTTACAAACACTCAATATTTCCCTAGTTACAGGCAATTAAAGAAAATCAGTAAAAAAGTTACTAGATTTTTAAACGCATATAGTTTTTTAGCATTGATAGCTGAAACTATTTTTAAATTAAAGCTGAGCTCAAATCCTTTCGAAACAGTAGTTACAGCATATCAAAATATTATTTTTTCCCAAAGTTAAAGCGTAGTAAGCATTGGACCTGAATTTTCTTTTTAAAACATTAATTAATAATAAAAGCTGAAATTAGGTCCAATCTTTGTTACGCTCTAACTTTAGAAAAAAATAATATTTTGATATGCTGTAACTACTGTTTCGAAAGGATTTGAGCTCAGCTTTAATTTAAAAAGAGTTTCAAACTCCTAGCTATCAATACTAAAGAACTATATGCGTTTAAAAATCTAGTAACTTTTTTACTGATTTTCTTTAATTGCCTGTAACTAGGGAAATATTGAGTGTTTGTGACTATGACTTAAACTTTTTCCATATTTTATCATCTGAAAACTTATCCCAAAGTTTGAGCAAAATCCGTGATCCGGATGTGTGACACTCTCCTAGCAAGTCAAGTTAAACGAAATGTAAAATAAATTTTAAAAAATTAAAATGAGGAAACTACTTAAAACCATTTAAAATGTGTGCGTCCTTTAATCGAACCAGGGCTGGAGAAGTATTCGACCGCAAAATTTTTCGAATACTTTTTTGACTTTGTATACGTATTATTAAAATTAATAAGAATTTTCAGTTGCATAAACTTAAATATGAAAAAAATTAATCAAACACAAATTTTTAAAAAATATTCGAAAGAGTACTCGACCAATACTTTCTCGAATATTTTTTCAAGTACTTTTGAACATTGGAAACAATATTCGAAAGAAATTTTTTCGAATACTTTTTCAAAGTAACTTTTTTCGAGGTAATTTTTTCTTGCCTTCATATTTTTTAATACAAAAAAAGTTGCTTCGAAAAAGTATTAGAAAAAATTTTTTCAAATACTGTTTTCAATGTTCAAAATTATTCGAAAAATTTTTTTCAAATACTTTTTTTAGTGTTCAAAAGTATTCAAGAATACTTTTTCGAATACTTTTTTGAAATCGACATATGATTAATATTCAAGTCAACAGAATTAAAAATTTTCATTTGTTTGAGCAATTGACAGACAAAATGAAAAAAGTATTCGAAAAATTTTGTAGTCAAATACTTCCCCAGCTCTGAAACAAAAAGCTGATTCCGTTCCTTAGAACGGCGGATGGTATACTATTCTCTTTATTAGGCGATCTGATCGCATCTCCTCAATCAAGTCTTGTCTTTACTCGAAAAGAAGTTTGCATATTAACGAAGAAGCTACGGAAATTTACGGAAGTCTACGGAAATTTTAATAGACTTGGAAATAGCGAGTTTTGCAAGCCAAATACAACGTGACTAGTATACGTACGCTTTAGCCTATTATGGTCATAGTTATGGTCATAGTTTGGGTAATGGTCAAGACTAAAATCAATAAATACATCCGTACATTTCAAAAACTTTGCAAACTAGAAAAAAACATTAAAAACATAATTTGTATTGTTAGGAGAGGGCTAACTGATGGTGACCTTGACTATGACCTTAAGGTCTAATCAATTTTTTTTAGCAAGGAACTCGCACTTCAAGTTTTGCGAACGGAAAGAGCAGAAAATTTCACATTATGATATGACCTTGGGTCAACTTGGCCGGTTGTGATCATACGAATTTTGAATTTGATTTTTTTTTCTTATCTGAAAAGTTTTCAAAATGTTCGGATGCGTTGATTGGTTTAGATATTGATCATTACTTTCAGGTGGATTTTCAAGGTCAAATCGAAGTATGCTTTTCTGACATCCCATGGAACTATGCCCTTTAAATCAATATAATATTATTAAAACATTCTTAAATTTAAAAATTATAAATCTTAATTTCATTTTTCTATAAAAGGTTAACAACCAAAATTAGTTCCATGCGATGTCCTGAGTCAGCGTTTCCCAATACCGACTCATTGCGAAAACTCAATCGTCAACTGTATACAAGTGTAAAGGAGAGACGGAGAAGGGAGGAAAAATTCATTAGTAAGCAGGCTAATGAACTTTTAGGAAGTTAAACGATTCATGTCCTGAAAATTTTGACTACATGTCGAGGTTTGATTAGAGCTTCCGTCTCTCTATCGCCCGGGCGTGAGATAATAAAAACAAACCTCTACGTCACTATACGGCCTTTAGTCACAACAAGACAGCAACCGCAAGAGTCGGCTCTGCCAGGTCCACTGGGAAAATCAGTGTTACTTTAAGTCTTTATTACTTAAGTTATATTTTAACATTAAAAAAAATATTAGTGAGTAGATTAGAGCCCTACTTCACTAATAAAGAAAAATAAGAAAACACTAAGATATAAGATTCAAATTTAATTACAAAATTTTAAATTAAAATAAAATTAGTTAATAGTGACAACGAGTAAAAACTTGAGATCCAAGGTGAATCAAGGTGACGTTTGAGGTAATAATCTGAAATATTAACCGAACGTTCGACCGATTAAAGGAAGAAGCCCAACTTTATCTTGCCACGGACATTCCCACCGTGTAGTTTAAGGAGTCCGAGTATAGAAAGCATCAGGACGATCGAGTCAGAAACAAATTCTACTCTTTCTCTCCTAATTAGTTAGTTTACTTATATTAATGAAATTCACGAACTAAACTAACAACAGTTAAAGCATATAAATAGTAAATCAGAATAATAAAATTATACAACTATTCTTTGTTCATATTCAGAAAATTTGATATAAAATCATTCAACTATTTCTTCTTAACTCTACAATAACACAGGCCTACAAATATTGGGGTCATGGAAGTTGTTGGAAAATGGAGGGTCATTTCCGAAGTAATTTTTTCCGTAGAATCCGAATCCGGGGTCCGAATTGCTCTATCACGTCAGGATTTTGAGATATTTGAGGTTATTTACCCAAAAAATGGCGTTTTTGGCTACTTTTGAGGTTATGTACAGAAGAGACAAAATTTTTTGGGAGTTTTTTTTAGTTGCATCTTATCGCACTACTCTTCCTCTTTAATTTAAGAGTCGCAGAGTTCAATTACGATTTTTCCACACCAAGTTACGCCAATTTGAAATTACGAGATATGTCCTATTAATTGCATGACCATTTGCATTGAATACGTTGAGGCAGACATTTGTCTACTGGGTATTTTTTCTTCAAAATTTTTACTTGGGGATTTTTGGGGTTACTGATTACGAATATGAAGTTGAGATATTAAAATTTTCAAATTCAAGATGGCGGATTCAAAATGGCGTATAAAAATTTTCAAAAAACATTGCAAATATGAAACATATTTTCATTTTCTGCTATCTAATAACTTCTGTTGTTACGATAAACATAATACATTATAGTAATTTATATTTACACAGGTATCGTGACATTGAATTTGACCTTCAGCTTGATCTTCAAGTGCATTTCAAGTTAAACTTTTTTTTACATTTAGCATTACCCAGAAACAACGACGTGGACGTAGTAAAATCTGTTCCCTTTGGGGTGCTGGATTTACGTGAGTCCCCTCGCCTCTCACGATCGGGGTGCTTAATTTACGTGAGTCCCCTCGCCTCTCACGATCGGGGTGCTTAATTTACGTGAGTCCCCTCGCCTCTCACGATCGGGGTACTTAATTTACGTGAGTCCCCTCGCCTCTCACGATCGGGGTGCTTAATTTACGTGAGTCCCCTCGCCTCTCATGATCGGGGTGCTTAATTTACGTGAGTCCCCTCGCCTCTCACGATTAGAAACTATTTCAGTTTAACTTATGAAATCTCATTTTTTGATCTAGTAAAGATCTTGACCCAGACCGTCTTTTATGACGAACATTTAGCTCATCTCGTTGAAGACACCAGCAATAGTCCGCTAACATTGTTGGAGACCATTTACCCTGATAACGTCTTTCCATTTCTTTGAGGTCCTGATGAGATCGCTCACCTTGCTCTTCGCTTACGGCACCTAGATTTTCTGGAAACCATTCTAAATGAGAGTGTAAATAATGCAATTTTACGCTCATATTGCAACCTAAATTCTGAAATTTTTCAATCATATCGTCAACTATTTCTTTGTAATCACTAACTTTATTATTACCCAAAAATCCATTAACAACTTTTTTAAAGCTAATCCAGGCTTCTTTTTCTACATTTGTCATAACCTGTTCAACCTCTGTTGTTTTCATGCATTCTCTTATTTGTGGTCCAACAAATATTCCTTCTTTTATCTTCGCCTCACTTAAATAAGGGAATTTATCTGTAAGATATTGAAATAATGCACCATCGGTATCAAGAGCCTTTACAAATTGCTTCATTAATCCTAATTTTATATGAAGCGGAGGCAACAAAACTTTTTTAGAGTCAATTAACGGTTGTTGAATAATGTTGGGATCTCCAGGTTTTAAAGTTTTACGAAGAGGCCAATCCTTTGTAACGTAATGCTTAACTCTATCTCTGATATCCCACAAACATATAAAGCACGGATAGTTTGTATAACCCACAATTGTTGTCCAAGCAGCATTGAAACCATTTTTAAGTCTCCGCATACTTTCCATTTATGCTGTTCATATTTTATTGCTTTAAGAATAGTTTCTACATTTTCATATGATTCCTTTAGGTGTACAGAATGAGCAATAGGTATTGACGCATATTTATTTGAGTTATGCAATAAAACTGCTTTCAAACTTGTTTTTGAGGAATCAATAAACAATCTCCATTGATCAGTATCATAAGGAAGTTCTAATTTTTCAATTAAGCCTTTAACATCATTACAAAAAACATATTCATCACATGCAGAATAATACTCAACTAATTCCTTCTCTCGATTACGATACCAACTAAAAGTAGTTCCTGGAGCAAGAAGGTGTTTCTCTTGAAGTCTTGATCCTAACAACTCAGATTTTTCTTTCGACAAGCCTAAATCTCTGACTAAATCATTTAAAGAAGCCTGATCAAATAAAATAGGAGCATCAGAGGTTGATTCGATGTCTTCAAAATCCTGATTTTCAATATCGTCACAGACTGTATGGTCTTCAACATTTATTCTTACAAATGGAGGGCTTGGAGGAACATCACCAGATGCAAAAGGAATAGGCTTCGTTACGCTTGCTACATTCGGATATTTTATATTACAAGCATTTTTAATATTATATCCAAATGTTTTGGTTAAACAGAAATAACATTCATTGTGGCTAACAGGTTCACACCAAATTGCAGGAGTTTTGAAAGGCATTGGTGTTACTTCTTTATGGGCATTATACCCACGTCTTAATGTTTCAACACATGATTTACAAGCCGTATGTGGAACCCAAGACTTATCCTGATTAGTTATCGAAATATTGAAGTAATTAAGATAAAATATTTTTATCGTTTCATTGATTTTCATCGCATTTTTTGCGAACACGAAGCGACTACAAATGTAGCAAAAGCTGTCAGGATTATTTAAACACTTACGCGAGGTCATTATTGAAATGATCAACAGTTAGAATATTTAATTTAATACTTTATACCTCCAGCGAGTTGTTAACCAACAGATCAAATACAAATATTCACAAAATTTTTTCCAAAAAATAAGGCACCATGAACGAACAATTAAGAGCTATCTAGTAAATTGTTGCTTAAAATGTTATTAAAAAATGATTTATTTGCGATTACAATAAATACAGAATCAATACAAATGGTCTTTTTTGTACAAATAATGAAAAATTGTATATCAATGAGACGGGGCAAAATTATACTAAATGATTCACACTAAAGAAATGTATGCTTAAAGGAATTCCAAAGTGAGACGGGGCAAAATTAAAAAGAAAACATGTTTTAATATTGGCGAAGGGACTCCCGCTCGTAATTTCAAATTGGCGTAACTTGGTGTAGAAAAATCGTAATTGAACTCTGCGACTCTTAAATTAAAGAGGAAGAGTAGTGCTATAAGATGCAACTAAAAAAAAACTCCCAAAAAATTTTGTCTCTTCTGTACATAACCTCAAAAGTAGCCAAAAACGCCATTTTTTGGGTAAAAAACCTCAAATATCTCAAAATCCTGACGTGATAGAGCAATTCGGACCCCAGATTCGGATTCTACGCAAAAAATTACTTCGGAAATGACCCTCCACTTTTTGACAACAAAACCATGTTGGCCTGTGTAATGATTGTAAGATTAATATCTAGAATAAAGAATAATAAAAATCTTTTAATGAATAAAAATCAATTATAATAATATGTTTGTGTGTTATTTGATTTAATTAAATAAATAATCTTACATACTTATACACATATATGATAAATATATATATGAATATGACCAAATTTATAACAAATGAGACAAATAACAACGGCCAGTGACGTATGTGACACATTCGGTCGAACGAAGTGACACAAGAAAGTGTGCGCACAGCGTCACTCGCGCGGACGTATAACTAATCGTGATATGTGACACATCTAAACGTGCGCACGGCGTAACTCATCATTGACTTAGTAGTACGAATTAATAGTTCGAAAATTTCAATAGTATAAAAATATAATAAATAAAACAAATAAATTATTTGACATAATAAATTGATCGGTATTAGATTTGATTATTGAATCTAAATATTTAATATTTTATATAAACACATGTATATTCGTGATATATATAGAAATACATAGATATATGTATACATGCATATATTTTATATTTATTAATAGATTTAAAAAAAAAAAGAGTGACAAGGTAAGTGTTACCTTGCTCAGTAATGTTACTATTAATGAGCGATGACAGGGTGCACCACCTTGTTGTGGCCATAATTTTCCTCTTTTTTCTAAGTCCACATTTGTTAAAAATTTCGGTAACTCATCCTACTGGAAATCAAGATATGCTACACCATTGATATTTCCATAAAAAAAAATAAAGTTCTATAAAATATCTATTTATTATATCACACCAGAAAACAAAGCTTTATCTATGCTAACTGTCAAAATGACGTACCCAATTAGTATTATGAAGAATTCAGGATCTTTAAAGACTTTTGCTTGTACCTAATTGTGGATTTTGAATCTGCAGAAAAAATTATTGGACATTAAAGTTCGAGTCAATGTGATATGATACAGATGAAATCTATTAAGATTTAAAATTCTGCTGGCTGTCGATCTCGAGATACCAGACCTCTGAATGTCGAACAAAGAAATATAATGATCTAAATCAACCATTCCCAAAACGACGAGAATTCGTGAATCGTCATACTTCGGCACCATAATGCGATGACAATTTCTTAGTATTGGTGGTCAATGTCTCTCTCTTTGCTCGACGCTCCGGATCCTCACGTGATTTGAATAATAAAACCTCCCTGGATGATTTAGGCGGTAATATCTTGCACGATATTGATCTTGACATGTGACAAGAGACAACAGAATATCAACCATTTCTTTTCTTGAATAATCCGGCATATTTGGTCCCTTCGAGTTACCAGCCACTGAAAAAGTTTTACGTGAACTATCCTGAAAAGGACTGTTCATGAGTCATCCCTCTCACAAGTAACACCAGGAAAGTGTTATTCGCCTATTTGGCCAAAATTTTGTAGACCTCTCTTAAATCACGCCAGAAATAGAAATAAAAATTTATGTCAGCTCAAACGGATATTGATATTGACTTCCCTTAAATATACTGTTGTTTGATTTTTCTCATTAGGGCTGGAATACATAAATTTCTCAACACTCATTTTCAACACTTTGCCTGGCTAAAAGAAGTACTAAAAAATTACTTTTTATTTTCAGTTGGTTCTTTCCATAAAAATTTTTTTGACAACATCTCTTGGTGTCGCAAACAGACATATGTAGTATAGTGTAGTGTTTTTTCATATGGTTATTGAATGAAGCACTGTGGTGGCTAGGCAATCACTCAAGGCTAGGTAATCACTGATCAGGCAATCGAGTATCAAATCATACTGCTTAACTGTGATGTTACATCTATTATCAAGAGAAAAGGGGACTTGAGCATAAAAATTTTCTCAACAAAACTTGTGTATTTTCTTACAAGAAATACGAGTCTGTAATAAAAAAAAAACAGATTTTTATTAAAATAACTGAAGCACACTTTGATTTAATCTTGAAAATCAACCTTAAGAGTCAGCCGTATACCGACACAGTTACCTGTTTTACCGAATCTGTTCAAAATTTATTTTTATGAAAACTAATACTCGAGGCAAAAATAAAGAGATAGTTTCGATTCGTATAATAGAAAGCAATATTTTCTCTGATAAGAATAATTTAATTCCACTTTATTTTCAAGAAAAATTGGAATAACTTGAAAATCCCATTATTTGACACTAATTTCTAATTTTCTAAGTTATTCCAACTTTTTTTAAAAATGAAGCGATAAAATAAATTTATCCTAATCAGAGAAAATATTATATTTTATTAAACACATCGAAACCATCTCTTTATTTCTGCCTCTAGTTGCTAATTTTGGGAAAAAAATCAATTTTTTAATTAGAAAAGGACAGAGATACGGCGGCCTCTTAAGATCATAATGTAGGTCATGGTTAATATCAAAATGAATCGAAGCATCCGAATATTTGAAAACTTTTGAAACTAGAAATAACATATACTATGCCAAGCTATGGTAACTTTGACTTAAGGTCATATCTAAATGTAAAATTTTCTGCTCTTTTCATTCGCAAAATTAAAAGTGTAAGTTACTAACTAAAAAAATCGACTAGACCTTCAGATGATCTCCTTCAAATACAAATTTCGTATTAAATATTTTTTCTAATTTGCGAAATTTTCGAAATGTACGGATGCATTTATTGATTTCGATTTTGACCATGACCTAGACCCAAGGTCATATTTGGACGTGAAATTCCCCGCTCTTTCAGAATATGAAGTAAAAAATGGGGGTTCTTATTTGAAAAAATTAATTTGATCTCCAAATGACCTCGACCCTTGACCTCAAAGTCATAGTTGTGATTGTCAACAGCTGGCTTCTACATACTCTACAACTTTTGTATTAGAAGTTTTTTAAAATAGTTCCGTCGTCAGCTATAGTTTGTTATCCATAAGAATTAAAAAAATGTATAATCTTTTGAAACTTTCAACAAAATAAGTTTTTATTTCATATATTATTCCTGTAAATTTCAGGTAGCCTTGCCCATTATTTCCTTAAAATAATCTTATTTAAAATTCGATGATTTCAGGTCTAATAGTAATAAAAAGATAAAGTTTAAGTAGGCATATTGTAAAAAAAAAACAGTTGGAAAAGCAAGCTGAAATTTTTATAGAGATACTATTTGAAACCAAAATTCACATTGTTGAAAGTTTCAAAAGATTATAAATTTTTTTGAATTTTTATGAACAACAAACTGTTACGTCATAAACGTATCGTTTTTTTATTAACATTGGTAAATCAAATTCCTCAGTTATTGAACAGTCGCATTATTTCATTGTTAAGCAAAATTAAGGAGATCATAAGAAAAGAAGCGAAACGTATGTTTCGAAATTTCAAAATGAATTTTACAAATCCTAAAAACATTACGAAACATATTATCAAAATTCAAGAAAATTTATAAATAAAAATTGATGTAAAAGACAATAAATCTCATAAACAAAATAAGTATAAAAACCAAATGAAACAAATGATATTCGGAATATTACCCCGGGTGTCTTATTGGTAATACGTTTACACTGCCCGTCAAGTTTATATTTCAAAGCAATTGCTATTATTAAATATACATATATCAATTATTAGAATATATACGCGCATAAAAATCAATTATATTAAAAGTGTTAAAAGATATCAATAAACCTCGAGGATCTATTTACATATTGTGCCTATTCATTTGTCTGCCCATACCTAGCACCAATCTACTGAGAAATACTACAAGGTCAGAATATATAATTATTTAATAAACTCTTTATTTTCAAGAATCAAGTTTATCCTTTAATAATATTCAATCGTGAGAGCGATTTCGTTCAATTAAATATTGGTGGAGTCTTTCTACCACTAGAGTCATACATTTTTATCTTTATACATTTTATAAATAAATTCAATATTTTAAACGTACATAGTTTATATATATTTAATGCAATTAATTAATATAATTAAATAACATATACACTTTTATTTATACACTTTTATTTAGTCCTGGTGCAAGCCAGGACTTAACAAAACTATAGCTGACGACGGAACTTGAAAGTAATAACATAGAAACAATTTTAGAAAAAAACATTTCAAGCAATACAATTTTTTTATTTTGTAAGTTATTTGCCTTCAATGAGTTCTTTTCAAGACAAATATGACTCACGATTGAAAAAAAGGCTTTTTGGACTTGATATCCACAGAAATCATTTCATAAAAAAATTTATTAGAGTAAAAATTTACAATGGATTATGACAAAACTTTTTTATTTAAAATCCTTTTTACTGAACAATTTTCTGTATATTATAATAAAAAATATCTTGTTTTTACTATAATATACAGAAAATTTTTTTGCAGTTTTTCCTGCAAATTTTCCTACAGTTTTTTTGCAATAACTCATAAACAAGCAATTATAATAAAAAACTCAAAAACTGTTTGATTTCTTTAAATCAATACTTTTTTACACTGAAAGCTTTGTTGACAGTAAGTTTCTCTTTAAATAAAGGTTGGAAAATGTTTGGAAAATTAAATTTTCATACTTAGATATGAAAAAACTGTATGAAATAATTTCTAAGAAAGAAACGTATAATACATTATTATTACAAACTTTTGTAAATTAGGACCATAACTAATAACGGTAATATAATATGAAACGTAAAAGCGAACAATAAAGACCCTAGAAAGTCTAATCCTTTACATAGTACTCTAAACCACTACAAGGTTTAACTTAAAGAATAATAAGCAACAGCCAACTTAGATGTTTTTTATATCCTTTCTATTAAACATTCTTGATCTCTAGATCTTATATTTATATTATACAAGGTCATCAAAAAGTATCGGATCCCCTCCCCGCCATGAACGAAAATATGCGTTTTCGAAAGAAATGTTTCAGACAAAAGTTTCAGGGTTTGGAACGAGGATCTGAATGGTCACCTGTCAACTGTCCTTGGTGTTGGCCTTCAAGTTTGTTACAAGCTCAAATTTTATTTTTCAAACGAGAACCCTTATTTTCAACACCACTTTGGTAGAAAGTTTGGCATAAAATATGGCCGGCCTACCAACTTATGGCCATATTTGTACGGTGTAATCATATTGTCAAATTGCACCATAACTTGGCCATAATATAGACTTATTCTAATGTGTAATTTGTGCGTACTACTACAATAAACTTGTATTTATAGCATAAAAAGTTCAACTTTAATTGTAAACTTTCTCTACTCTTCTTTATTATTTTTTTATTCACTGTTCTTCAGATTTTAATTAAAAATGATTTTTTTTTTATTATAATCTAATTTTTTCATATGACTTTATATTCGACATCTTAATCAAACCATAAACTTTGAAAATAGACGCGCTAATGTGGTTCTTAAGTCTTGTTAGTTAGTTGAGCTTGATGTCCAGTTTCATTTTTAGTCTACGTTAAATAAAATGTTTCGTGATACGTGTTAGATTATTTTTTTTTAAACTAATAGTACCCAAAGCTATAATACTTTATATATTGCTTTAAAATATCTTTTTCGAACATGGTATCAATGCTTATGATTGTAATTTAGATTGTACTGTTATTTTGTTTTAAAAAGTTGGTAAGCGGTTTTATATTTGATTTAGTCTATGATGAATCTTTTTATATGATACGTACCAGACTACTTCTTTTCAAACTATAGAACTCAATATCATATTATATAATACAATTTATTGATTTGCATTCACATTATGTTACAGCAGGACACTTTAAGATTATTTGCGAAATCTTAAAACTTTGAGTGCTAGATTTTCAAAACGAATATGTGTATTATAAAATATTTTGTTAGTAGCTAAACCAAAAATGAAACTTGTCACCAATTTTTTCAAAGTGAAATTAGAATACAATCCACAATGTATGGATTTATATATTATGCTAGGCAGAATATTCTAAAATTATTTACAAAGTTCTATGATTGAAAATGCTATACTTTTAAGAATAAATAAGTAAAAATGAAATTATAATATCACTTTTAAAAGCTTGATGGCCAGTTTCATTTTTAGTCTATGTCGAATAAAATGTTTCATAATTTTTTTTTAAGAGGACGCTGGATCTCTCTATCCTTTTCTAATTAAAAAATGTAAATTTTTGGGAAAACTAGTTATTATTGATAGAAATTAAGGGTTATCCGCAACTTCTATAGCGAAAAACAATATTTTGTCTGATAAGAGCAAATTAATTTTTTTTTTTTTTTTTCAAGTAAAGTTTGACATACTTAAATAACGTATTCTCTAGCCTAATTTAGGATTTTGTAAGTATGTCAAACTTTACTTGAAAAAAAAGCAACAAAATTAATTTGCTCTCATCAGACAAAATATTGTTTTTCACTATAGAAGTTGCGGACAACCCTTAATTTCTATCAATAATAACTAGTTTTCCCAAAAATTTACATTTTTCAATTAGAAAAGGATAGAGAGATACAGCGTCCCCTTAACTACAGTACTTAAAATTATAATACTCTGCATATTGCTTTAAAATATCTTCCTCCAACATGGTATCAATGCATATGAATGTAATTTATATTGAACTTTATTTTGCTTAAAAAAGTTGGTAAGCGGTTTTATATTTGATTTAGTCTATGATGAGTCGTTTCATACGATATGTACCAGACTACTTCTTTTCAAACTATAGAATTCAATGTTATGTTTTATTGTACAACCTATATTACATTGATTTTTATTGACATTCTGTTACAGTAGGACATTTAAAAATTATTTGCTAAATTTTAGAACTTTGAGAGCCATAATTTTAAAACGAATAGTCCAACATGTGTATTATTAAATATTTTATTTGTCGCTAGACCAAAAATAAAACCTGCCACCAACTTTTTTAAAGTAAAATTACAATACGATCCACATTACATGGATCTGTATTGATATAATAGACAGAATATTCCAAATTTATTTACAAAGTCTATGAATAATTTTAAAATATCTCATCTGATGCTGAAAATCCTTTTAATTAGTTAAAAATGTAATTTTTTCCATTTGGTGGTTGTCGTAATCTTTCTCAGTTAATTTTCAACAAATTGACTTCAAAATTTGCAGAGATCTTCTACTTACACATCTTTATTTATTTGTATAAAAAAATAACAGTAATGGAATTTTTATAAGATAAGTTTTAGTGCATGTTGAACTATATTGTTATGGCCGAACTTAGTTCGGACAATTGAGTTCTTCACAACAAAAATTATTTTATTTTTATTGGGAACCAGTCTACCGTCCCAGGACTTACCTTGTCACTTTATTTATTAAATTTATGAAATATACACATATATCCACATACATATATTCATTTATGAAAATTTATGTAATACAAAATTTTATATGTGTATCTAATTATTTGTTTTATTTAATTAATAGAAGTTATGATTATTTAGATTTATTCACGTTTGCTCTGTTCGCTTGTTCGCTCTGTTCGCTTGTTCGCTTACATACTCGTTCGCTCTCCCCACTCGTCGCTATGCTTCATTCAGTCGTTATATACTTGTTCGCTCTGTTCGCCTTCCTTCTCGTTCGTCCTCCCCACTCACTCACTACACACTTCGTCCGCTCTGTTGTGTCCGCTCTGTTCGCTTATATTCTCATTCACTCTGTTCGCCTATATACTTGTTCGCTCTCCCCACTTACTCACGTATGCAGCTTTCGTTCTCTCAATTATATACGTTCGCTCTATCTCATACGTTCTCACGTATTCATTCACTCCATTCGTTTAAGTTATTGTTTAAATTTAGTTATATATATATATATATATATATATATAATATTTGTGTTTAAATATAATTTATACTGTAATTCTATAAATATGATTGTTAATGCATAAATTAATATAAATATATATATATGTTTATTGTTAGTTAAAATTTTAATATGAATAATTTTTAAATCAACTACAAGAATTTAGATTTATTTCTTTTCTTTATTTTATTAATATTCAAAACAAAATTAAAATTTTAATTCCACTGATTTCCCTTTTTACAATTTAGTTAACAATTAACTTCGAAACCTTTGATTAATGTAAATCATACACTTATATGGTTAACAAAAATTGTATTTTATTAATTTATAATTGTTATTATTTCCGTAATTTAATTAAATTTTGATAAAATAATAGGAGAATCAATATTATTCTCTAATAATTATTTATATAACTTATCATTATATATCCTTCTTTTTCTAGATATAAATCTTACAACAATTTATCTTAGAGTAACGAAAGAAATTGCGTCTTAACTATCATCAACTTGATTTGAAATTTCGTTAGTATAAATAACTCACTGATTAGGAGAGAAAGAGATGAATTTGCTTCTGACTCGATCGTCCTGATGTTTTCTATACTTAGACTCCTTAAACTACACGGTAAGAATGTCCGTGGCAAGATAAGGTTGGGCTTCCTCCTTCAATCGCTCGAAAGTTCGGTTAATATTTCAGATTATTACCTCGAACGTCACCTTGATTCACCTTAGATCTCAAGTTTACACTCGTTGTCACTATTAACTGATTTTGATTTAATTTAGTAATTATATTTTAATCTTATATCTTAGTGTTTTCTTATTTTTATTTATTAGTGAAGTAGGGCTCTAATCTACTCACTAATATTTAATATTAAAAGAACTTAAGTAATAAAAATTTAAAGTAACACTGATTTTCCCAGTGGACCTGGCAGAGCCGACTCTTGCGGTTGCCGTCTTGTTGTGACTAAAGGCCGTGTAGTGACGTAGAGGTTTGTTTTTATTACCTCGCGCCCGGGCGATCGAGAGATGGAAGCTCCAATCAAACCTCGACATGTAGTCAAAATTTTCAGGACAGGAGTCGTTTAACTTCCTAAAAGTTCATTAGCTTGCTTACTAATGAATTCTTTTACCATTCTTCTCTGTCTCTCCTTTACACTTAGATACAGTTGACGGTTGAGTTTTCGCAATGAGTCGGTATTGGGAAACCGCTGACTCGGGACATCGCATGGAACTAATTTTGGTTGTTAACCTTTTGAATAGAAATGAAATTAAGATTTATTATTTTTAAATTTAAGAATGTTTTAATAATATTATATTGATTTAAAGGGCATAGTTCCATGGGATGTCACAATATTAAATACATAAAATTCAGAAAAATATCTATTTTTTCCAATATTTTCAAATTTTTAAACCAAATTTTTTTCTTTTTCTCTTTTTTTTTTTTAATAAAAGTATTATTTTGTGAATATATATAAATTAAAGATCTTTAGAAATTTTGAGGTCAATTCGTTTAAAATTGGCTGAGAAAGCTTAAGTGACCACCAAAATCAAGCGTTCGAATAAAGGAAAGGATTTCAATTATTTAATGAGATTACTTAATATTATTCATGAGCCAAAGTCTTGTATTTTATATATAGGTAAAAAAACTTTTTTTAAATAATATTATTAAAAAAAATTATTATGACATTAAAATTTAATTTTTATTTAAGGCTTAAATATGGGCTTGATATCTTAAGTTCTTAATTAATTGATATTTCATATGAGTGTAACTACAATTAATATTAAATAATACTGTGAGAGCGCGGTGGTGTAATGGATAGAGCTCTTGCCTTCGATGCGGTGGGCATGGGTTCGACTCCTGGGCAGGTACCTCTGACTTTTTTTCGAAAGAAGAATAGTGAATGGGCTACTTATATCGCGACTCTTAAAAAAATCCGACCTCATTGGGTTTTGGTTGATTGTTGGTCATAAAATAGTCAAAGTTTTCGGTATGATGTGTCAGATGGTCTAGCCTGATCTAATATGTAAAACGGGAACCGGGCTAGAATCTATCTGATATCATCACATGAAAAAAATTTATTATATAGAGAACAATATTAACTAAATATATATATATATATATATATATATATATATATATATATATATATATATATATTAAATAATACTAGTATCTCATTAATTTATATTTATACAAAATTCATTTTTGACATAAATTATAACCTATGAAGTTTGTACTGTTCATTATAACCTTTGTCTATTTGAGTGATATACTAACAAGTAATTATTATTAATTGTAAATAATATCAGAAGATTAACTATAACTTTATAAATGAAACTTAAATGTTATTGTTAATTATAAAAATAAATAGTTCATAACAAATAGTTAATGAAAAATAGGTTATAAAATAAATAATTTATAAAAATACATAATATATGATGATAATTCATTAAAATGAGTCATTTTTTAATAATCCTAAATTATAATTTCCTCAATTATCATTCCAAAATTTTAATTATTATTTCAAAATTATGAATTTGTATTTCTTGTCAAGTTCATAAGCTGGCCATCCGTCGAAATAAGACTGAGTTTGTGGCCATAATATGGGCCATATTATGGTTGCAAATCATGGAATACACCATAATAACACCGTGAATTCAGCCTATTTTTTACCAGGGCACTAATCGAAAGAAAAAAAAATTTTACGTTCAAATATAAAGTTTGAAAACGTATATTTTCGCTGTTAGAGGGAGGGGAGGGTTTGATACTTTTTAATGACCCTGTTTATGGGTGTATATTAATACTGTCTTTAATAGTATAACTTTAGTTTTTAAGAAAAAATAACTAATCTTTTCTGCATGAAATAAATATAGTAAAATTATATAATATTTGATTATCATCTTACTAAGAGGGTAGTGTACTTCTTTTGACCTTTTTGAAACATTTTTTTTTTCAAGATTAATTTATTCGTACTTTACTATTTTGTTACATCTAATAACAAATATCTCAAAGTTTATGAGCAATTTTTTTTTTAAATCCGTTGAAATTCTGTAGGGATACAGCAGTTTAAAAGAGGTCGTTTTTTGATCTGGTGACCACTTCGAGCATATACTACTGGAGGAAGCCTCCGAATGGCAGAAAGCGTTACAAGGCGAAGAGAGAGAAAGCCTCTATTTTGGTACGTGCTGTCTCTCTCTCGCCTGATTTGATTGGCTGCTTCTGTTTTCCACTAAGAAAGTGAGAGAGAGAGATAGCACGTACCAAAATAGAGGCTTTTTCTCTCTTCGCCTTGTAACGTAGTTAATAGCTGAGAGGCTTCCTCCAGTAGTATATGCTCGAAGGGTGACCACGATTTCAGGAGTCTCTGAAAGCAAAATTCGTATTTGATCCTTAAAGAGTATGGAATTGGCTATCGATAGTACCAGAGTTATAAAGAAAAAATAAAAATTAGAAAAAATGGCAGCATTTTTTTTATTTTTTACAACTTTTTTGATACACTAATCGTTTAAAAATAATATTAATTATTAATTACAAAATGTAATCACCGGCCAAAATTACACGTATGCGAAAGATTCAGTCAAAATAAAAAAAATATATAAATAAACAATTTTTTATTCATTATTATTTTACTTTTTTTATTGTTACTGTGTCAAAGCTCTATAGTGTATGTATGCGTATACAGCATACCTATGCACAATCATACACAAAAGTCGGAATAATAGCGTTATATTTAAAAATGTGTAAAAGAGAAAATAATTATAAAAAAAAGAAAATACAAAACAGAGTTACAACCGCCACCATGAAATTAAGAAACAGCTTATGAAACAACAGATTTGAAACACGTGTGTAATATATAATTTTATAGCACTGCGGGACCTAAATCCGCACTTAGGTAACACTTTTCTGTTACCTAGGTGGCACTTTTTTACACAGTACAATAATGAATTTACTTAGGTAACGTACGTATATAATAAGAAATAATTTTATATGTAAATTATTTTTTAAAGTATTTTCATAAATAACAATAAGCTGTAGTATATTGAAACTCTTTTACATTAACATTCTTCAAATTAAATAACAATTATAAGCAAGTAAGATACGAGTAAAACTAAAATTGATAGTAGCGTAACATGTAAAGCGAAGAGGTATAGTCATTTCAGCGTTGTATTATAAAATGCTACGGGGAACCCCCTATTACTACACACGATTGCTATTGCTATACTAAACATGTTACCTCCTCACCGCTCCTACGACGCTAATTCATACGTGAAACAAAATTTCAATTTATGACTTCATAGAAGATGATTTCAACAAACAATTTCACATATCAATAATATTGATAAAAATTAATTATTATTACACATTTTGAGTATATTTTTGAAATTATATTCTTTTTTTTCTTTTTCGATCTATTATTCATAGAGTGTTTAGTTTTAGTTTATTTATAGTTTTCTTTTCTTTTCTTCGATTTATCATTCACAGGATGCGTAGTGTTTGGTTTTTTATAGTTTTCGCTTTTATTTTTTGAATTATAATTCGTGGAGTGCATAGCTTTTGTTTATTACTGATTTTGAAGAGTACAGATTTAATTTGGCGGATTTATGTCCCACGTGCTACAAAATAGTATACGATACTCGTGACCTTAGTGGAACTTTATTACACGGCACTACGTTATCGCCCTCGCTGCGCTCGGGCGATAACTCCGGCCGTGTAATAAAGTGCCACTTAGGTCACTTGTATCGTAATGTACTATTGTATAAAATTGGAATGTTTATAAAGCTACAATAAGATATCAGCGTTTTCGTCAAGATCTTCTCTTTCTGGTATAATTAAAATAAAAGCCTTATATAGACTATACAAATTAAAAAAATCATTATCATGAGACTGATTAAGATAAGCAGTAAACAATACTGACTAATTGGCTAATCATGAACGAATAGAGCTTATAACTATTTTATTAATTTTATTCTTATTTTATCATAATTTGATCTGAACAGATATTTGTTTTGTGGATAAAAGACCATAGAATAAATTGATATCGTCATTTAATTGTTTTAAAAACAATCTTAAACTAAACGTCTTGATAGGATTCAAACTTTCAATTGATTCCTATTTATGGTAAATAGGAAATCCTATGTATCTTATGATGCGGAACCATAATCTAAATTCTAACCTGAAAGAAGTAATACTATTTAGAGTTATCTAAAATTACAAAAATATCCAAAATACATTTATTCTGACATAAAAACCTGAAAATTGAATTGAATTGAGTAACCCTATCATTATTTATGAAATGGATCTGAAAAAATAAAAATAATAAATATTTATTTGATTATATTCTTGTAGCAAACCCATACTACTCTAAAAGTTTCTAAGTATGAATAAGAAATTATTAATAAAATGAGTTTATACATGTAATAATGAAGTTTTAAATATTTTAAGTGTATAATCAATCATAATATTTTAATTAACATGATCTTTCCTGTGATACTTCTGCTTTTTATTTATAAGCTGATTCTCAACTACTCACTGACTGATTGGTTTTAGAGGAACAAGTATCTTTTATATACATGTACAAGAAGTGAATAAATTTTTATGTATTCTTGAAAAGTTTTAAAGTAGAGTAACGTCCGGACTAACAAAATTTACTCTCCAGTTAAGCTTAGCGTTATGGTGTCGCGCTAAGGGTTCTTAATAACACACGTCTAGGTTTCTAACCTAATGACGCGCTGGAAAACGGAAAAAAGTGGGAAAATTTAAGAATCCAGAATAAAAATTTCAACGCAATATTTATTGGAAAAAAATGAAAAATACTTACAATGAGAGAGAATAAATATACGTAAGGAAAGAGAGAGATAGAGAGAGAGAGAGGCATAGATATAGACAAACTTTATTCGGCCTTGGGGTATATACCCTGTCTGGCACAAAAAGAAAATACAACGACGAATAACAATAATAATAACTAGCAAAAAATAGCTCGCTCCTAACGTCGCTTGGTTGAATTATCATACATCATATTATTATGTATAAATTAGCCAATTTTAAAATAAAAAAGAATTGCCGCAACGTATGAATTTTGATATTGTAGTTTTGTACTAAATTAAATTTTTATATTTTTATAAAAAAGATAAATTAAAATAACAATGTGCATAAAAATTGTTTGAATACGAATTATATCATGATAAATTCCGAATTTGTTCTACTAAATTGCATTAGAATCAATGAAAAAATATAATAGGAATTCATTCTTTTTAATTACGTGTTTCAATCACGAACCATGAAATAATCGAAAACAGTATTTGACGTTTACTAGAACTAACAACTGCACGGAGAGAGGAAAGTATTATTAAAATAGGTTCTAAATCAAGTATATCTAATTTATGTACTAAGGTATATATATATATATATATATATATATATATATATATATATATAAAATGTATAATTACCGAAAATAACTATTTTTTATCGTTATAATATATATATATATTTATTAATTTCAGCCTTTTGGTCCAGAAATGGACTTTTTACATGAATACAAATTTATATTTTATATTATTTTACATTTTATACATAGTTACATAACCTCGCATATACATAGTATTACAACTTCATTACCTATCTTTATATTTCAATATAATTTTTACTGACCAATACAAATTCTTTTTTATAAATAACCCTATCACTAATTATTTACTATTTATTCAAGTCTTTGCTCATTTTTCTGTACTTTACTCATACTGTCCTTTTTACTTACGATGAGAGTGTCACATCTCCGGATCACGGATTTTGCTCAAACTTTGGGATAAGTTTTCAGATGATAAAATATGGAAAAAGCTAAAGTTATAGTCATAAATACTCAATATTTCCCTAGTTACAGGCAATTGAAGAAAATCACTAAAAAAGTTACTAGATTTTTAAACGCATATAGTTCTTTAGCGTTGATAGCTACAAGCTTGAAACTTTTTTAAATTAAAGCTGAGCTCAAATCCTTTCGAATTAGTAGTCATAGCATGTAAAAATATTATTTTTTCCAAAAGTTAGAGCGTGATAAACATTGGACCTGATTTTTCTTTTAAAAACATTAATTAATAATAAAAGCTGAAATTAGGTCCAATCCTTATTACGCTCTAACTTTAAGAAAAAATAATATTTTGATATGCTGTAACTACTGTTTCGAAAGGATTTGAGCTCAGCTTTAATTTAAAAAAAAAAGAACCAGTTTCGACGAATGCAGTCAGAGTTATGATCGAAAAACTAGAAAAACTTTTTTTTTTTAAATGCCCATAACCTTGTGAAAAATCATTGCATTTCGATGTTCTTTTTTTAAATTTTTCAGGAGATTCCAAATTTTCAAATTCTGTTGTAAAAATACCCTGAACTAACAATTTTAAAACCGATTCAATGGTTTAAAGTTGAATTTTTTTTGCAAAATTTGATAAGTTTAAACAATTGACAACAGCGCCATCGGTTTTGATTGAAAAATTTTTTTGATGCAATATTCAAAAAGTTGAACTTTTGACCTTGAATTTAAAAAAAAGAATAGTTTCGATAAAAATTGACGGAGTTAGGACTGTTCAAAAAATGCAAATTTTTTAGAAAATTTTAGGTGACCCGCTATTTGTTGTGCCGAGTGTAGATCAAACAATTGAAAGTAATAATTTAAATAAAACTTTAGACGAAACAGTTGATAGTAATGCTTCAAATACAACCTTAGAAGAAACATCTGAAAATAATCTCTCAAATATAATTACGGACGTTCAATCAAATATCAATACAGATAATTCAAGTGAACAAAAAACGCTATTAAATAAATATACAGGCACAATTCCAAAAACATTTCCACAAATTACTAAGACGAAACAAAGCCATAATGAAGAAGACAGTTTTACACAAAAATATACTTTAGCGACAAACGTGACGATTTTATCAGAAAATAATACATCACTTAACGATACTCAGGAATTTTCATTTAAACAGACAGGATATCAAGATGTAAAAAGTATTGAAAACGAAAATAAAAAATTTTTAACAAAAAAAAAACCGACTTCAAAAAATGCACTGAAAAGTAACAAATAATTTATTATCTTTAGAAATCATACAAATAATTGGTAAAATACAATTTTAGAAGTCGGCGTCTAATTCCTCAATGAATGTAAACGTTATTTTTTAACAATAAATGTAAACGTTATTTTTGAACAATGAATGTGAACGTTATTTTTGAAAAAATGGACTAAGTCGTTCTGAGTACGCACCACAGATTTAGAATTAGACGCCGACTTCTAAAATTGTATTTTACCAATTATTTGTATAATTTCTAAAGATAATAAATTATTTGTTACTTTTCAGTGCATTTTTTGAAGTCGGTTTTTTTTTGTTAAAAATTTTTTATTTGTCATTTTTTAGTGCAATGTTTTTAAAATCTTATTTTTTGTAAAAATTTTGTTTTTATTCGATACTTTTAAAGTCGGTTTCATTTATTAAAAATTTTTTAAATTGTTTGTTTTTGTTAAAAAAATTTTATTTTCTATCTTCTAGTGAATCCCCTTACTAAAAACGCAAATATAGGTAGACCCACTAATTACATTAAACTTTCATTATTAATTCATAACGCATGCATTAGTACACCACCAAGCAATATATAGCAGGAAAGAAAGAAGGCTCAACAGCACAGTGTCGTTATGTGTGCATGTATACATATTCAAGCTCAGGTGAGAGAGAGAGAGAGAGAGAGAGAGAGAGAGAGAGAGAGAGAGAGAGAGAGAGAGAGAGAGAGAGAGAGAGAGAGAGAGAGAGAGAGAGAGAGAGAGAGCGAGAGTGAGAGAGAGAGAACTAGAGAGAGATAGAGAGAAAGAACTAGAGAGAGAGAGAGAGAGGGAGAGAGAGAGAGAGAGAGAGAGAGAGAGAGAGAGAGAGAGAGAGAGAGAGAGAGAGAGAGAGAGAGAGAGAGAGAGAGAGAGAGAGAGAGAGAGAGAGGGAGGGAGGGAGGGAGAGAGAGAGAGAGAGAGAGAGAGAGAGAGAGAGAGAGAGAGAGAGAGAGAGAGAGAGAGAGAGAGAGAGAGAGAGAGAGAGAGAGAGAGAGAGAGAGAGAGAGAGAGAGAGAGAGAGAGAGAGAGAGAGAGAGAGAGAGAGAGAGAGAGAGAGAGAGAGAGAGAGAGAGAGAGAGAGAGGGAGGGAGGAGGGAGGGAGGGAGGAGAGAGAGAGAGAGAGAGAGAGAGAGAGGAGGGAGGGAGGGAGGGAGGGGGGAGGAGAGAGAGAGAGAGAGAGAGAGAGAGAGAGAGAGAGAGAGAGAGAGAGAGAGAGAGAGAGAGAGAGAGAGAGAGAGAGAGAGAGAGAGAGAGAGAGAGAGAGAGAGAGAGAGAGAGAGAGAGAGAGAGAGAGAGAGAGAGAGAGGGAGGGAGAGAGAGAGAGAGAGAGAGAGAGAGAGAGAGAGAGAGAGAGAGAAGGCGAAGTATAAGGGAGGTAAATGAGAAAACAAAACACCCGGTTTTTTTCTTAATTTGATAATTGGGTCATACAAACCGAATATTGGCCCAATAATTAAAGAACACGTACATGAAAATTATTAAAAAAAAAAAAAAAAAAAAAACAATTCTATACGAATTATTGTAGATCATTATTATAACTGGATCATATTTAATGTTAATTATAATCACATATTATTAATAACTATAGTCTATATATTTGTAATTAGTTTTAACTTTCTTTTTATGTATTTAGCTATTTTAATTTTGTAACAAACTTTCGTTTAGGTAAAATAGTTTTGTCTCTGTAAGGATTTCCATTGTAACCTATACATCGTATAAGATTTTACTTATGGTTTAATAAATAAATAAATAATCTATAGCCACATCTAATGTATGAAGTGAAAATATTTAAAATTAGAATTTAGAAAATTTTTCTATATATTGCTTAGTTGTCACCTGCGCAATCATCTTAAGCCGGGAGGGAAGTGAATGAATATTCACTTATATATTTATTTTATTTTTAAACAATTATAAGAATCTATAAATTATAACAGATTGTTATTTATACAATTAAAAAGAAAAAAAAAAAAAGATAAAGAATTTTTTATTTTTTAACTTAAAAAATTATAATTATCATGACAAATCTAATATTATTTAGATAGTTATTTTTTACAAAGCATTTTTGTTATTTTTGCTATAAAATATCTCATAAGCTATAATACAAAACTTTATTTGTAAGTAAGTTTGAAATGTATAAATTATATTAATTAAAAAGTATTTATAAGCAAAATCACAAATAATTTAAGACAATCTCCTATTAGAAAAAAAAAAAAAAAAAAAATACAAGTTTGAAATAACAATATAATTTAAGAATTTTCCATTTTCCTTATATTCCATTACCAATAATTATACATTACTTAACAATTACATAATAGAAAAATACATCGAATAATTGTATGTAGACATTCAAATAAAAAATTTTTATATTAAATAGATTTAAGATATTTATGTAAATTGATCAATAACTGGAAAAATTGTTATTACATTAAAATCGTTTCTTTTGTTGTTTCTCGTACCGATAAGCAACATCTTGAGCCCGAAGGTGTTACGTCACGACTTATCTTTTATTTCGAAATTTATCATTCCAAAAATATGCAGTTATTGATCAATCAGCTAATTAACCTTAGCAAGCATATTGTAAAAGTAAGTCATTTGTTAAGAAACGAAGTGCAATGCGATTTTCAGAATCAACAAAATAAGTACAATTACGAAGACTACATGAACCAGATTTACCACGTTAACCATATCATTCAATAAGCATCAAAATGCATAATAAGCATTGCTCCATCGATTGACATCAATTTAAAATTTCAAATTATAAAACAATCATTCTTAAACAAGGCAGGGATCATCAATATAAAAAGACAGATCAAATCAGGATAAAGGAGCACTTCAATAAGCACTTTAAAGCAGACACTTTTTCAAAGCACTTTATCAAAGAATTTCTACAAGCACTTCAAAGATACAATTATTATAACTATATTTCTCGCACTATAAAATTATTCAAATATTTGCGCACTATATTCAGTTTATTATAAAAGTAACAAATAAAATCACTATAATTAAAATATTAAATCAAGTGTACTTATTTACTGTCTACCTGTATCTACTTAGCCGAATCAAGGTAAGATTCTTACAATTATATTTTGATCTACATTATTTCAATTCAAGTATATTTAATCGTGAGAACGATTCATAACAATTAAAATTGGTAAAACTTTTCTATCATTAGACTTAACTTCCAAATTAAATATTTTAAAATTAAACTTTGTTCTTTTATTTAATATTACAATAAAATATATTTTCCTCATATAAACAACCTAATCAATCATTAATTCCGTCCTGGTGTAAAGCCAGGACTTAACATCCACTGCCACAGTCACTTAACCTCTCAGTTTTACTTAATATGTCACATTTATTTACATTAACACAGTCATTTATTTTAAAACAGTCACTTACTTTAATACAGTCACTGTTTTTTATTTTTATATTATTTTTACAAATTTTATTATTATTTATTTATCATATTACAATTAATTCATAGTATTTTTTATAATTTCTTTTATTTTTCAGCTTTTAAAGTAAAAAGGCAGTCGATTAAATTAATTAATATAAAAGCAATTCTTTTGTGAATATCTTTGGAAAAAATTCATTAATAATTTTTAGAACGCAACAAATAAGAATGTTTCCAGTTTTACAAAATTATAATAATGCAAATATCAATTACGATAATCCACCAGACATGATAAGGAGTTCTTGTCATGAGCAACGTCTAAATCAAATACCATTAAATTTAGATTTCGCCAAGCTTGAACTTTCAGAAAAAAACTCACAAATGCATTTAATGGCAGAACAAAAAAAGATCATAAAAATGTATCGTAAACAAAAGAATTTGAATCATGAAAAAATTTTGATGAAAATTGACAATGACATGGATACAAATTTTTCAAAACCAGATAATGATATAATGGAAATTAATAGTATTCACTTAAATTATAACGATAATAAAATTAGGACTGTTAAGATTAAATCAAATGAAGAAAATAAAGAATCAAAAGAAATAGATGAAAAAAAACCTTTATTTGTAACAGGACTTCAAAGCAAGACGAAGCTGCCCACCTTCTAATAATATTTCCAATCCTAATTTATGAATAAACGATGCGTTGAATCGAGTTTTTTTGCTACAAAGTAAAAGTTTGTAAGATTAAACTCTAGTGCGGAAACTCAAGAAATCCACCAAAATATATAAATAAAGTTATAATAAATACTTTCAATATATCGTATTTTTGAGTTAGGTTTATCGAGTTTGATATCTAATTTCCAAGCTTATAAAAAAATAACAAGTCCAAATGATTTTTTATTTTAACAAAAATTATTGTATTAATATAGCTTTAGTGCGGACAAGTCATTATATTTGTTTAATTTATGAATTTAAAAAGATATTGATAAAATAAAGAAAGCATAACTCAATCGCTGCAGCTCCGACATCCCGTTAATAGGAAAATGGTAACGGAACAAGCACATGACTATAAAAAAATTTCAGAAAAAGACATTATTATGAAAATGCAAGAAAAAAAAAGTAATGATAAATTAGAACTAAGACGTGTTCAAAAAACTTTACGTAAGAATAAAAGCTTATATGAAAAAGAAAAGAGGACAACCTTATAAATATAAACAGAAATTAGAAAATACTAAGATAACCAAATAGCAATCCAAGGAAACAATGAGTACTGATAAATTGGAACGAATACGTGCAAATGAAGCTTTACACAAGAAAGAAACTTTTCTAAAAATTGAAGAAAAAGCACCAGAAAAATATAAAGAAAAATTAAAAAATATTTAGATAACGAAATTAAAATTCAAGGAAAAAATGAGTATTGATAAATTGGAACAAATACGTGCAAATGAGGCTTTGCGTAAGAAAGAAACTCATATAAAAATCGAAGAAAAAATTCTAAATAAATATGAAGAGAAAATAGAAAATACTAAGATAACAAAATTGAAATTTAAGGAAACAATAAGTACTGATAAATTGGAACAAATACGGGCGAATGAGGCTTTACGCAAAATAGAAGCTTATATAAAATCTAAAGAAAAACAACCGAAAAAATATGAAAAAAAATTAGAAAATACTAAGATAAAATTGAAATTTTATCTGCTCATTCATCCTAATGGTGGTTTCGGGTAGATGCCAAATATAAAAAGTAAATTTGGGAAATCTAATATTTCAAATTTGAAATTTTATAATTATAAATTTAATGTTGGAAATGAATTTATTCCATTCCTTACTTTGGGAAAATTATCTCAACAGTTCATTGTTGATGCATATAAAAAAGTTGAAACCTCCAGATTATATTTCATACGCAAAAACTATGACGTATTAAGAAGTGATTGTTACAAAGGTGTTATGGACTATTTACATAACAAAAAAGAATTAGATTCTTTAAAAATTGGAAAAATGGTAATATTACCGTTAAACTTTACAGAAAATCCACGATTTTTATAACAAAATTACATTGACTCAATGACACTTGTAAATTATCATGGTAAATCTGACCTTTTTGTAACTATGACCTGTAACTTATAGTGGAAAAGAATAACTGAAAACTTAAAAAATTATGAAAATGCAATATATAGACCAGATATTATAACAAAAGTATTTTATCAAAAAGTAGAAGAATTAAAAAATTTAGTAATAAAAAAGGGAATATTAGGAAAATGTAATGCATATAGTTATGAGATTGAATTACAAAAACGAAGATCACCGCATATGCATATGTTGTTACTCTTAGATAAAAATGATAAATTTGATATTCCCGAAAAAGTTGATAAAATAATAAATGCAGAAATCCCAAATGAAGATATTTATTCAAAACTATGTAGTATTATAAAACAATTTATGATACGTAGTCCCTGTGGTATGCAAAATATAAATTTTCCATGTATGGATGAAAATACGAAACAATGTACTGAAAATTTTCCAAAAAAATTTAATAATACAACAACATTTAAGTCCAATGGATATCCACTATGCAAACGTAAAAATAATGGCGTCAAAATAATTCTCAAAAATAAATTTACAGAAAGAATTGCAGATAATGAATTTGTTGTTCCTTATAATCCTTACTTATTATTGAAATTTAATGCACACATAAACGTAGAAGTTTGTTTCACTGTACAATGCATTAAATATTTATTCAAATACCGTTCTAAAGGTCATGATTGTGCATACATTAAAATACATCGAGTGAATGTGGATTTTCAATCAGAAAATAAAGACACTTTTCAAAATGACAATCGTAAAAATGTTGGATATGAATATGATGAAATCCAACAATACATTAATACACGATATTTATGTCCACCTCAAGCAATGCACAGATAATGAGAATATCCTTTACACGTTATTTCACATACTATAAAACGTCTGAGCGTTCATGAAGGAAATCAACAAAACGTATTTTTTAAAGAAGGGAAAAAAATGATCATGCAAAAAAATGTGGGAACAACATTAACAACATATTTCGAATTGAATAGAGAAGATTCTAAAGTACTGTAACGGGCGCGTTTTGCTGGATGCACGGTCGCCAGGTAATTTTAATAATAAATTACCAAAATATAAATTAAAGTTACGTTTATCAGTTCTTGACATGCATTGGTCACATAATCCATACAGCAGGCAGAATTAAAACACCAGAATCGACGATCTCTTCTAGATGCTTTACTATTAGAGATGCGATAATTGATATTTTAATTATTATGAAAGGCTATATAATCGACGACTTCCATTAGATGCTTTACTATTGGAAGTGCGATATTATATCCTTATTTTAGATGCAATTTATGTTGGTACAATAATCGACGACATTCACTGGATGCTTTACCATTGAATGTGCGATAATATGTACTTTCACGATAATATGTTTTTTGATTGTTATTATCTGAAAATAAGTTTAAGTTAATGAATTTAAAATCATTTTATATCTTATAATGTTTTAAATTTTATTTAATAAAATATATCTTTTTATAAAATTATACAAATGAAATGAGAACGTTAAATTAATCTAATTTCTACATGCTCTCGTGCCGAGAGTCAGATCAAGAATCCGATAAAATACATCTTAGATGTTACATGATCGAACATCTAAGAGAGAAATGAGAGAGCTTGGATGAATTCACGCTCTTTTATATTATTTCATAAACCTTCTATGAAGTTCTATTTCTCACTAAAGAATTATACATTAGGAAATAGAATGTTCGATAAAATTCATTTAATATATTTGCAAAAGAAACCTTTAATTATGATAAATATATTTGCAAAAGAAACATTCTATTTCCTTTACATTTCAAAAAACTATTTTTAATAATCTATTTTATTATTTATCATCTAGAAAAGCTAATTTTTTATATTTTAATTCCTATCTTCAAATTTTAACATATACATATTATAGAAATTGGATGTTCTATTTATGTATAAACAATTATTTTAAAAAAATTACATCTACTATATTTTATTATTAATAATCAAATATTGATAATACTTTTTCATTAACAGAAATAGAACATTCCATTTCTATATTCATTTTACTATCTCTGTATATATACATTTTGACTTATCTTCGTTATCGGCCTCAGTAGGTAACTATGAAGTCCTACTTATACCTTTAACGTAATTTAGACTTATTATTACAGAAAATCATTCTGTGTCTTAAATAATGTTCATTTATTTATGAAACATTCATATTCAATTTAATAATTCTAAATAGAATTGATATGAGCCGTTTCAGTACGAAATCACTTTTATTCAAAAATACAAAATTTTTATACATTTGATGAAAAACTGAAAAAGTGGAATAAAAAGAAAAAAAACCAATACTTATTAGATGTACTTAGTAAGTCCGAAAGATAGAGAACGTTATTTCATTAGATTATTACTATTACATGTTAAAGAAGCTACATCTTTTGAAGCTTTGTGTACTGTTGATGACAATCGTGAAAATGTTAGATATGAATATGATGAAATCCAACAATACATTAATACACGATATTTATGTCTACCTCAAGCAATGCACAGATTATTAGAATATCCTTTACATGTTATTTCACATATTACAAAACGTCTAAGCGTTCATGAAAAAAATCAACAAAACGTATTTTTTAAAGAAGGAAAAAAAGAAATGATCATGTAAAAAAATGTGGGAACAACATTAACAGCATATTTTGAATTGAATAGAGAAGATTTTGAAGCACGAAATTACTTGTATTCAGAAATACCAAATTTGTATACGTTTGATGAAAAATTGAAAAAATGGAATAAAAGAGAAAAGAAACCAATACTCAGTAGAATGTACTTAGTAAGTCCGAAAGATAGAGAACATTATTTTATCAGGTTATTACCATTACATGTTAAAGAAGCCACATCTCTTAAAGCTTTGCGTTCTGTTACTGTTGATGATGTGATGTAAACTTTATTTTATGAGGCAGCTAAGGCAAAACAATCAATTAATGAAGATAAAGAATGGGGTAGATGTTTGGAAGAAGCATCTTCAACAGAATTCCTTTATATTCTTTATGAATTATTTGCTTTCATTTGCGTTTTTCATAATCCCATGAATGAGATTTTTATGAAAAATATAAAGATAAGTTATACCATCCTAGATACGAAAAAAATATAGGTGAAAATCTTGGATTGAATGTTGTCAAAAATAATTTACAAGTCAATCGATTTTCTATAAACGATTTTAATTTACCTAACATAAGCACATGTATAGACGAAGATCATAATCAAACAATTTTAAATCATAATAATAATATTCTTAATGAATTAGAAATGAAAATAAAGTCTTCAAATAATAAAAAAAGGCAAATATTCAACACTACTATAAAAAGTTTAAGCAACCAAAGTAAAGAAAAATATATTTTTATAGATGGACCAGGTGGAAGTGGAAAAAGTTATTTACTTAAAGTTTAATAGCTTATTTTAAATATCATTCCATACATTATTTATGTGTAGCTTAGACAGGTATAGCAGCGAAATCATTAGTCGATGAAAAAACCATGCATACAACATTTATACTACCGTTAAATATAACAGATTGTACAACTTGTAATGTTAAGCCTAATTCTGCAGAAGACAAACAATTAGTGGGATCACAACTAATTATTTAGGATGAAGTATCCATGACTTCAAAATTTGTTTTTGAAGCAGTTGATCGTCTTTTTCAAGATTATACGATGTGAACCAACCCTTCGGTGGTAAAACTATAATTGTATTAGGAGATTCCAGGCAAACATTACTAATTGTATGACATGGAAGCCGTATTATGGCAGAATTCAGAGCCAAAATATAAAGCCAAAATAATTATAAGAATCAAAAGAATATTGGACTCAAAAAAATATAGAGACCAAGAAAATATAGTGATAAAAAAATATAAGGCCCAAAAAATTATGTTACAAAAAAATATTGGGCTTAAAAAAATATAGAGCCAAGAATACATAAGAATTGACTATAAAATTCAAAAAAATATTGGGCCTAAAAAAATATAGAGCTCAAAAAAATATAGAGCTTAAGTAAAATAAGAATCAAAAAAATATTGGGATCAAAAAAATAAAAGCATCAGACAAATGTTGGGCCCAAAAATTATAAAGACCAAGAAAATATAATAATAAAAAAAATATTGCTCTTAAAAAAATATAAGATTCATAAAAATATTTGGCCTAAAAAAATATAAAGCCCAAGAAAATATAAGGATAAAAAAAATATAGAGCATAAGTGAATATAAGAATTAAAAAAATATCAGGCCCGAAAAATTAAAAGAATCAGTTAAATATTGGGCGCAAAAAAATATAGAGACCAAGAAAATATAATAATTAAAAAAATATTTTGCCCCAACAAATATAATATTAAAAAAAATATAGAGCCTAGAAAAATATAAAACAAAAAAAAAAGGTAAAAAAAATAAATGGCCCGAAAAGATTAGAGACCCAAAAAAATGAGGCCCAAAGAAAATAGGACTCGGAAAAAGTAGGTCCAAAAAAATATAAAGCCTAGAGAAACATAGGACCAAAAAATAAGAGGCCGAAAAAATTGAGGACCAAAGAAAATAGGACTAAAAAAAATGTAGAGCCTAAAAAATATAAGGCCCAGAAAAATATAGAGCTAAATAAAATATAGGACCCAAAAAAATTATAGATTCCATAAAAATATAAATTTCAAAAAAATATTGGGCCCAAAAAAATATAGAGCCCAAGAATATATAAGAATCGATAATGTATTAGGCCCAAAAAAAATTAGAACCCAAGACAATATAAGGCCCAAAGAAAATAGGACTTAAGAAAAAGTAGGGCCCAGAAAAATATAGAGCCAAATAAAATATATGACCCAAAAAATCATGAAACCCAAGAAAATATAAATTCGACCAAAAAAATATAGAGCCCAAGAATATATAAGAATCAAAAAAATATTGGGCTCACAAGAATATTAGGCCCAAAAAAATATTGGGCACAAAAATTATAGGGCCCAAGAAAATATAAGGCCCAAAAAATATAAAGCCCAAAAAAATATAGAGACCAAAAAAATATTGGGCCCAAAAAAATATAGGACGCAAAAAAATATAGGGCCCAAAAATATATAAAGCCCAAAAAAATATAGACTAAAAAAATATTGGGCCCAAAAAAATATAAGATCCAAAAAAAACTGGTGTGGCAGTCTTTGGGACTGGCCGACAGAAGTTAAACTTCTTTACGAAATTGTAGAACTCATCAATGTTTATCTAAGCACTGTTTTATTTAATTTTAAAATAATTTTAAAGCGAAATAATTATAAAATGAAATAAAACTAAATTAAAATAATTTAATTTATTTAAGGAATTGATTTTTTTTAAATTTAAATGAGATATTGTATAAAATTTTTGTTAATAATATTTATTTTACAAAAATACAATTAAATAAATGTAGGGAAGAGAGGGGTTCACCATAAAAAATAATAGAGAAAGAAAGAAAAAGAGAGAACGAATGCTATTGCTTTCTTTATTTATTCAGATCAAATTCAGACATTTGTATTGCATACATGTATACATATACTATATCTGTGCGTTTGGCATCAAGGCAGTCCCGCCAATTTTTCTTCATATGTATTTAGTACCATGATTTACATATAGGAGGCACGGACACTCCTCCTATATATATACACTTCCGTTTCATTAGTTCCGTTGCATGTACCGTCATGAAATCAATTCACTCCCGTATAATTTTTTTATACGTCTCTTATGGGAAGTGTATACCGTCGGTAAAGAAGTTTCACTTCAAAAATATGGCCCAAAAAGATGCTTATGACTAATGAGGACTAATCATATAGGGTCCAATAAAAAATTGCTATTCTTATTACCAAAAGATTAGACACATTTAACAAATGCGGAGAATCGGAAAAAAAAAGGTTTCAATTTAATATAATATAGGATATTTCAAATTAATATTTCAAATTAAATAACAAGTTAAAAGCAAAATAATAGTAAGAACAGTGTAGTATGTTCATATACGGTTCAAGTAGGCTTGATAAATGCAATTCAAAATTATTGAATACTAAAAATTCTTATAAACTAAAAATTCTCAAATTCTAAGTGTTTTCAGGTAACTGATATTAATTTTAATTTAAGTTAAAATTAAAAATTAGAAAAACAGAAGTGTCTCAAGACAAAAAATTACATAGCTAGTAAGCTAGAAGGCGCAATGCCATTAATGGTGACTAGCTGACAGATCAGCCAGTACCCATCTCATGCTGACACGATTCGAACTCATTCAATAGAAGTTTTTCATACAAATACCGTTTGAAAGTGTAAAAGTCTTTAGGAGTAAAAGACTCCAATAAAGAGAGTTCTTTGTTAAAGTCAGCCGCAGAATAGAAAAAAGAATGCTGCATAGCAGCAGTACGAACGTTAGGACAAATACATAGTCTCAGCGGTCACTTAGCAGAGGAACGCACAGACGCATTAATGTGCTGCCTAACGAACTTAGTGGCTAGGTATGATGGCTACCATGAGCAAGCACGTTGAATGCTAAAGAGATTTCCAAGTATAAGCGTCTATTTTGAACCGAAAGCCAATGATATTGAAGACGAAAAGGCGTCTCTCTGTTACGACTGCCTATGTGGCCATAGACAAAACGAATGCAAGCATTAAAGGACTCTATGCAGACGCAAGTTTAGTGTTTGCGGAATATCATCATAAGTGACTGCTGCATAGTCAAAATGCGGAAAAATAAGGAACTCAACGAGCTGTTTCCTAGTATCCTGAGACAAAGCATGTTTATAAAATTTCAGCTACCGTAAAATAGCATGTACCTTACAAATCGTCGCAGAGACTTGCTTATTCCAGTCAAGAGTGAAGGATATCCATATACCAAGATTTTTTACTACCTAAGAATAGGGAAAAATGGTATTTCCAACCAGAATATTAGGAGCAGGATTATCCTTCAATCGAGAGATATACTGTTCACTACCAATGATTATAGCTTGAGTTTCTCCCGCATTCAACAACAGACCATTTTCATTTGCCCACTTAACCACAGAAGCAATCTAATGATTAATAAGACTAACCTCATCTACCAGATTTACCGATAAGAAGGACTTATAAATTTGAAGGTCAT
Organism: Anastatus disparis; assembly: GCA_017163975.1. Taxonomy (NCBI): domain Eukaryota; kingdom Metazoa; phylum Arthropoda; class Insecta; order Hymenoptera; family Eupelmidae; genus Anastatus; species Anastatus disparis. The sequence continues at coordinate 1,582,146 of JAFFSR010000369.1, read as the reverse complement.
CGGCAAGAGTATATGTTTTGATGAAGACAACACATCAGAGATGTCATTTATATAAACCAAGAACAATAGTGGCCCCAGGAAACTGCCCTGAGGAACACCAGCCGATACAAACGACCATTTAGAAGTATTATTCAAGTTATCCATCACAGAATAAGATCTATCAGATAAGTAAGAGGCAAACCATTTGATGACAGTATCAGAGCAGTTCATAGAACATAACTTGACAAGCAGATTAGCATGAGGAACTCTATCAAACGCCTTGAAGAAGTCAAAGAGAAGTAGCAATGTAACCATACGACAATCGATAGCAATCCTACAATTATCCAGCAAGTGTAATAAGGCTGTTTGAGTACTATAACCCTTTCTAAACCCAGTCTGATAAGTGTCCAGCAAGAGATTTGACCCGAGATGAGCCGAGAACTGGGTGTGGACCACCCTTTCCAAAACTTTCGAGATTTCACATAGTTTGGCAATAGGACGAGTCTGAATTGGGCTGTCTATCTTTATCTGCTTAGACAATGGTAATAGGAATGCTCTTTTCCAAGCTGCCGAGAAATATCCATGGACAAGAAAGTCATTTATAGCGAAGTTCAGACCATTTATTTTTGGCCGTAGGAGCAGATGAAAGCTTGTTAGCTATAAAATCATCTTTTGATTTAGACAGAGAGTTTGAAACTTCATTTCGTAGCTGTTTAAAACGAGCATAATCATCTGCTGAACCAGTTCTTCGAGCCAAACGATAGTAGTTATCACGTCGTTTCATAAGTAAGCGTAGATCATGAGAAACCCATGGTTTCCGCTTAGATAAAATTTTAACTCTAGCTGGAGCAAATTTGTCGAAGACTTTAACAAAACAAGAGGTGAAATTAGTAACCTTAGCATCAATAAGGTGGCCATTCGATTCAGCCAGTTCAGAAAGAGATTGATGTAAAGTAATTGAACCTGAGTAAGAAGAGTATAATGGATTTGACAACACACGAGGAGAAAAAGTGAATAATGGACTCGCGGGAAAACATGTGGATAGACATTGAGAAAGTTCAAGCTTAAGCGCAGTAGTGTTACGATTACTAAAGTTTCTAGTTAACAAAGATTTAACAGCCCGTTCAGGTCTAGAAGACTTGAATTTAATTTCAATTGAATCATGACCAGCAATAAATGGAGCATTGGACTTTTCAAAGCTGACCTATCGTTTATGGCAAATAAATCCAGCCAAGTATGATAGTCATGATCCAAGGTGAAAACGTGATGAGTGGCCTTAGAGGGTACCAGAAACAATGATAGAGAATCAAAACAAGACCTAAAAGCATCGGGTGAGCATGGAGACTTATGTAAATTAATGATGAAATCTCCAGTTATAATAATATTTTTGTAATTATACGTATGCTCAGATAGGACATTAAAGAGGGTATCGAGCGAAGAAGCCTTAGGTCTTACATAAACTATACAGAATAGCAAAGAGTTTGCGCCAACACTTATATCTAATATGAGGAATTCCGGGGTATTATCAAAAGAGGGATCAGAATGGTGAAGAATTCTGGTTTTAACGGTATCACGAATATAAGCACTAACACCACCACCCGATTTGCCCAAAAATATCATAAGCCTTAGACCTATACTGAAATTCAATTTCGTTGAAATGAGTTTTTAGGCGGTTAAGATTTGCGTGGGCAACACTTACATAATCAATTAAAGGATTTAAAGAAAAAACATTACTCAAGTGACTAGAGGATAATACAGCGGACGAAACAACCTGTGAGTCTCTCAAAACTCATTTTTGATTAGGAGGTAAGGAGGCTAAATCAGCTTCAGAAGCGATAAGGATAAGAACAGTCCTTCGTGCGTCTCATATTCACCTTGAGATCAGTGACAAAAGGCCACTCATAATTAAGATCCTTCTTAGCTACTTTAGCCTTTTTCAACAATAGGTAGACCTCCTTAGGCCATAATGCCCGCAGAAAGATTTTAGAGTTGCCGCCACAGCTGAAAATACGCTGGCATGGAAACTCATGTAGTCTGCCGATCCGACTACACGATTACGAACGTGACTAGATGAGCACTGGACCACCACTGAATTTTTATTTTTAAGCATTGATATTAACCTCCTCATTACTCCGATCATCACCAGCAGTTTTAGGTGACCATTTACGCACACTAAGGAAGTGCGATCTTTCAATATTGAGTCCCATGGGAGTTAGGATCTTCATAAAATTATCAAGACTCAGTGGATCAATTTCCAGAGGCAGTCTAGAGACCAAGATCTCACAAGAATCCTTATAAGGACGAGATAACACAGACTCTGTGCGCAACAAACGAGTTTTAATACGTCGAAAATTTGCGGCACATTTCTCCTTGGCTTCCTTTACAGCCAATTCAAGATTGTCAATTCAAGAAGCCATACCTTTAATACCTGATGTTATCTCACCCAGTGCAACAGAAAGGCCTTCCTTAAACTCCAAGAACCAAGGTGGTAGAGTTTTATCAGACATAGCAGCAGAGTTACTATCAGTACTCACCACGATGCCGAGAGAGAGAGAGAGAGAGAGAGAGAGAGAGAGAGAGATTGATTGGTTGATTCATTTATTTCAGATCATGGGGTGCAACCCTGTATGACCTTTAAGAAATTACATAAGTATATACAAAACAAAATATATGTAGTAGAAACATTGTAAATCTAATGTTTATAACAGTAGTATATTAATATTTATAGTTTTCTCCGCGTAGACACAATATATATAGAAGCTAAAGTATCTATAACAGACATATAGCATTTAGGAAAACGATGTTATAACAGAACTAATTGTCTTATCACTTACACCAATACAAAAAAAGCGACCTAATGAGGTCTACATTTTATATTTTTATGGTAGAGTAACTTAATTTATGATATTAAGTAAACTCAACGAATGCTTAATGTATTTTGCTATTCAGTGCGCTCATCAAAAAGGAATGTTAATTAATCGTACCTTTAAAACCTGTGTCATTCTCACTACAAAATCATTAAATATATCAACATCATTGTTGATAAAAGAGGATGCTAACGAAACAAAAAAATTGAGCATCGCCGCAGTGCGGACAATAGCACAAATGAGCAGTCTTATAGGCAGTCTACTAGATGATCGATATTTGCAAAACAAAATTTCGTTGCTAAATATGTCGGATTTTGATAAGAAACAATAGAATGAGCAAGTATCTCTTAAAAGTCAAGTTGCCTATTTTTGAATGATATCCATCCCAGATCAAGGCGAAAAGAAGTGACTCTGTCCTGACACCCAATATTGCCATACACGAATCTAACACATGCATTAAGGGCACGATGGAGTTTAAGATTAAATGTCTGTGGCAGATCATCATAAACTACACAGCAATGATCAAGAATTGGAAAAATTAATGCCTCAACCAGCTCCTTTCTAACTTTTCTGGACAACGCATGCCTATGAAACTCGAGCGACTGGAGAGTACCAAAAACTCGACCAACAACCGAATTAATCTGCTTATTCCAATTTAATATGCTATTAATCCAAACTTCCAAGTGCTTAACAACATCTGTATAAGAAACAGACACATTATTCGCCAGAATAGGAGGACATGATAAAACATCAATTCTCGATATAAATTGTTTACCACCCAGGAAAATAGCTTGCATCTTATAAGGGTTTAGAGTAAGCTCATTTTCATCAGCTCACTTGACCACTGTAGCTACTTCATGATTCATGAGATTAATCCCTTCCTTTAATTTTGCAAAAAGAAAAGAATGATACAATTGGAGATCATCTGCAAAAAGAATATGTTCAGCTTTGACCAAAATTGAAGGAAGATCGTTTATAAAAATTGAGAAGATCAAGGAAACCAGAACACTACCCTGAACTACACCCGCCGTACATGAGATCTATTCGCCCATTCGATTGTCAAGATCAGGAACAACATAAAATCTGTTTTTTAAATAGGACGCAAACCAGCGTATAGCTGTGTCAGAACAGTTGAAAGATCAAAGCTTATGTGATAAACGTTTTCACCAGTCTAGAAATATTCCAGAAGATAACGATACGTTAACTTTGGAAGTCATGTATGAGGCTAAAGGATCATGTGTGATCTTCAACATGCCTGTTGACAGATCATCAGGCCCTAGTGCTTTTGAAGAAGGCAGTCGTAGAATTGTCTCAGTAACAGAACAGTCGACCTGAGTAAATTCAAAGATAGGAAAATCACTGCGTATTGGAACAGCAAGCATCTTATTAATCTCACTATCAGATAGAACAGAAGATGTTGATGAGATAGAAGTATAATGAGTTAATAGAGCTTTAGATGAAAAATATTGCAATGGTGAGGGTGAAATCTTGTTAGAAAGCCCAATCTTCTGTAAAGTTGTTTAACGATTTGTTGAATTTGACGACGTAGACAAATGATTTGAAATAAATTTGTTTTTAGCCGTGTCAAGAGCATTTGTGACCTCCCCTTGAAGTCTTCGACAGCGAGTTATAGATAGGATATAGCCTGAACGTGCTGCTGAGCTATATGCTCTATCACGCTTCTTCATTTTAGCACGAATATCTGAAGTAACCCAGAGTTTTTTCTTAATCGTTAGATTGTAATATTTAAGTAGTGAACATTTATCAAATGACGAAACAAGGACATAAGACAAACCAGACCATCAATAAGTTCGTTATTTGAACTAGAGGTCGCATGGCTCACTTGCGATTTTATTAAGAGATTACGTGAAATAGTTTTATCTAAACTAACACAATTTAAATTAGAAAAGTTTCTATGAAAAATTTTTCTCGTTGTATTTGGTGGCTTGTATACTCTAAATGTGATTGTAATAAGATCATGACCTGCCATAAAAGGTGTTGTTGATTTATTATATGATAACAAAGCTGTCATCATTAATGATGAATAAGTCAATCCATGAATGGGAAGAATATTCAGAAGTCAAGGTGTGATGTGTAGGTTTAGATGAAATAACATAAGGAGCTAATGAATCGATAGCTGAACGGAGAGAAAGAGAGAGTGAGAGAGATTGATTGATAAATTTTTTATTATACAATATGTTGTACAAAATAATAAATTGAGAATAACAATAGAATTAAATTTTTAAATAGAATTTAAACATTGGAAGGTGTAATAAACATTAGAGTTAAAATAAAATTAAACAAAAGCAAAAAGCAAAAAAAAAATAGATAACTTATAGATGCGATGCTATACTAAGAGTTCGTCCACTCTCGAGGGTGAAAAAATAATTGAATGAAGATGATTTGAATGAAGAAAATGAAACGGAAGATCTGACGTTACAAGGCAGGTTATTACAGATGCGGGATGAGGCAGAGACAAATGAGTTGAAATAATATTCAGTATTAAAATGAGGAATGGTCAGAGGTCTCACATCGCTCCTCTGAGGTCTCCCAAGCTAATTCAAATAGTACCTGTCAACAATGTAAGCAGGAGAATTGTTACGAAAAATGGAATGAAGGAAGAAAGCAATGAAATAATTTCTTCTACCACTAGTAGAAAGCCAGCCAAGGGAGTACCTGGAAGGGGAGATATACTCGCGTCTTCTTACACCATCGATGTAACGTATGCCAGAGTTGACGACACGCTGGAGCTTTAAATCAAGCTCAGCAGAGAGATCACAGTAGACCAAACAGCAATAGTCAATTAGTTAGAACAGAAGAGACTGTACCAGATGTTTACGAAGAAGAAAGTTCGTGATTAGAGTTTCTTTAAAAGACTTTCCAGTCGACGATGCATATGACAATTTGTTAATATAATAATACGAGTTAATATAATAATAAGAATGGTCTTGGTTTTGTCTACATTAAGACGCAGTAGATTAAAGTGAGCCCAGTCAGAAATACGCTCAGCCTGCTCATCCATTAATGCAGAGAAATGATTTAACTCAGCATAAGGAAATTGCACATATATTTGGGGATCATCAGCATAGATGAGGTGAGAGATCCTGGCATCAAGACCAAGAGCAACATCATTGATGTAAATAGAAAATAAGAGAGGACCAAGTACCGATCCCTGAGAAACACCAGTGTTTAGATGACAAAAAACCAACATCACACCGCCAGAGCTGAGAACCACCTGCTGCCTACCAGACAAGCAAGAAGCAAACCATCCAATTACAGCCTTCGAGCAATCGAGATCACGTAACTTTTTAAGGAGAGTGACATGACACACTGTGCCAAAAGCCTTGCTAAAATCAAAAAGCAACGTGAGCAGTAACCTATCTATGCCCTGTCTAATGTCATCAGTAAGTCTCTGTAAAGCTGTCTGGTGCTGTGAGTAGTTCTATAACCTGTTTGAAAAGGATCGAACACTTGACGAGAGTGAAGATAATCAGATAGCTGCTGGTGCACCAGTCGCTCAAGAACCTTGAACAAGAAAGAAAGAAGAGAGATCGGTCGCCTATCATTCATCGAGCGAGGAGATGGAATCTTGTTTATTGCAGTAACCAAAGATTTCTTCCAAACTGTTGGAAACTCAGAAAATTTAAGGGAATCATTAAATATATCACAGATTATGGAGCCAACAGCAGGAAATGTAGAGAGGATAAATGATTGCGGGATACCATCGAAACCCCTTGCCTGTGAGGTGGCATGACAGACGGCACGCAAGACCTCCTCAGTTATGACCTCTCTAAAATGGAATAGAGGCGTAAAGTCGTCATTAGACAAACTATCCATATATTCATTGATTGATGGTGTAAGAGTATCAAAGGCAGTATTACTAAAGAAGTCGTTAAAAGTACATCAGACAAGAAGCCATGTGAAGAGTTTTTACGACTGGAAGAAATACCAAGGTTCTTAAGCTCCTTCCAGATCTGACAGGTAAAGGAGAGAGAGAGAGAGAGAGAGAGAGAGAGAGAGAGAGAGAGAGAGAGAGAGAGAGAGAGAGAGAGAGAGAGAGAGAGAGAGAGAGAGAGAGAAAGAAAATCGCCAATCTGCAGTTAATGTCTTCCGTCAAGTCTTCGAAATTCGTAAGAAATTGTTAAATATTGGTGGTTATAGAATCATCAATCTTGAAGAGCTTAGCAAACTCTAGAAAAACTTGTAGGACAATTAAAGAAAATTGTTTTAAAATTTGAAAAGAAGCTTAAAGAACTGGGTGTGAAAACCACAGTCCTAAGCTGCTGATTAACCCAAACTGAAGAACAAGAAGCTTCTTATTGTTTTTATACCTAAGCTTGTGGGCGAAGATTGTAACTCATTCTAAGGTAACATGAAGGTAGAGTTCGTGTTACTTTTTTCTTTTTTCTCTCTCTTTTCTCCATACATGTCTCTCTGTTGGGGAGCATGCTACATTTTTTCGGTTGTTTGTTATTATTAAAAATAAACATGTAAAATAAAATGAAGGTTAGGTTATTTTACTTTTAATATTACTTTTATTAATATCTATTTAATCGAGTATTATTTCAAGTGATTTTATTTATGTAATCATGTAATATGTTTAGCTGGTTGAAAAATAGGAAAAGAGAAATCAAATATTAATTAAAAAGAAACATTAATAATTTATTAGAATTGTTAAAGAATAAAAAACATGGAAATAATCATAACAAATATATAAAATAGATGCTAAGGGAAACAATGAAGGAAAGAAGTACAGAAGTAGAACAGTACTCAAAAACGCTACTTAAAAAGAGAGACGCTAACGTCCTTTTTTCTAAAATAATTTAATTTATGTCTGACAAATTGAAATTTATGTAAAAAGATTAAAATAAGTAAATTACATTGTTAATTATTCAAAGTTAAAGTTTAAGAAAATTTTATGTTATTAAATAAAACATATATGACAAATAATTTCAATCTTTGTACATAAATTCGTATATAAAGAAAATGTTACAAATCAATTTTTTATATTAAAAGATAATACTTTGATAATGAGGCTTAAAATAGTATGAAAGAGTTTAGTGATATATATATATAATTTTTAAATATAACCGTTTTTATATCATTATATTATTTAAATTTTTACAAATTTAATTATTATTTATTCATCTTATTACAATTGATTCATAGCATTTTTCATAATTTCTTTTATTTTTCAGCCTTTAAGGGGAGACACAAGTGAAACACACAAAAAATGAGGTTTTTTAGTTTTAACTTTTGATCCGTAGCACCGACAATGTTATCCATGCGTAATGTTGTTCAAAATCATTTAAAGAATCTATAAAAATTTTCAGCTCGAAATGTCAAAAACTGTAGGACTAGTTCCATTTTAACGCTTCCTCACTTATCACTGAATCGAACAGTCGTTAAAATGGAACTAGTCCCACAGTTTTTAATATTTCGAGCTGAAAATTTTTATAGATTCTTTAAATGATTTTGAACAACATTACGCATGGATAACATTGTAGGTGCTACGGATCAAAAGTTAAAACTAAAAAACCTCATTTTTTGTGTGTTTTACTTGTGTCTCCCCTTAAAAATAAAAATACGGTAGAATTAAATTAGTTAATACAAAAACGATTCTATTGTGAATATTTTTTGGAAAAAGTTTATGTAACATAAACAAGAACTATTAAAAGGTTTTTAATTTTCAATAATGGGTTCCACTGTGAAAGATAAATTAATTGTTAAAGGACAAGGATTGTATTGCGAAATTGCTTCCATGTTAACTGATATTCATATTTTAGAATTTCATAATATTTTAAACCAGTGCACCTCATTTAATATGCAATTAAATTTAGTCATTCGAAGGCCGTAATATATTAATTCGGTACCAATTCATAATGAATTCATACAATTATTATTTTCCGGAAATTTTAAAAAAGGTCACTGGATTTTTATGTATTATAATAATAAGGTAATTCATATATGTGTACCTTAGAATAAGGGTGGCATAAGTCACATATTTCTAATTTCGAGATTTTCCATGTTAAAGTTTTAAATCAATAAAAAAATCAGGAAAAAGTTTTTTAAAATTATAGCGAATTAGATTGATAGATTATTACGTTTTTTCTTATAATTCACCCAAACATGAAAGCATTGTTTCGATTTTTTTCTATTATAATAAAAAACATTTTACCATTTATGACTTATGCCATTTTCATTCTAATTAAAAGTTTCAAATTTGTAAGTGTTCATTGATTTATGCCATTATCGTTTTTGATAATAAAAACGAAAGAATTAAATTGTCAATTCTGCCGTCCAAAGTATAAAAGTGGTTAACTACATTGGAATCCCATTGGAGTTAAGGTTTTCTTACTTTGGACGGCAGAATTTATAATCATATTTCTTATTTAAACAAATATTATTTCACTAATGCTCTTAATAATTAACATTGTAACATGGTAGATTAGCCATATCACTTAAGTGTATATTTGTAGCGCATATACACGACAGAAGGGAGCATCTAACTACTGGCAAGACGGAAAGCAGACCACGCGAGTCAAATATTTAAAACTATAACCCAAAATCGTTGGCACACACGTGCGAATATCCATAGCACGTATACTGTGTACTGATATAGATAGCAAGTAACTTGACTCGAGTAGCTGAGCTTGGGTCCGTTAAGGGTCGTTTGTCTCTCTCTTGTCGCGCGCGCAGCGTACAGGACGAGAGATGAAGCTGAGCAGAGACAAAAAGGAAAGACATTGCATCATTCCTTCTGTCACCAGCGTCAAGTAAAGAGCGTTTCGACTTGCGATATTGCGTATTAGTTTTTTTGTGTGTTACGAATATCGTGAGCTTGATTGAACGAAAATAGATAGATTCATTAATCTATAATTTATTTTATTGTGCTTAGCAAAGCTTCGGGTTGTTGCGAGAGCAGTGCACGATTGCTAATTAAAATAATATAATTTTCTTCTTTCTTTTGTGACGTGTGTGCCGGGTGATCGCGTGCGCGTTCTATTGCGTATATTCCCTTCGTGCTTTTCTAATTCTTTTTTTTGTGTGTTTATTGCCCGTGTCCCTTTTAGCTTATGTTTTTGTTACTATCTGTTTTTCGTCGTGCCGATAATTACTTAACTAGTGCAAGCGACGTCGCGTACGCTATACGCGTCCATTTTGAGCGCGCTATGAGTGTATAACCTTTAAAATGAAGCTTCTTTTTTATCCAATCAATTGGAATCCACATCTTATCTTATTTTAAAACTTAGTGCAACCTCCTGATTCCCAAGGTTGTCACAACATCAATCGATAAACTAAAATTAATATTGAAATAACATAATTTTTCTATAACACAGTAATATAATAAGAATTTTATTTTAAGCCAGATTCATTAGAAATTAAGGTATTATGATTATTTTCATCAGTAGAAAGATTTTTAAAAAAATTATGATGTCCTAGTGGAATGAATGAAGTAAGTGTAACATATCTCTTTTGTTGACTATAATTTTCGGGATTCCTTTGTCTTTTTCTAGTTTTTTTAGCAACTTGTCGTTTTTTTTATAAATTATTCGCTTTATTACTTTGTGATTCCGAATCGCTATTGGAATATAATCAGAGCTATTATCCAACGACATGATTTATTTAAATACTTATGTCATTTCGAAATACTTAAAACGCACTGCTTTATATCAAATACAACGAGTAACTGTGACTGAATTGATTACTACTAATCGTACTATACATAGCAATCTTATGAATATAAACATGTTTGTCCTGTCCAGGAATGCGAAACGGCATATTTATTCCATATGTCCTCTATTAAAGACTATGAAATAATGTATACGAAAACTTAAGATTTATTCAGACCAGCTTCAAACAGTAAATGTGATTTAACATTAAAATTAACCCTTTTATATTTCTGTTTAGTGCCATCCTTACAGTGCTTATAATATTAAAGAAAAAATACAAAAAAGACACTCGATTTCTAAAAGTAAGTTGTTTTAATAATAAAAAAAAACAAAATGTATCACTAACTAAATGTTTTTAAAAATATGACTTATGCCACTCTCATTCTCACCCACACATATATGACAGTTTAAGAGTTGGACATATAGCTTTGTCCTTTTCTAATTTAAATTTTCGTTAGAAATAATAAATTAAATATGAATATACAAATGTAGGGGCTGAGCGCTGTAGAGCAAAAAACGAGCAAAGGATTCTATTCTATGAAAATTTTATATTTTTCATAGAATAGAATCCTTTGCTCATCTTTTGCTCTACAGCGCTCAGTCCCTACATTTATATAAAAATATTCAATTCATTAATTATAACGAAAATTTTGATTGGACGAGGACAGAGCTATACGGCCGACTCTTAAATCTTAAATATTTACAAGATAAACATAGAATGTATATAAACAAATTATATTAAAAAACATCAGAATTAGCATGTTTCATGAAAAAATGTATTATATCCGTCAGGTAAATTACGAAAAAATAAAAGAACCGTACTTTTTGTTTTTCAAAAACCACATATGTGATTGTGACGTCATACCAATTTAACTGCTTCTATCTCTTCGAGTTCTCATTTTCATGAAAAAAGAAAAAATACGGGTCTTTTATTGTTTCGTATTCTACCTGACGGATGTAATACATTTTTTCATGAAACATGCTAATTACTTTTGCTGTAGCAATATTTTATAATTTATGTCCATGCTGTTTAAGATTTGATGTTTCTCAAATGCGATTACATTTATTAAGAATTTTTGAAATAACAAATAAGAATGTATCCAGTTTAACATAATTAAAATAATGTAATTATTAATTAAGATAATCCACCGGACATGATAAGAAGAAGTTTTTGTCATGAATCATGTTTAACCCTCATCGGTCACACTTTAGTAGAATCGCATAATGGTCACACTGGGTGAATTTCACCCAACGTCGAAAAAGTAATATCTTGCTTCGATAATAAGTCTTATTTATCTAAAAATAATTTTTATGCGTTTTTTAAGGATTTTAAGATGTCCTATGAGTATCAATAATGAAAATAAATCTTTTATACATTAAAAAATTGTTTTAACTTAACATGACAATAAAGTCAGTTTTTTAATTAACAAACTTATATCTTTTTACACTATTGATATCAAGCAAAAAAACCAATGGGAATCTATTATTAAAACATATTTTCATAAAAAAAATAATATAATATTGCTCGTTTTAAAAAGTATATTTATCTTAAAGATTGAATGCGCGAAAAATTTCGAGTTTTAAAGAGTGTTTATTTTACTTGAATAATGAAAATAAAGGAATGGAAAGTTATTATAACACAAAAATATTGTAGGAAATACTTTTTATTATAATAATCTAACATAAATAATAATTAATTATAAAAAATTATAAATTATTTTCATTCAATTACATTTTGCCAGTACATTCGACGCATATGTACGCCCTGTGCTCATCACACATTGGACGAAGATAGGAAGGACAAATAGATGTAGTTTTCTTGTTTTTGCCTTTTTTGCATACTCCACATCGTTTTTGTTCCATAGACTTTTGTCTTTCAACATTTAATGCAGGTGGAGGGTCTTTTTTTAAGATTGTCATGATCCCTTGCTTTAAACCACTTCGGATAGTTTGCATAAAAAGCCGTTCTCCTAGTTGCGATTGTTATAACTCTAAAGATAACTCCCGCAAACATTGGTGAGCAGTTATTTTTTTATTAATCCCATCTCTTTGAAATTTACTTTGCATTAAAATACGCGCATTAACAGCTGCTTGATCCAGCATGCCATAAAACACTCGCATTGGCCAACGATTTGTTTCTCTGGAAACGGTGTACGCGTGGCAAAGCATATGAAGCAATCTGTACCACCTTTAGTAGCATTGTAATGCTGAATAATTTCGGGTTTTCCATTTTCAATTTTCGTGCAGTGAGAGTAAGTAGAAGCCAGCAGCACAATTTTATTTTTCTTTGGCGTGTGCGACAAGAGAGTTATCCCGTTAGAAGAGAAACAAAATTTGGTACCTGGCAGATTTCGGTCGGAAACCGTCATCTCTGCGGGAATTTTGCGTTTATTTTTGCGAATTGTTACTGTCACTGTAACATTGAACGGCTCACTTTTCATATGTTCGAAAAGTGGAATTGACGTGAATCAATTATCGGCTGTTACAGTACTATTTGTGTCGTATATAGGAGTCGTAACTTCACGGAAAAAATATTCTGAGATAGACTCAGTTTTGTCCTCAAGATTCATTTTACCTAAAGACGGGATTCCATGTCTTAAGTAACTTGTTTCAGCATCGTATAATGTTGTGATTTTGAGACCGTATTTATCTGGCTTTGATTTGATATGCATTCGAAAACTACACTGACCTCGAAATCCCAGCAACTGTTCATCAACTGTGCAAAACTTTGAAGGTTTGTAATTATCTTTACAGTTACGGATAAAAATATCCCAGATTTCTCGTATTGGAGAAAATTTGTCACTTGGATTTTGCTTTGTCTTTTCATCAAATCGTAAGCAAGTACAAAAAAACAGGTAAAAATGCAGGTAAAAAAAGTACTGATAAATTAGAACTAAGACGTGTTAAAGAGGCTTTACGTAAAAAAGCTTACATAGAAATGAAAGAAGATCGACCATATAAATATAAAGAAAAATTAGGAAATACTAAGATGATGAGAATAAAATTATAGAAAAATAATATTTAAATAAAAAAATAATTTTTAAATACCACGTTTTTAAAACGACTAAAAAGTATAAAATAATTTTTAATAGCTATGAAAATATTTGTAAGATTTGGAATAAAAAACGTGGGGCGCATGTAGTAGATTATTATGTATTGTATGCACCCCACGTTTTTTAATCCAAATCTTACAAAAATTTTCATAGCTATTAAAAATTATTTTATACTTTTTAGTCGTTTTAAAAACGTGGTATTTAAAAATATTTTTTTTATTTAAATATTATTTTCTACTTTTTGGTCTTGTGTGTATACAATTTTTTTTGTTTAAAATGAAATTTTTTTTAGACAAGTCAACATCCAGACTATTTTTAGAGAACACGTGGTCGCATGCTGAGTTTCTCGCCATTTTCAAGATTATGACGCTATAGGAAATTCTACTAATATATGATATTTTATCCATTGATGGACCATAAAATCGATAAAATTTAATGTTAAGACTGATAATAACAATATTCAATGCTGTAATTTATGTCTAATTACGATATATGACAAGTTAAAGGATTTCAAAAATTTTCAAAGATTTTTAGAAACCAATGTTAAAAGTATATCTATAAATAAAATCTTCAAATTTTCAATTTTGCGAACATCTCCGCATATAGTTAAATATATCGATATAAACATAGGTAGAAATATATGAATTTGATTGTATTATCCAACAATGCATGCATAAATATAATATTGAATATATCAATACATTAATACATCAAATAAAGAATATAAAAAATTTTTTAAGTAAATAAAAATTAATCAATTTAAGTTAATTTTTAGTACTAAATAAAATTAAAAATAATTTGATGAAGCATAATATAAAAATATATGTACACATGTGCTTCAAGTAAAAAAGCGTATAATTTATTTCATCAAGTGACTATTTCTCAATCTACTTCCATAAAAAAAAAGATAGTACGATAATTGATATGAATAAGCTGAGAATTAGGAACTGAGTAACAACTATAATTTCCAGACCTTAATATAGGGATGTCTCTGGAACTTTTTAATTTTGAGAAATTGTCTTCACAACAATTCAAAAGTCTATAATACAAGTTTCTGGAGTAGCACACACTTCAATAAGGGCTTAAATTACTCGTTTCTGGAAGAAGAATATGTAATTAAATTTCGGTATCGATTGAACAATCGTTGTTCACGGTACATAATTTTATACATAAAAAATGATACTTTTTTCATATTTTTCTACGTGTGTTTCTTGAGCTATAAAAAAAGTAACGTACTTTCGATTCTTCTCAAATGTTTTGAGCATAATGAATATGGTAAAAAGAACAGTTTAAGCCTACCCTGGTACATGTGCCCCTCTTTAGGAAGCTGTTAGACTATTTTTAATGTTAGTATGATTTTCACCTAAAAATTACACTAACATTAAAAATAGTCTAACAGCTTCCTAAAGAGGGACACATGTACCAGGGTAGGCTTAAACTGTTATTTTTACCATATTCATTATGCTCAAAACATTTGAGAAGGATCGAAAGTACGTTACTTTTTTTATAGCTCAAGAAACACACGTAGAAAAATATGAAAAAAGTATCATTTTTGACGTATAAAATTATGTAACGTGAACATCGATTGTTCAATCAATACCAAAATTTAATTACATATTCTACTTACAGAAACGAGTAAATTAAACCCTTATTGAAGTGTGTGCCACTCCAGAAACTTGTATTATAGACTTTTGAATTGTTGTGAAGACAATTTCTCAAAATTAAAAAGTTTCAGAGATATCCCTATATATGACCATGAATTTGAATTATGGAATTAGTTTTTACGTGAAATCTGCTTTAAAAAAATTCTGTGTTTATTTCTAATAAAAATATCTTCACAAATGTATTTTATATATATAAAATACAAAATTTAAATTAAAAAATCATAAGATCAAAATACACATTTTTGTGTAATTTTAAATTTGAATATTTCAGAATAATAAAATAACTATTTGCAATTACTGAACAATCTTTATGCATCTAATCTAAAATTTTAATGAGATACAAATATTACAAAGTGTATGTATCACAAGTAAGGTTTGCATATCATAAATATTATAATTTTTAGAAAATTCTTGATATTAATAAATTATTAATTTAAATAATTAAATATTTTTTCATTGATGACAAGTAACCTTTCAAATATAGTTAAAATAATACTGTAAATGTCAATCAAATAAACTTTTATCAAAATAAATTTCAACGCTATAATTATTAAAATAAACATTTTTATTTAACTACAATCTATTGTAATCATTATTTTTTTAATATATATATTAAAAAAATAATAATTTTAATTGATAAACAGTTATATAACTATTATATATTTATAATTGTGTGACTAAATTTATTAAATTCAAATTTTAATCAGTTATCATTCAGAGATTGAAGTATTTAAATTAGTTTTTATAAAAATATATTATTCAAAAAGCTACTTGTTAACAATTTTTTATAAATAACATACATTTAACCTTAATTACATTTTTATTTGTACACGTGTTAGTATTTAAATAATTTGTCATTTATATAAAAATTGTTAACAATTTAATATATTAAAATTACATTTTAATATATTAAAATTATATTTACCTTAATTACATTTTCATTTGTACACGTGTTTGTATTTAAATTAATTGTCATTTATATGAAAATTGTTAACAATTAAATACATTAAGATTCATTTCATTAAAGCAATAATATTTTCAATAAGAAAAACATATTAATTTTTAAAATACATCAAATTACCTCATTTGAAAAATTATCATTACATGATATGAAAATATTTTTTTTAATATCGTTTGAACATAATTTTTATGAAATACACTTTAAGAAAATTATTAATTGATATTAAATTTTTTTTAATAGTCAATTATAAAGATAGGAAAATATATAAAATATAAATAATTTTTTCTTATTATGTCTAGAATGATGAATTTATATTTATAAACTGCCTAGATGGAAGTAAAATTTCCCCTAAAAGAGTAAACATTTCAAAAGAAAATTTACTTATTATTTGCGAAACACTTATTATAAATGCAAAAAAAAAAATATTCTGTAATATCACTCTAAAATTTGTATTAAATATTATCATTGAAAGTACAATTATTTTATTATGTTGGATTTGTTGTCAAAGTTTGATTATATTCCACTATGAGAAGATATAAAAATTAACTGTCATATTTAACTGATGTCTTTCCATTCTATTTCTAAATTTCCATAAAAGGAATGTATTAACTTGTACACAGTAAAAAAATTTTCGGAACTTTAGATCGCTGAGCATGGTAATTATCGGGACCCTTGCTGAGCCTGTTAAATACACATGAAAATTGGTAAAATTACATAATCCATCGTTTCTAACCTACATTCGATATAATTTAATAAAAAATATACGTTGAACGTTTATTACTCATGACACTATGAAATTTGAAAAGATTATTTAATAACTTTATGTTAAACATCAATTAATGAGAATAAAATATTTCTTATTGTGTTTAAAATGTGTTTCTATTGTCGCGAAAGTTCACGTAGGTCATGAATTTTTACCGGACAGCCATGTTGATATTGACAGTAACATTAATACCGCGATCATAGTAGGACCTACGCTCAGCGATGTAAAGTTACATAAAAATGTAACTTCACATCGCTAAAACATGAAATTATTTACAGGAAACTGGTATAGTTACCAGAAAATTTTTCAAAGTGTAGTATATACCATGATGATTATTTATTTAAATTTTCAAATTATTCTAATCATTAGTTTTCAAGATATTTAGATTTCTGATTCCGAATAGAAAAATATTAGTAAATAATATTGGAACCCAAACTCCTTAATAACTAATGAATAGATTTATTTGAAAATTTAACTGAATAATCTTCGTGATACATATTACATGTTAATGCATCTCTTTATTCGAAATTTTTAAATACAATGGAAATATAGTCAATATTTATCGGCGCAAGTATACTGTCCATTTTACATCTCCTTAAATAATATATACTTATAAAATTTACATAATATTTTATAAAAACTATTAAAATGATAATCATATATTTAATACTATTTTAAACTATGAATGAAAAGTTTAAAAAGTTATTATTAAGGAGGTACCTTCGCTTTAGTATGACAAAACAGATTTGGTCGAAACTATGCAAAATTGTTTGTTTTTATGTCTAAAATGCACATATAAAATTTCATGAAGATTCGTTATCTCGTTAATGAGAAATTAGAATAATTATATAACATTGGTTCTTATGGGGAAACGTTAAGGAGATGTAAAACGGACACTACACCCGTACTTATAGATATTAGCTTCCTTTCCATTTTATTGCTGAATTCCCAGAAAAGAAATGCATTAGCTTGTAGTATGTACCATAATGATTATTTAGATAAATTTTCAAATAAATTCATTAATTAGTTTTCAAGATATTTGGATTCCCGTACAAAATTGAAAAATGTTAATAAATAATTTTAGAACCCAAAATTTTCAATAACTAATGAATGAATTTATTTAAAAATTTGACCGAATAATCTTCATGGTACAAACTATAAGCTAATGCATTTTTTTATTGAAAATTTTGCAATAAAATGTAAAGATAGTGAATATTTATGAGTACAGGTGTAGTATCCATTTTACATCCCCTTAATATTGTAGTTGATCTTAAAATTTATAAAACAGAATAAAATGAAATATTTTGAGGATAAACACAATATTACTGGCAACTTATAAAATAAATTTCAGAAACTTTTATTACTTTTACACGGAAACATAAATGAATAAATTATTCATTTATGTACGAATCTAGTTACTTTTATCGTAGATAGCGGATGGTGGCCAAAACACACCATAGCCTCAAATTTTTAAATTTCGTAAAAAGAGCATGTAAATGATTTGGACAGTAAAGATGATGCTCTTAGCTCTTCAATCAATATTAATTTTTTAGTTTTAAATAAAAATTATATCTTTTTTTTTATATTGATGCTAATTCTATCGAGTATGTGAAAATCACCAAACAAAACATATATTCTTGGGAAGGGAAGATATCTAGTAACTTTTAATCAAATAAGCATATTGAAAATTTGACCTCCTTAAGTGATAACTTATAAATATTTATATTATTTCATTAAATACATTTCCAACTTGAATAATTATCTTCATGTTGAAACTAAATTTAATTAGCATTCAATACCACAAGTTATTTAAAAAATTTATCATTTTCCAGAGTTATTAAAAAGTTATTTATAAAAAGTATTGCCATATCTAAATTTCAAAATTTTATTAATTTAATTTTTTATTCTTTACATTAGAGAATGAGTTTTATTGTTATTATGTATATATATATATACATATATACATATATATATATATATATATATATATATATATATATATATATATATATATATATATATATATATATATATATATATATATATGGGACATTTCACATCAACTGGAAGAACAGTAAAAGAAAAATCTCTGAAACTCTAAGAATATATTCTTTTTGTTATCCAAAAGATGTAAATAAATTTTCAAGGATTTAAGTTAGAAGGATCAAGAGCTATAGATCCTTGAAATTTGGAAATTTTTCAAAATTTTTAGAGAAGTCTGAACTTAATCATTTTTTTCCTGAAAATCTTGATATTTTAGAGAGAGATTCATAAGAATACTTCTTGTTGTAAATGAAGAGCAGACTAATTTTTTCCTATTTTATATGAACTTTAAAATGAATTTTTTATCATGTACGTCAGAGCCAACAATAAGGAGTTATGACAGTTTGAAATATATATTTTCATGTATAATTTATTTTCAATATAAAAATGAATCATAGATGAAAATATACATTTATATTCAATATAAAAAATAAATGATACATTAAAATATATATTTCAAACTGTTATAACTCTTTATTGGTGGCTCTTTCTTACACAATCGAAAATTTATTCTGAAGTTAATAAAAAATAAAAGAAAATAAGCCCTCAAAAAGCAATTTCTGAAGTGACAAACAATGAGTAATTCCAATTACCATGTAATACATGTAAGAACCAATAGAAAACTTCGAAATTTAGGTCTGTAAATATCATGCTAACTCTCCTCTTCATTTACAACAAGAAGTATCTTCATGAATTTCTCTGTAAAACATCAGGATTTTCAAAAAAAAAAATCATGAAGTTGGTACTTTTCCAAAAATTTCGAAAAATTTCCAAATTTTAAGGATCTATGGCTCTTGATTCTTCCAATCTAAATCTTTGAAAATTTTTCTACACACTTTGGGTAACAAACAGAATATATTCTCAGAGTTATTACAAATTTTATTATTATCTATTTATCATATAACAATTAATTCATAGCATTTTTCAGAATTTCTTTTATTTTTCAGCTTTTAAGGTAAAAAGGCAGTAAATTAAATTAGTTAATTCAAAAGCAATTATTTTGTGAATATCTATGGAAAAAGTTCATTGAAAATGAATCAAAATTTTTAAAAGAATTTTAATTTTCAATAATGGTTTTGACTGAGAAAGATAAATTGATTGTTAAAGGACAGGGATTGTATAGTAGAATTGCTTTCATGTTAACTGATATTCATATATTAGAATTCAATAATATTTTAAACCGGTACACCTCTTTCAACATGCTATTAACTTTACCAATTCAAAGACCACAACATATTAAATCAGTACTGATTGATGAAGAATTTATACAGTTATTATTTTCCGGAAATTTAGAAAAGTGTCACCAGATTTGTGTGTATTATAATAATAAGGTGATTCATATATATGACAGTTTAAATCTTAAATATCTACTAGATGAGCATAAGATTTATATAAACAGATTATTTCCAAACAAATTAATTGAGCATAGTATTCGAAACAGTACAATCACAAACAGATAATTATGATTGTGGCGTTTTTGCAATTGTTTTTGCTATTGCAATACTTGATAATTTAGGTCTATTTTGTTTGAAATATGATGTTTCTCTAATGAGATTACGTTTATCAAGAATTTTTAAAACGCAACAAATAAGAATGTTTCCAGTTTTGCAAAATTATAATAATGCAAATATTAATTACGATAATCTACCGGACATGATGAGGAGGGGTTTTTGTCATGAGCAACGTCTAAATTAAATACCATTAAATTTAGATTTCACCGAGTGTTAAGTGACGGAAATTGCCACTTGAAAATTTTAAAAGAATTTTAAAATTTTATTCAATTTTGTATGGTTGATTAAAAATTTCAGCATACTTTTTATTCTTTTTAATTTCTTTACTTTATTTTGTGGAGAACTAGCCCGATAAGAGAATATCAAGTAGCGTTTTCTGCGAAGTAAAACTGTCGTTATAAGCAGGCCGGTGCGTGAGAACATGTACACGTGAGGCTTCAAACGCCGTACATCATGCATGATTACGACACAATTGACCAATGGGAGTTCTCGCTCCTCTCCTCCTTCAAGTTTAAAGTGAAAGCGGAGCGAGCTCTCGCGTTGAAGATCAGCCGGCTGGAGCAACAGATCGTCGCCAGCCCCAGCAAGCAGTAGCAGCAGCCATCATCGCCTGCCTGCTAAGAAAAGGAAATAGAGATAGGAGCCAACCAACGAGTAGAGAGATAGACAACAACGAAGATGCTATTAAGAAAGCTTGGGTTGTGCGGCGGTTGCATTTTGATTTTACTGTACAAGTTTACATTTTAGAATCACGGGTTCGTTTTTGATATTTTTGTATTTAAATTCCGTGTGTGTCCATGACAACCATGCCAGCCAGAGGAGAGCCATGTGCCATCATGGAGGAAATTCATTTAAGTTAAGTACTGAAAACATTTGTTGTGGGTAGAATTATTTGCTTTTTATTTTTGAATAAAGTTAAATAAATTTTATAAATAGAATAAAGTAGTATCTAAACTACTTATAGAATGAGAAAATAACCGAAGTATCTGAGAGAAAATAAATCTAGATCGTTAAATTTTAGAATATAACAAATTTTTAGCAGAAATTAAATTCTTTTGGAAGTTGCAAAGTGAACGCGTTGTCTAAGGATAAAGAAAAATGTAGTTATAACGTTCGGAATATTTGTTCTCGCAAACAAGTTAAAAATTCAATAGATATTCTTTTATGTTTGGTAAAATGAACCTTCAGATGCTTGGGTTAAAAAGCTGTAGACTCGATAAATATAATTTTGATTCTAAAATTAAGTTAAGAAGAATTTTTTTTTTAAATAAACTACAATTTACTTTATTACTACACCAAGCAAATCAATAAAAGTCAAAGTTCAAGGAAGTTGTCATAGGTTTTAATTTAGAATGTAGATTAAAGCTAAGGAAGAAATCGAAGTTTGAAATTGTAGTACATAATTCTTTTATCTTACTTTGTGCGAGAAAAATTATTAAAGCGTTTGCTTTAATAAGAAAGTCTTTTTGGGTTTTGTAAGATTGTAGGAGATTGTATTTTCTATATATTTAAATGAGAAATATATATTTAAATAAAAATTAAAAAGGGATGATCGTAGTATTAATTTATTAATGGCTTTAACCAATCTTATCACTAGCATAATATTTATCTATTAGTTTTGGGGATGTGGTTGTTCAGGAGGGTAAAACCTTCTGAAAAACCCACCCTTAATACTTGGCGCCCAAATGCGTGGAGCAACCGAATTAAAGAACTGCAAGGATTGTGTTTAAAAAAAAAAAATAGAAAAGAAGTGGAATCTTTGTTGTTTCGTGCGCTTGACGCACTGACACGTATGTGTTTAGCGGTTGATCTTGCGACCCGTCGAAGAGGAGTAAGGTGAATAAAATGTAAAATAATTTTTTGTTGTTGTTGTTTGTGCATTAAAATTTCAAAATGTAAAATTTTAAAAAATATAATACAACGTAAAAGTTATAGTTGGTTAAAAGTGTCAAAGTGTCAAATTTTTGAGATTAACAATTAATTCTTGTGAAATTATTGACCAAAAATTTGAATTTTTTGTAGCCAAACATAATAGTTTGATTTAGGTGTATAATATTAAGAATTTATATTAAGAAAAATTTTGCTTAACTGTCTACATTTACAAAATGTCAAAATTTAAATAAGTCATGCAAACCATTCTATATTAATAAAATCAAAGTATTAATGAAGATGAAAAATTTGTTATAAAGTTGTCTGAAGTTACAATCAATGAGCCTTTGCAATTTTCATAAAATGTATAAAATCAAGCAATTTGCTAGAAGTTTCCGTCTCTTGTTGATGTTAAATGGAGGTTTAATTAAAACAATATTGTTAAAAGTTTTTTTTGTGTCGCATAAATTGAAATATAGTTATGTTTAAAAGAAAATGACAACTAATAAGATACTTTTTTTTTGTTCAAATCAATAAATTTCGAATTTTTGACATGACTCGGAATAGAAAATTTTGTTTCTCGTGAACACGTTGAATTTGATTGAATCGGCAATAAAATATTGGTTAAAATACTAAAGTTTCAAAGTTTAAAATGGATGATATTTATAATGATTCATAGTAAAAAAAAACAAGATTACTTCAATTATTTATTTTAAACATCTAAAAATTGAACATTTCAAAATTAACAAACGCATAAAGTAATCTGTTGCCTTAAGCTAATAAAATAATGCGAATCAAAAGAGCATCGTTTAACGCTTAGTTTTTTTTTAAAAGGACCTAAATTTTGATCAATTTTGATCTGTAAGATTGCTCTCCGCTTTATCTCTTGTTAGCAGTGCAAGAATTTCGATATTAAACAAAAAAAAAATTTTTTTTTTCTTTTTTGACAAAATTTGTGACAAAACTTTTCAATTTAAAATAAATATAGAATTTTCCTTGAGTATCAAAAGGTAATTTGTTTTTGAAAGTAATTCATTTTCCTTGTTATAAAAAAAATACAATCAAAACTATTTCTCTAATAACATATAACTTTTGTTGTTATTTGTTTGAAATTTTAATAAAAGCGTCGTAACTCGTTTTGGTGTTCGGTGCATTTATACTGCTAACATAATTTTCATTCATATGTTTAAATTCAGGCATAAAATTGAAAAATTTTAGGATAGGATCTCATGTTGGGAAAATTTCATCAATAATAGTTTAATTAAAAATTAAATAAATCTTATAAATTTCTCTGTAAAACATCAGGATTTTTAGAAAAAAATCATAAAGTTGTTACTTTTTCAAAAATTTTGAAAAATTTCCAAATTCCAAGAATTTATGGCTCTTGATTCTTCCAATCTAAATCCTTAATATTTTTTTTTCACATTTTGGATAACAAACAATATATTCTTAGAGTTTCAGCGATTTTTAATTTTTTGCCCTTCCAATTGGTGTGTTATATTCCATATGTATATGTATACATATAAATGTATGATTGCCGAATATAACCTTTTTTACCGTGATATTATTTTTACAAATTTTATTATTATTTATTTATCATATAAAAATTAATTCATAGCATTTTTCATAATTTCTTTTATTTTTCAGCTTTCAAATTAAAAAGACAGTAAATTAAATTAATTAATATAAAAGCAATTATTTTGTGGATATCTTTGAAAAAAGTTCAATAAAAATGAATTAAAATTCTTAAAAGAATTTTAATTTTCAATAATGGTTTTGACTGAGAAAGATAAATTGATTGTTAAAGGACAGGGATTGTATAGTGGAATTGCTTTCATGTTAACTGATATTCATGAATTAGAATTTAATAATATTTCAAACCGGTAAACCTCATTTAACATGCAATTAACTTCACTAATGTAAAGACCACAATATGTTAAATCAGTACAAATGGATGGAGAATTTATACAATTATTATTTTCCGGAAATTTAGAAAAGAGTCACCGGATTTGTGTGTATTATAATAATAAGGTAATTCATATATATGACAGTTTAAATCTTAAACATCTACGAGATAAGCATAAGATTTATGTAGAAAAATTAATTCCAAACAAACCAGAATTGAGCATAGTATTCGAAACAGTACAATCACAAACAAATAATTATGACTGTGGCCTTTTTGCAATTGTTTTCGCTATTGTAATACTTAATAATTGAGGACCATGTTGTTCAAAATATGATGTTTCTCCAATAAGATTACGATTATTAAGAATTTTTAGAACGCAACAAATAAGAATGTTTCCAGTTTTGCAAAATTATAATAATTCAAATATTAATTACGATAATCCACCGGACATGATAAGGAGAAGTTTTTGTCATAAGCAACGTCTAAATTAAATACCATTAAATTTAGATTTCACCGAGCTTGAACTATTAGAAAAAAACTCACAAATGCATTTATTGACAGAACAAAAAAAGATCATGGAAATGTATTGTAAACAAAAGAATTCGAATTATGGAACAATTTTGATGGAAATTGACGATGACATTTCGTATACAAATTATTAAAAACCATATACTGATATAATGGGAATCGATGAAATCCACTTAAATTATAACGATAGTAAAATTAGCAATGTCGAGATTAAATTAAATAAAGAAAAAAAAGAATCAAAAGAAATGGATGAAAAATAAGCTTCATTTGTAACAGGAATTGAGAGCATGACGAAGCTGCCCGCCTTCTAATAATATTTTCAATCCTAACTTATTAATAAACGATGCGTTTAATCGAGTTTTTTTGCTACAAAGTAAAAATTTGTAAGATCTAGTGCGGACAATTCAAGAAATTCACCAAAATATCATACATACAAAGTTATAATAAAAACTTTCTATGTATCGTATTTTATGGTTAGGTTTATCGAGTTTAATATCTAATTT
This sequence comes from Anastatus disparis, assembly GCA_017163975.1. Lineage (NCBI taxonomy): Eukaryota > Metazoa > Arthropoda > Insecta > Hymenoptera > Eupelmidae > Anastatus > Anastatus disparis. The sequence goes on along the minus strand of JAFFSR010000369.1, from coordinate 1,556,826 downwards.
CCAATCCAAGCTCATAAAAAAATTACAAGTCCAAATGATTCTTTATTTTGACAAAAATGATTGTTTTAATATAGCTTTAGTGCGTACAAGTCATTATATTTGTTTAATTTATGAACTAAAAAAGATATTGATAAAATAAAAAAATCAAAACTCAATTGCTGCAGCTTTGACATCCCGTTCAAGGAAAATGGTAACAGAACAATCACATGAATATAAAAAAATTTCAGAAAAAGACATTATTATGAAAATACAAGAAAAAAAAGTAATGATAAATTAGAACTAAGACGTGTTCAAGAAACTTTACGAAAGAAAAAAGCTTATATGAAAATGAAAAAAAAACGACCAAATAAATATAAACAGAAATTAAAAAATACTAAGATAACAAAATCGCAATTCAAGGAAACAATGAGTACTGATAAATTGGAACAAATACGTGCGGATGAGGCTTTACGCAAGAAAGAAGCTTATATAAAAATTGAAAAAAAAAACAACCGAAAGAATATGAAGAAAAATTAAAAAATACTAAGACAACAAAATTGAAATTCAAGGAAACAATGAGTACTGATAAATTAAAAAAAATACGTGCGAATGAGGCTTTACGTAAGAAAGAAGCTTTTATAAAAAAAGAAGAAAAGCAACCAGAAAAATATAAAGAAAAATTAGAAAAAACTGAGATAAAAAATTGAAATTCAAGGAAAAAACGACTATTGATAAATTGGAACAAATACGTGCAAATGAGGCTTCACGTAAGAAAGAAGCTTATATTAAAATCAAAGAAAAAATTCTAAATAAATATGAAGAGAAATAAGAAAATACTAAGATAACAAAATTAAAATTTAAGAAGGGGCCGAACTATCTGTCTTTGTCTAATAGCGTTTTTCATCATTTATGTAAAGACTATCCGATATAACAAGAAAAAAATAGCAGCCCCCGCTAGATATTAGTATAATAAGTAAATTTTGTAATAACAACCAAATTTTTTTACTGCTTGGTTTTTGAATGATTAGAGACCTACCAAAAAAAATAGGTTACATTCTAGATTGCTAGTAGGTCTCGAATTAGTCAAAAACTATGCGGTAAAAAGTTTGGTTGTTATTACAAAATTTACTAATCATACTAATATTTAGCGGGGGCTGCTATTTTGTTCTTGTTATAAAGGATAGTGTTTATATAAATAATGAAAAACGCTATTAGACAGAGACAGATAGTTCGGCCCCTTCTTAAGGAAAAGATGAGTACTAATAAATTGGAACAAATACATGCGAATGAGGCTTTACGTAAGAAAGAAGCTTATATAAAAATTAAAGGAAAAAAACCAAAATGATATGAAGAAAAATTAGAAAATCCTACGATAACAAAATTGAAATTCAAGGAAAAAAAGAGTATTGATTAATTGGTACGAAAACGTGCGAGTGGAGCTTTACTTAAATAAGAAGATTATATAGAAATTAAAGAAAAACAACCCAATAAATATAAAAAAAAATTAAAAAATACTAAAATAACAAAAATGAAATCAAAGATAAAAACACTGCCAAGTGCTTTGGCGGAATGCTTTCTCATAGAGCTCTTTGAGTTTCATTAATTTTTTTATATTTATTCAAATGTGATTTTAAAATATAACTAGTGGGCATATATTTGCACTTGACTTATGTAATTCTTATCTAATTCTGGGGTAAAGTGCTGCTGCAAGGTTCTTACGGAAGACTGCTTCAATTCTGCTGCAAGTTTGCGTGTTTATTTTCGTCATATATATATATCCTTCTTTTAGCAAATGCAAATTATTCCCATGGAAATCTCAAAGCAAATTCATCAATTAACTTACGTAAAATAAAAAATAAAAAATTAAAAATCGAAAATTTTCTCAACTTCTTTAAATGGCTCTATAAAAAAAATACACATAAAAGGTTAAATAAATAACATTTTCTTTTCAAAATTTCTTTTTCAAAATTTTAAAAATGATCTAAAATTAAAACTATGAAAATCAATTTTTAAAAATTTCCCTTCTTTTGGCAGTCGCAAATAATTTCCCTGCAATTTTTAGAACAAATCTATCGAGTACTTTACGTAGAATAAAAAAAAATAAGAAAAGAAGAATCGAAATTTTTTTCAAATCTTTAAAATTCTCTAAAATTGTAACCACGCTAAGAAAATTAGTTTTCAAAAGCTTATTTTTTTCAGACAATAGCGAATTAATTGTATAAAAATTTTGGAGAAAATTTATAGTATGGTTAACGCAAAAAAGAAAATAAATGAAAAATAAAAATTTTTTTGAAAATTTTCAAAGTGCTCTAAAATTAAGACTGCGCTGAGAAAATTAGTTTTCCAAAGCTTGTTTTCTTCAGACAGTAGCAAATTAATTGCATACAAGTTTTAGAGCAAATCTATCAAATGGTTTTCGTAAAATAAAAAAAAATTAAAAATAAAAATTTTTAAAAAAATTTTAAAAATGCTCTAAAATTAAAAGTGCGCTAAGAAAATTAGTTTACAAAAATTTTTATACTTTTGGCAGTCGAAATTAAGTTTCATACAAATTTTCGAACAAATTCTTCGAGTAGTTTACGTAAAATACAAAAAAAATTAAAAATCGAAATTTTTTTAAAATTTTTAAAATGATTCTAAAAAAAAACCACTCGAAGAAAACCAATTCTCAATAGCTTCCGCATCAGTTCATCAAAAGATTGAATTGTATGGAAAATTTGAAGTAAATCCATCCAGTAGTATTTAAGATTTTATTGGCTTAATAAATAGAAACATTTTTTTTTTAATTTCAAAATGCTCTAAAATTAAAACTAAGCTAAGAAAATCAGTTTTTAAAAATTTATTTTATCTGGGCAATCACAAATAAATTCCATGCAAATTTTGAAGCAAATTCATCAAGTAGTAAACAAAAAAAAACCAAAAAACGAAAAATCGAATTTTTTTTTTTTTTTTTAACTTTAAAATGAAAACTACACTAGGAGAACCAATTATCAATAGCTTCCCAGCAAGTTAGTCAAGAAACTAAATTCTATGCAAAATTAGAAGCAAATCCATCGAGTAGTTCTCGAGATACAGTTTACTAACTGAATTCATACATCCACACACACACACACACACACACACACACACACACACACACACACACACACACACCCACCCACCCACCACTAAATCTATAATTATAAAATTTCAAATTTGAAATTTTATAATTATAGATTTAGTGTTAGAAATGTATTTAATCCATTCCTTAATTTGGGAAAATTATTTTAACAGTTCATTGCTGATGCGTTTGAAAAAGTTGGAACTTCCAGATTATATTTCATACGAAAAAAACCAAAACGTACTAAGAAGTGATTGTTACAAAGGTGTTAAGGACTATTTACATAAAAAAAAAATTAGATTCTTCAAAAATTGGAAAAATGGTAATATTACCGTCAAACTTTACAGTAAGTTCACGATTTTTAAAACAAAATTACATTGACTTAATGACACTTGTAAATTATCGTGGTAAACTTGACCTTTTTGTAACCATGACCTGTAACCCACATTCAAAAGAAATAAGTAAGAACTTGGAAATTTATGGAAATGCAATGGATAGACCAGATATTATAACAAAAGTATTTCATCAAAAAGTAGAAGAACTCAAAAATTTAGTGATAAGAATGGGAATATAAGGAAAATGTATTAAATATAGTTATGAGATTGAATTACAAAAACGAGGATTACCGCATATGCATATGTTCGTAACAACTTACTCTTGGATAAAAATGATAAATTTGATATTTCCGAAAAAGTTGATAAAATAATAAGTGCAGAAATCCCAAATAGAGATATTTATTCATAATTATATAGTTTTGTTAAACAATTTATGATACGCGGTCCCTGGAGTATGCAAAATATAAATTGTCCGTGTATGGATAAAAATACGTCACGATGTACTGGAAATTTTTCAAGGAAATTTAATAATACAACAACATTTGAATCCAATGGATATTTACTATACAAACAAAAATAATGGCGTTAAAATAATTCTCAAGAATAAATTTACAGAAAGAATTGCAGATAATGGATTTGTTGTTCCTTATAATCCTTACTTATTATTGGAATTTAATGCACACATAAACGTAGAAGTTTGTTTCACTGTACAATGCATTAAATATTTATTTAAATACCGTTATAAAGGTCATGATTGTGCATACATTAAAATACATCAAGTAAATGTGGATTTTCAATCAGAAAATAAAGACACTTTTCGAAATGTCAATCGTGGAAATGTTGAATATGAATACGACGAAACCCGACAATACATTAATACACGATATTTATGTCCACCTCAAGTAATTTACAGGTTATGAGAATATCTTTACATGTTATTTCACATACTATAAAACGTCTTAGCGTTCATGAAGAAAATCAACAAAACGTATTTTTTAAAGAAGGAAAAGAATAAATGATCTTGCAAGAAAATGTGAAAGCAACATCTTTTAACAGCATCTTTTGAATTAAATAGAGAAGATTTTAAGCACGAAATCACTTGTATTCAGACATACCAAATTTTTATGCATTTGATGAAAAACTGAAAAAGTTGAATAAAAGAAAAAAAAAGAAAACCAATATTTAGTAGGAAGTACTTAGTAAGTCCGAAAGATAGAGAACGATATTTCATTAGGTTATTACTATTACATGTTGGAGGAGCCACATCGTTTGAAGCTTTGCGTACGATTGATGATGTGATGTACAATTGATTCTATGAGGCAGCTAAGGCAAAACAATTAATTAATGAAGATGAAAAATGGGATAGATGTTTGGAAGAAGCATCTTCAACAGAATTCCTTTATATACTTTATGAATTATTGGCTTTCATTTGCGTTTTTCATAATCCTATTAATTAACGAGATTTATATGAGAAATATAAAGATAAGTTATACCATCCTAAATACGAAAAAAATATAGGTAAAAATCTTGCATTGAATGTTATTGAAAATAAATTACAAGTCAATGGATTTTCTTTAAATGATTTTAATTTACCTAACATAAGCACATTTATAGAAGAAGATAATAATTAAACAATTTTAAATCATAATAATAATATTCTTAATCAATTAGAAATGAAAATAAATCTTTAAATGATAAACAAAGGCCAATATTCAACTCTACTATAAAAAGTTTAAACAACCAAAGTAAAGAAAAATATATTTTAATAGATGGACCAGGTGGAAGTGGAAAAAGTTATTTACTTAACGTTTTAATAGTTTATTTTAAATATCATACTATACATTATTTATGTGTAGCTTGGATAGCTATAGCAGCAAATTCATTAGTCAATGGAAAAACCGTGCATACAACATTTGAACTACCGTTAAGAGGCTGCTGGAATAAATGAATCAATAATGAAATTAATTTTGATGCTTCGTTTTCAAAAAAAGTTTGACATACTTACAAAATCATGAGTGAGGCTAGAGAATTAATTTGTTCTCAGTAGAAAAAATATTGTTTTTTACTGTACGAGTTGCGGACAACTATTAATTTCTAGTAATAACTACTAATTTTTCCAGAAACCTACATTTTTCGATTAGAAAAGGATAGAGAGATACAACCTTCTCTTAGATATAACAGATTGTACAACTTGTAATGTTAATCCTAATTCTGCAGAAAGCAAACGAAGGGAACACAAATAATTATTTGGGATAAAATATTCATGACTTCAAAATTTGCTTTTAAAGCAGTTGATCGTCTTTTTCAAAATTTATGCGATGTGAACCAACCTTTTGGTGGTCAAACTGTAATTGCATCAGGAGATTTCAGGTGATTATTACCAATCGTACGACATGGAAGCCGTATGAACATTATTGAAAATTAAGTTTAATTGAGTTTATTATGGCAGAAATTAGAGCTTAAAATATAGAGCCAAAGTAAATATAAAAATCCAAAAAATATTGGGCTCAAAAAAATATAGAGCCAAGAATACATAAGAATAAAAAATAATAAGATTCAAAAAAATATTGGGCTAAAAAAATATAGAGCTCAAGTAAAATAAGAATAAAAAAATTATTAAGATAAAAAAAATAAAAGAATCAGACAAATATTGAGCCCGCAAATTATAGAGACTAAAAAAATATAATAATAATAAAAATATTGCACCCAAAAAAATATAAGATTAAAAAAATGAAAACCCAAAAAAAAGTTAAAAAACAATAAGGCCCAGAAAAATACATGGCCCAAAAAAATTAGAGGCTCGACAAAATGAGGTCTAAAGAAAATAGGACTTGAAAAAAAGTAGGTCCAGAAAAATACAAGGCCTAGAGAAATATAGGACCAAAAAAGATATGGAAGCCAAGAAATAAGAGGCCGAAAATAATGAGGCCCAAGGAAAATAAGACTCAAAAAAATGTAGAGCCTAAAAAATATAAGGTTCAGAAAAAAATAGAGCTAAATAAAGTATAGGACCCAAAAAAATTATAGAACCCATGAAAATATAAATTTTAAAAAAATATAGAAGAAAATAGCACTCAAATAAAAGTAGGGCCTGAAAAGTATAAGGCCCAGGAAAATATAGAACTAAATAAAATATAGGATTCAAAAAAATCATAGAATCCAAGAAAATATAAATTTCAAAAAAATATTGGGCCCAAAAATATAGAGCACAGGAATATATAAGAATTGAATAAATATTAGGTCCAAAAAAATATAGAGCCCAAGTATGCATAAGAATCGAAAAAATATTGGGCTTGAAAAAATATAGAACCCAAGAAAATTTAAGGCCTTAAAAGAATATGAGCCCCATATAAAAATAAGACTCAAAAAAATGTAGAGCCTGAAAAATAGAACTAAATAAAATTTAGTACCCAAAAAAATTATAAAACCCAAGAAAATATTAATTTCGAAAAAATATTGGGCCCAAAAAAATATTGGTCCTAAAAAAATATAGAGAGCAATAATATAATATATAAAAATAATATTGCTCTTAAAAAAATATAAGATTCATAAAAATATTTGGCCCAAAAAAATATAAAGCCCAAGAAAATATAAGGATAAAAAAATATAGAGCCTATGTAAATATAAGAATTAAAAAAATATCAGGCCCAAAAAATTAAAAGAATTAGTTAAATATTGGGTGCAAAAAAATATAGAGACCAAGAAAATATAATAATTAAAAAAATATTTCGCCCCAAAAAATATAATATTAAAAAAAATATAGAGCCTAGAAAAATATAAAACAAAAAAAAAAGGTAAAAAAAAATAAGAACCAGAAAAATAAATGGCCCAAAAAGATTAGGGACCCAAAAAAATGAGGCCCAAAGAAAATAGGACTCGAAAAAAGTAGGTCCAAAAAAATATAAAGCCTAGAGAAACATAGGACCAAAAAATAAAAGGCCGAAAAAATTGAGGACCAAAGAAAATAGGACTCAAAAAAATGTAGAGCCTAAAAAATATACGGCCCAGAAAAATATAGAGCTAAATAAAATATAGGACCCAAAAAAATTATAGAACCCAAGAAAATATAAATTAAAAAAAAATTCTGGGTCCAAAAAATATGAGGTGCAAGAAAATATAAGGCCCAAAAAAATATTGGGCCCAAAAAATTATAAGACCCAAAAAAATATGACCCAAAAAGATACTCATGACTAATAAGGACTAATTATATAGGGCCCAATAAAAAATTGCTACTCTCATTTCTAAAAGATTAGACACATTTAATAAATGCGGAGAACCGGAGAACCGGAGAACTGGAGAACCGGAGAAATGGAAAAAAAAGTGATTTCACTTTAATATAATATAGGATTTTAAGGAGGGCGCGGTGGCTCAACGGATAGAGCTCTTGCCTTTAACGCGGTGAGCATAGGTTCGAATCTTGGACAGGTATTTCTGACTTTTTTTTCAGAAGAAAAATTAGTGTATATGCTAATAATATCGCGCGACTCTTAAAAAAATCCGATCTCATTGGGCATTGGTTGGTTTGTGGTCACAAAAATAAGTAGCCATCGATCGGTAGTCAAAGATTTCGGTATGGTGTGTCAGATGGGCTAACCTAATGTAATGTGTTGAACGGAAACCGAGCTAGAATCTATCTGATATCATCATAAAAAAAAAGAAATTTCATTATTAAAACACTTAGATAACTTAATAAGAGACATTAAACCTTATGCCAGAATTTATAAAATGATGCATAAAGTAGAAGAAGAAATACTACATTGATGTGCAAAAATAAATTAATAGACATAGTAACAGTTCTTCAAGAACTGTTACTATGTCTATTGTCTGCGATGATAATTTAGATCAAAATAGATATAATGTACCCACTGGTAATGAAGTTGCAATAATATATGTTGGAGAAGATGATCTTCTTTCTATTGAACATGATATTATCATTTACTCTAACAAGGAGAGTGTTTCACTTTCAGCTGACAGATTTGCTCAAATTTTGAGAATGTTTTCTGCAGTTTCTACGGATGCAGAAACATGAAGAAAGTCAAAATTTTAGAGGCCATCGCTTAATATTTTCCTAGTTACATGCAATTGAAGAAAATAACTAAAAAAGTTACTAGATTTTCAAACACTTATAGTTCCTCAGTATTGTTAGCTAGAGGCTTATACCTTTTTTGAAATGGAAGCTGAGCTTGAATCCTCTTGAAACAGCACCTGTAGCATCGCAAAATATTATTTTTGCCTAAAATTAGAACGTAATAAAGGTTGGTAAATTTTCTGTTTAAAACATTAATTAATAATAATAGTTGAAATTGGCTCCAATCTTTATTACGCTCTAACTTAGAGAAAAAATAATATTTTGAGATGTTACAGGTGCTGCTTCGAAAAGATTTAAGCTTAGCTTTCATTTCAAAAAAGGCAACTCTGTGATTATAGCTCTGTGTATTTTCCTAACTCCCTCTCACTTGAGAGTTTTAATTAACGTTCTCTGCTTGCAGCGGCGTTGCCACGATTCTCCGTTTCTTTCCTCGTTCATTTTTCAGAAGCGAAAATTTAGAAACTTCTATTGACAATAACTAAATAACTATACGGTTGAGCATTTTCATTTTTTTACATAATATTTTATACATAATTTTGAATAGTATGTTAGTTTTTTAAAAAGATCTGAATGGAAGGTTTTTAGTTATGTCTTAAAATTAACTGTTTGAAACAGTTACTATAGGAATTACGTGTTAAATGTTGTAACTTTAAAATTCTATATCTCACTTTTGGTACAGGGAATCTTTCTGAAAATTTTATACCATGTGTAGAATAATATAATTTAAAAGCAGTCTAAATTTTGAAAAAATCTGATTGGAAGTGAATTTCATGCCAACTACCTTAAGTGAAAATCTGCGAGTTTCAGATAATGATAATAATTCCAAACAATAGTTATTAGATATAGGAGAAGGAAAACGTAATCTTTTAGAAGATGATAATGAACCATGTGCTATTCCTGATAATTTAATAATTAAAAAAAATCTTGTCGAAGAAATATTTGGAAATCTAATGAAAATAGACAATAAAAATCTAACGGAGAAAGTTATTTCGGCTCCTAAAAATGATAATGTTATTCAAATCAATAAGGATGTTTTGAATATAGTAAAAGGAGACTATGTTGAATATTTAAGTATTGATAAACCGAAGATGATAACATAGACAATTCAGATATTATGTTACCTACAGAATTTTTAAATAAGTTAATTCCTGATGGACTTCCACCACATAAATTACATTTAAAAGTAGGGGCTATTATAATTCTTTAAAGAGATTTGAATGTCAGTGAGGGTTTTTGTAACGAAACAAGGTTAATAGTGAAAAAATTGCTGAAATATTCTATCCAAGCGGAATCGTCAAGTGGTAAAAACAAAGGTAAATTAGTTTTTATTTCAAGAATAAATTTATCTCCATTTAAGGAAGAAATTTCTTTCAATATGCAACGAAAAAAGTTTCTGATTGGATTAGGTTTTGCAATGACTATTAATAAATCCCAAGGACAATCTTACGAAAGAGTTGGTGTTTATTTGCCATCAGTTTTCATTCATGGACAATTAAATGTAGTTCTTTTAAAGACAATATATACAAATAATTTAAAATTATTTTTAGGCAACAACGGTATTTTCAACGGTTCGTAAAATCGTTGAGCCCCAATCGATGATAAAAAATTTAATATTTACCTAAATATATTAACTGATACTATCGCAATTAATAATTAAATGCGATGTTAAATTAGCTGCATGTGGGAAAGTGTTATTTAATTGCCTGCATATAGGAATGCGCTGTTCAATCAGCTGTATATGGGAATGCGCTGTTAAATCAGCTTTATATGAGGATCTGCACTGAAAAATGTTTAAGAAAGCCGCTCACCCAACACGTAAACCTGTTACACTAAACGCATTGAGAGTTGCACACACACTTTTGGCTTGAATGCTTTTCTCTTTTGGAAGAAAATTTCTCCCAATATCGTGAAAATTCGGCTCTGGTGCTATTGATAAACAATTGACTCTATGTTGATAAAATGACAGCTTATATTTATGAGCGACATTTTGTACGGTTGCTTACGTATTTGTTCAGCATTAATTTTCAAAGTGATTTCGAAGAAATTATAATAATAATATGGAAGTTTTTCTTAACCGATTTTTTCCTGAATTAAAAGAGCTTTTTCAATGTATTTATTTAAATTTTTGTACGTTCCATGATATTTAAAATTAACCTTTTAAAATTAACCTAATTTTTGAAAACTACACGTTACTTAATTGCATAAAAATATCCGTTCAGTGTAGTTTACAAGAGAATTTAGATTGTATTTTGTGATAATTTAAAACTTTATTTAATTTTACCTAAACAATTTTAGTATTTATTTGATTTATCTCATTAGTTCTTTAATTTTTAAATCTTTGTTCTTTCCTTTTTTTATTTAGCTCATAATATAAAAGAAGAAACTTTTTTTTTTGATGAATGAGAACTCAAAGGTCAAAATTTGCACGCGCTTTTATGAGAAATACTCGCTTAAATGAAAAGATGTCAAACGCGCTCGGTTTTGGGAGAAATTTTCGCTTAAAACAAAACCTGCTGCTGCGCCATATTAATGGCAGCTCAGCTAACCTTGCCTTAGCACAGCTGCTTATCTATACTTTTTTCAGTGTGCTGTTGAATCAGCTGCATATGAGGATGCGCTGTTAAATCGACTGCATAAAGGAATGCGCTGTTAAATCAGCTGCATATGGGGAGGCGCTATTGAATCGACTGCATATGGGGATGCGCTGTTAAATCGGCTACATATTCGGATGGGCTGTTCGGTCAGCTGTTTATAAATAAATTCGCATTTCAAATAGAAAAATATATTTTGAAACATGCCGAATATTGTGAATATAAGCGTCTGCAGTGCAGCCTGTTAAAAAAAACATTAGAAAAATGCGCTTCATTGATGAATCTTATTGAAAATAACAGGTTTGGATAAAATGCTATGTTAAGTATAATTGCAAAAGCAATGTAAATATAAATATACAAGTACATATATGGAAATATAAAGTGCATACTTACAATAAATTGTGATTACATTCGCATAAAATGTAAGTAAAAATAAAAAGAAGGAGAGAAAGTGAGGAAGAGCGAGGATAAGGAAGAGAGAGTGAGACAGAAAGCAAGGGAGAGCGAGACCGAGCAAGACCGTGCGAAAAAGAGCGAGAGAGAGTAAGAGATAATTAGAAAGAGTGAGAAAGAGCGAGAGAGTACGAGAGAACGAGAGAGTAAGAAAAAGCAGGAGAGAGCGAGGGGAAGTGAGAGAAAGAGAAAAAGAACAAGAGAGAAAGCGAGAAAAAGCGAAGAAAAGCAAGCAAGAGAGAGCGAAGGAGAGCGAAAGTGGGCAAGAGGGGGTGAAAATGAACAAGAGACATAGACATAGACATAATTTATTTGGCCTTGGGGTAAAACCCTGCCTGGCACTAAAGAATCAGTTACAACGTCGAATTACATTTATAGTATCATATGTAAAATCATGTTTGCAAAGCGAAATTATAAATTTTCTTCAAATATTAAACAAAATAATAACAACAATGCTTGGTAATATAAAACAATGAAAATAAAAATCAATAGAATAGCATGTACAAAATAATTTACAATATGCATAATTAATATTAATTATTACTATATAAAATATGAAAAATATATTGATGAAAAATCAAATAAGGCTTATCGCAGCTTACAAATATGTAACATTTCGATAAAATACATAGCAATGATCAGTAAACTTAAGCAATAGTAATAATAACATTAAAACAATAAAGCTAAATTAAGCGAGTATAGCCGCTGCTACAAAATTTAAGGTTCAATTTTAAATTGTATATAATAACAAAATTTTTAAAATTAAAAATGCAGAAATCTTTAGGTTTCAAAAATTTCAACCGCAGTGAAATTTATTTAGTACCAGACTCAAACTGCCACAACTCACATTCACTCGATGAAAGACTTTCATACAAGGATCTTTTGAAAGAGATGTAAGCCTCAGGAAAAAAAGACTCCAAAGAGAACTCCTTATTAAAATAATCTGCAGCCGAAAAAGCAAACGAGTGCTGAAGTGCAACAGTACGTACATTAGAACAGATAAACAACCTGGGTGCAAGTCGCGATGATGAACGCACTGATGCATCAATATGTTGCCTTACAAACCTTAAGGCTAAGTATGACGGAGAGTCATGAGATATTACATTGATAGCAAGAGACATCTTAAGATATAGACGTCTTTTTTGAACAGACAACCATCGATAATCAAGCCTAAAAGACGTAACTCTGCTACGTCTGCCAATATCTTAGAGTAGCGTAAATCTTACGTACAGTAAAAGAGACATGCTCATTCCTGTCCAGTGTTGAAGAAATCTATAAACCAAGATTTTTAACAACAGAGGAGTGAGGTATAATGGTATTTCCGACAGAAATAGATGTAACAGAGTTATGGACATTCGAATTTAAAATATATTTCTCACTGCCGATGAAGATGGCCTGAGTTTTATCTGCATTCCAAAGAAGCCCATTTTCATTTGCCCATTTAATTACAGACGCAACATCATGATTAATATGATTAATCTCATCTTCCAAATTTGATAGCAAAGAGGATTTGTAAATTTCCAGGTCATCAGCAAAAAGAATATGTTTTGTAGATAATAATGCAAGTGGAACATCGTTAATATAAACCAAAAACAGCAGAGGACCAAGTATACTGTCCTCCGGGACACCAGCAGTCACCTAAGACCAAACCGTCGGTTGATTACTCTCATCTATAACAGAATAGATACGACCTCTCAAGTAAGACGCAAACCATCTAATGACAACATTAGAGTAATTCATACAACGAAGTTTGGTGAGCAGTCTACTATGTGGAACCCTATCAAAGGCTTTGGAAAAGTCAAAGAGAAGCCATAAATTGATCACTCTTTGATCGATAGCAGACTAACAATCATCAAGTAAATGTAATAGAGCAGTCTGAGTACTATGACCCTTTTTAAAACCAGCCTGGTAACCACTCAAGTAAAGAGTTAGACTCAAGGTGAGTTGATAATTCTGTATGCACAAGTCTCTCAAGGACCTTAGAGACTTCACATAGCTTAGCTATTGGACGAGTTGGTGAGGAGTCATCCATTTTAGTTTGTTTTGGCAATGGTAAAAGAAATTTCCTTTTCCAGGTCTCAGAAAAATGGATAAGAACTAAGGAGTCATTTATGATGGAGGCTAAATTTAAAGACACAGTAACACCAATCACCTTGAGCATCTCAGCCGATATGTGATCAGGACCAACCGCCTTAGAGATAGATAAACTCATTATATTAGAGAAGTCAATTGGAACAAAATTGAATATCGGAAGATCCATTCCAAACGGTATGGCTAGAACTCGATCAATATTAGCATCAGTTAATGCTGGGCTTTGAGCAGAGACAGAGGTATAGTGCTCTAAAAACACAGATGAAGAGAAACACTTAAGAGGTTATGGCAGAGCACTACTAGCCAGGCCCAGTTTACGTAATTCAAACCATTTGCTCTTGACTGTAAAAACTAAAGAAAGTTTATCAGCGATATAGTCATTTTTTAATTTACTAAGAGAATTAGAAACCTTCTCTCCTAAGTGTCTTGAAACGAGCATGAGCATCATCTGACCTAATTCTCATAGTCAGTTTATAACGCCTATCACGATTTTTCATGAGTAACCTCATACCATGATTGATTGGTGATCTTTATCACCCTTTCAGGCGCAAACTTATTAAGAGCCTTAATTATACCAGATGAGAATGTATCAACCCTGCACTGAAAAAAAAACCCGAAGCCAGCGCTGCGAAGTTAATCTGAGCGGTTGCATGCGAACAACATTCGAAGCGAGTGATTACAGAAAATCGTAATGTATGAATGCGTAACCATGTCGCTGTAAATAATTACGACTTTTTTTGTAAACGGTTACGCTAATTCGAGCAGAGCGCCACTGTGTTGCGAGCACGCTTGCTCCGACTCTCCGGCATCGCGCGTGCACAAAGCCGAGACCAAGCACAGCGGCAGAGCTGCGAGCACGCTCTCTTTGACTCTGCGGCATTTCTCATGCAGAAAGCCGAGACTAAGGGTAACGACAGAGTTACATGCTCGCTCACTTTGAATTTCTGAACATTGACGTATCAAAAGCGAGGCCAAGCACTCTAAACGTTAAAAATTTACGTTTAAAAAAGCAAAATTTCTTTTTCTTTTCACTTTTTGTAAGTTTTAACACTTTATGTAAAGTATAATTTATTTAAGTAAAATTCTATAATATTATGAAAATTAAATTTTATTTCATAAAATTTTGTTTAATATGTTTCTTAACTTGAAAATTGATGTGATATTTTACTTTTACCATTATTCGCCTGAGTATATTAATGTAATAATGTAAATTTATAATTTTGATTTATTTTTAATACCTTATTTGTGCGATTATTAGTGCTTTTATACCTTTGAATTGATTTTAACTTTATTTTAATCATTCGTATTTTTATAAATTCGTATTCTTATAAAGCTGACGATGAATAAAATGTACTCGTCAAGCGTAACGATTTCAGTTTCTCTTATAGATGGTAAAGTTACAATTCCAATAATTATAAAATTAAACTTAGATAATTCAAAGTAATTTACAAAAAGTTTGTCTAGATATTTATAAGTAGTCATTTATTAAGTTATTCTTTATAAACTATATGATTGTATTGTTACAAATTTCGTATACGAATGTAGTTCTCTTGGTTTATGAGGGAAGATATAATATTTACAATTGATTTTTATGTCGTCTAAAGGTATTATTATTATTATTATTATTTATATTATTATTATTATTATTATTATTATTATTATTATTATTATTATTATTATTATATATATAAATATATATTTTTATGAATGTGGTATTATGCAGACAAAATCATAGATGAATCGTGACTTATGCTGACATTTGGGTACTTATGCTGACGTAAGCATAAGGACAGATTATTTCTTTAGATAAAGAGTACTTATGCTGACATTTTCGTTCTTCAATCGTCACTTATGCTGACATATATTTTCCGGATCGCGCATGAATGCGGACTTATGCGGCCGAAGGCATTCATACGATTATATATATATATATACACATGATATCTGATAAAATATTTATTACGTTTTCTTCAAAATTTGATACGTTTGGAGAAAAAATTATTATGATTGATTATAAAATGACTATTTTTCATACTTTTTTATGAATTAAGAAGTTTTCAATTATTTCCCCGTTGTCGCTAAAATTTAATTATTAAAAATAAAAAAAAATTAGTTAAGTCGTTGAATAATAAAATAACTTGGGCAGTTATTGTGTATATTGAATAGTAATTTTTCACTAATCAAGTAAGCTAAAAAATCTACATGTTGTTAATTCCTAAAATTCAATTACATTCTAGATATTTCTAACAAAGATGTTTCTATTAAATTTTTATTTTGGTTTGATAGTTTTGAATAAAAAATTTATTAAATAATTAATATTAAAAAAACTTTAAATAATAAAAATATTTCTGTTAAGAAATTTAAGAAAGTTAAAATTTTTATGTTAACATTTTAACTTTGAAAATTACATAAAAAAAATTTGTGTTTCATTTGTAACACTTATGTGTGTTAAAATTACAAATTTTCTCCACTGTGTACTTTATTTTTTCAAATTTTCAATATAAAATGGTTATTGCAACAAAATAATTCATTCGATTGAGTAAATATTTTATAAAATAATAATTTATTACTTTTAAATTTTTATTTTTGAAGTTAATGATTGGAAATATTAAGCCTAACATTTCTTTCTTAATTTAAAACGAATTTTTATTGAATTTTTTTGATGAATTCATTGGAACTGATTTTGAGACTTGAAGAATCTATTTCTTCAGATTGGTTATATTTTATTGAAATCACAGGCTAATTGTATTTTAACAAAAAAAATTATTTTGAATACAAATACATCCATAGTTAATCAAACGGCAATGTTATTGACTTAGCAAAATATTTATATATATATATATATATATATATATATATATATATATATATATATATATATATATATATATATATATATATATATATATATATATATATATATATATATATATATATATATATATAGAGCAGAAATAAAAGTTAGAAGGAGAAAATAGAACATTGAAGGTGAGGGCTGTAACGAGTTTCATAAAAAAGATTTTATGTACCGATTGTAAACTGCATTTTGTTCTACATGAACCAAAATGTTACCAAGAAGTTATGATTCTAAGGTTATAATGAAAAAAATAATATTAACAAAATATTTTATATTTTAATTAATTTTACAAACAAAAATTTTATAATATTATTAACATTATTAGAAATCGTATCTGCAAGCTACATAATATTCGTTATTTTTTTTACATATAAACACGGAACAGGATTGTGAATTTCGTCTAGAGCAATAAGTTTTTCAGGAACGTTGTTATCGAACACGCTGTACGCATGATAATCTTCGTCAAAATTTTTATTCATCAAAGTATCTACATAAAAAAAAAATTTTTAACAAAAAAAAACCGACTTCAAAAAATGCACTAAAAAGTAACAAATAATTTATTATCTTTAGAAATCATACAAATAATTGGTAAAATACAATTTTAGAAGTCAGCGTCTAATTCCTCAATGAATGTAAACGTTATTTTTTAACAATAAATGTAAACGTTATTTTTGAACAATGAATGTGAACGTTATTTTTGAAAAAATGGACTAAGACGTTCTGCTTACGCACCACAGATTTAGAATTAGACGCCGACTTCTAAAATTGTATTTTACCAATTATTTGTATGATTTCTAAAGATAATAAATTATTTGTTACTTTTTAGTGCATTTTTTGAAGTCGGTTTTTTTTGTTAAAAATTATTTATTTGTCATTTTTTAGTGCAATTTTTTTAAAATCTTATTTTTTGTAAAAAATTTTGTTTTTATTCGATACTTTTAAAGTCGGTTTTTATTTATTGAAAATTTTTTAAATTGTTTGTTTTTGTTAAAAAATTTTTATTTTCTATCTTCTAGTGAATCCCCTTACTAAAAACGCAAATATAGGTAGACCCACTAATTACATTAAACTTTCATTATTAATTCATAACGCATGCATTAGTACACCACCAAGCAATATATAGCAGGAAAGAAAGAAGGCTCAACAGCACAGTGTCGTTATGTGTGCATGTATACATATTCAAGCTCAGGTGAGAGAGAGAGAGAGAGAGAGAGAGAGAGAGAGAGAGAGAGAGAGAGAGAGAGAGAGAGAGAGAGAGAGAGAGAGAGAGAGAGAGAGAGAGAGAGAGAGAGAGAGAGAGAGAGAGAGAGAGAGAGAGGGAGGGAGGGAGGGAGGGAGGGAGAGAGAGAGAGAGAGAGAGAGAGAGAGAGAGAGAGAGAGAGAGAGAGAGAGAGAGAGAGAGAGAGAGAGAGAGAGAGAGAGAGAGAGAGAGAGAGAGAGAGAGAGAGAGATAATTTATTTATTTATGTACATTATGTTGTACAACAAAATATAAGTTACAAAGAATTATAACAATAGAATAAAATAAAAATAAAATACAAATAAAAAGTAATAATAACTACAAAAATAAAATAAAAAATACAAACAAAATAAAAATCAAAACAAAAAGCAAAGAAAATTTTAAGCTGGAAGCAGAGGTCCAAACTCTTGGGAGAGGAAATGCGCATGAGAGGTCAACTTGAAAGATGAGAGTGAAGATGAAGTCCTCAGCGACGATGGAAGTTCATTCCACAGTCGCGAGGATGAAACAGTGAATGAGCGTTGATGGTATTCGGTGGAAGAATGAGGAATGGTCAATGGCCTCACATCCCCCCTCAGAGCCCTAACAGGCCGGTTCCACTGATATCTAGAAAATAGATATGAAGGTGAGCATGATAAAAACATTTTGAAAAGAAAAGTAGAGGCAAAGTAGTTCCTTCTACCTGCAGTAGATAACCAACCCCGGAGAGAGCCTATAAGGAGAGATGTGCTCACGCCTACCTACACCATAGATGTAACGTATACCAGCGTTGATAACTCTCTGAAGCCTAAGGTCGAGTTCAGCAGAAAGGTCAGTAAACACAAGACAACAATAGTCAAGAATCGGAAACAACAGTGTACGAATAAGGTGCTTACGTAGAGCAAAAGCAGTGCTCCGTTCAAAGAAATTGAGTCGATAGAGGAGAGAGAACGACCTATTACACACATGTGTGATATGCTCCTTCCAGTTCAGCTTGCTGTCAAGATACACACCCAGATTACGAACAGATGACTCAAAACCGATTGTCTCACCATTGATGCAGATACCAGTAGATGGCAAGGAGGTTAGAATATTGATATAATAATAAGAGCCAATTATGATAGCCTTTGTCTTGTTGATATTCAACTTAAGATGATTGCTGGATGCCCAATCTGCGACCAATGACGCATGTTCACTCATTAGTGAAGTATAATGATCAAGCTCAGCAATCGGAAAGTGCACATACAGCTGCAAATCATCAGCATATAAGAGGTGCTGAACATTCTGATGGAAGGCAGAAGAGATGTCATTGATATAGATAGAGAACAGCAGAGGACCCAGAACAGAGCCCTGAGGAACACCAGTGTTAAGACAGACAAAATCTGATGACCTACCAACAGTATGAATGACAGCTTGACGACGATCAGAGAGATAAGAGCCGATCCACTTGATAACGGTGTGCGAAATATCGAGCGAATGTAGAGAGAGAGAGAGAGAGAGAGAGAGAGAGAGAGAGAGAGAGAGAGAGAGAGAGAGAGAGAGAGAGAGAGAGAGAGAGAGAGAGAGAGAGAGAGAGAGAGAGAGAGAGAGAGAGAGAGAGAGAGAGAGAGACAGAGAGAGAGAGAGAGAGAGACAGAGAGAGAGACAGAGAGAGAGAGAGAGTTTTTTCGAATCGGTTAAGAAATGACGGAGTTATGAGGTAACAGACATAAAAAAAAAAAAAAAATTCAGTCGAATTGAGAACTTCCTCCTTTTTGAAGTCGGTTAAAAAATACTTTACTATTAGCTTAAAAATTTTTATTAATTTTACCAAATTGTAGGAAAATTCCAACACCTTCAACATCGTCATTAATTCTTAACAAAAACACTGTATTTTGCTGATATTTTTTTTCATTAATAATTACATATTTCAAACTATGAGCTGTAATATTTTTAGCCCCTAATGTAATTTTATTTAATAACGAAGCAGGTATTGCATAATTCTCTTTGGGACCAATATTTAACTGTGTCGATGTATATTTAAAATTTTCTTTCCTAAAACATAAACGTAACTGGATTCTAATTACAACAGTCAAAGGAAGGTTTCTTCTCGAACTTGTAGAGACAACGATCCCCTTTAACTCTGAATGTTTTCTCTCCCCTGGCACGCTCCATAGATGTATCAGAGGACCATATTCGTGAATCATTCGAGGCAAATGAGTCACAAAGTGACTTTTTGGTTTCAAATAAGAAAATAAATCTATGTAAAGCTGACGATGAATAGATATGTACTCTTCAAGCATAACGATTTCAGTTTTTCTTATAGATGGTGAAGTTACAATTTCAATAATTTTTCATTTTCTTAAAAATACGTTAAACAATTATAAAATGCAATTTAATAAGCTATATATATATATATATATATATATATATATATATATAATATTTATAAAAGAAATAACGTTGCTACTATTTCGAAATTATTGAATTTAAAATTGGAACTACGACCCAAAAATCAATAGTAAATATCTTCCCTCTAACGCCAAGCAAACTCCATTTGTAACAATACAACCATATAGTTTATAAAAAATAAGTCAATAATGACTACTTATAAATACCTAAAGAATTTTTTTTTAAATTACTTTGAACTTTCTGAGTTTCAATGTCCTAATAAATCTATAAATATAAAAAAAAAGGATTAAAATAAAGTTATCATCAATTCAAAGGTATAAAAGCACTAATAATCGCACAAATAAGGTATTAAAAATAAATCAAAACTATAAATTTACATTATTACATTAATATACTCAGGCGAATAACGGTAAAAATAAAATATCACATCAATTTTTAAGTTAAGAAACATTTTAAACAAAATTTTATGAAATAAAATTTAATTTTTATAATATTATAGAATTTTACTTAAATAAATTATACTTTACATAAAGTGTTAAAACTTACAAAAAAAAAGAAAAGAAAAAGAAATTTTGCTTTTTTAAACGTAAATTTTTAACGTTTAGAGTGCTTGGCCTCGCTTTTGGTACGTCAACGTTCAGAAATTCAAAGTGAGCGAGCCTGTGACTCTGTCGTTACCCTTGGTCTCGGCTTTCTGCATGAGAAATGCCGCAGAGTCAAAGAGAGCGTGCTTGCAGCTCTGCCGCTGTGCTTGGTCTCGGCTTTCTGCACGCGCAATGCCGGAGAGTCGGAGCAAGCAAGCTCGCAGCTCTGCCGCAGTGCTTGGTTTCGGCTTTCTGCACGCGCGATGCCGGAGAGTCGGAGCAAGCGTGCTCGCAACACAGTTGTGGCGCTCTGCTCGGATTAGCGTAATCGTTTACAAAGAAAGTCGTAATTATTTACAGCGACATGGTTACGCATTCATACATTACGATTTTCTGTATTCACTCGCTTCGAATGTTGTTTGCATGCAACCGCTCAGATTAACTTCGCAGCGCTGGCTTCGGGTTTTTTTTTCAGTGTGGAATAAACAGTTTGAGCACTTAAAATCTGTGGCAATTGCAAAATATCAACAAAACTAGAATTAGGAATGTAGGTAAGATTCTACAAGTTTGAAGAAGAAGAACACAAATAAGAAAGACTTGAAGGAGGAGAAGAAGAAAGACAAGAACCCACTGCGGCATCGAGTGCATCAATGCTACAGTTAGCAAAGTTCCTTGTTACAAAAGATTTAGTAATCCTTTCAGACCTAGAAAGCTTAAGTCTAAGATTAATCAGATCATGACCAGCAATGAAAAGAGCAGCAGACTTTTCATATGACAATAATTAAGTACTATCATTTATGACAAATAAGTCGAGCCAAGTGTGAGTTTTATGATCTGACGTAATGGCGTGATGAATAGCATCTGAAGGGACTATAAACAGAGAGAGAGAAGATTTTAAAAGATCAACGTTAAAATCACCAGTAATTATGATATTATTATAATTATAGGCATAATTTGAAAGGGCATTAAAAAAAATATAAAATGAAAAGGCCTTAGGCCTAATATAAATAATGCAACATAATATAGAATTGACACCATCGTCAACATCAAGCAGAAGAAATTCTGGAGAATTTTAAAATAATGGATCAGAGTAGTGCAAAATCTGTGTACAACAGCTACGAATATAAGCACCGACTCCGCCACCTATTTTACCTTTTCTATCATTACGAAAAAATTCATAACTATCAATATTTATGACAGAGCTAGAGTCTGGATCAGTTAAAAATGTCTCAGTGATTGCAAAAATATCATAATCTTCTGATCCGCACCTCCAATTAACTTCATTAAAATGGGTCTTAATCCGATTCACATTTGCATACAGATGAAGAGACAAGGGAGGATGAAGGTGGAGAGATTTGATTTGATTTGATTTGACAAAAATCTTATTAATCATGGGGTAGTACCCCGTATGATTCAACAAGTACAATACGAAGAATTAACATTAAAAATAAACAAATGTAATTAAAACAGTGAACAACAAAATTTCTAAATTGAAAAATAATGAAAAACAATTAAGAAAAACTTATGTAAAATTTAAGATTTAACAAAAAATAGATTTTAGTAAAATTAAGTTTAATTGCATACGCCAGCTGGTAATCCCACAGCAACTAGGGCTCAGTCTAGAGCAGCTGCCTCCCTATGCCAATCCTCGCGCTCTCCATCGATTAACCAGTCGAATGCGTGCTTTTTAACCGCCCTAATAGGAGTTATAAACGCAGAACCTGGCTCATTAATGCAATTTGAAGCAAGATGTGTAAATGAGTTCTACAAGGCACTCGTACGAACGGGTAGACAGAGGAGAACTCTAGGCGGCCTACGTATAGAAGAATGTATGTCAGAGCCAGTGTCAACTCTGACGAACCGGTTTGCCAAAAAAGTCGGACTGCGACCAGAAATGACAGAATATGCCAACGAAATAGTGAAATACTTTCTCCTCGATAGGACTGAGAGCCAGCCGAGGTTAAGCCTATAGGGAGTCACACGTTCTCTGAAAGCTATATTACTATAAATAAACCTCATACAGGCATTAAGGGCCCTATGAAGTTTTAAGTTTTGATAATTGAAAAGATCGTTATAGACAACACAGGCGTAGTCGAAGTGGGGAAGAATCAGCGATTCAAAAAGGCTCTTCCTGATCTTCTTCGAAAGCGAGCGCCTATAAAATCTTAACGAATGAAGCACTCTATGCACTCTACCAACAATAGCATTTACTTGCCTCTCCCAGTTGAGAGTCTCATTCAACCATAAGCCCAGGCTTTTAACTTCTTTAGAGAAAGGAATAGGCTGTTTCCTCACTACGATGGGTGACACTTGAGATGTATTAAGCCTAGAGATGAACTGCTCACTACCGAGAATGATGACTTGAGTTTTAAGAGCATTAAGACCATTGACTGATGCCCACTCGACAATGGCCTCAACATCACAATTGATAACGGAAATTTCCTCCTCTATGTCACAAGCAAAAAACAAACGATAAATTTGTAGATCATCCGCGTACAACATGTACTTTGAATTCTTCAAAACTTCAGGCAGATCATTAATAAATATAGAAAATAACAGTGGGCCTACCTCGGAGAATTAACCATCAAAAAAATTTTTTGGCTTTCAATTTTATAACTTAGAATCTAAAAATTTTCAAGTTAGATCATCCAGACTAACATGAAAAAATTCATGAAGATAGCTTTTTTAGTACAAAAGTATTGGTATATGTCCCAGAATAGTAATTTAGCTGTACCCTCTGTTGAAAATTAGAATAGTAGTCAAGTTATACTGAAAAACAGTTGAAATGACTATTTAACTCACATAACGAAAAAATCGAACATGCACAAATATTTTCTTACTGAAAAGAGTTATTTTTCGA
Source organism: Anastatus disparis (assembly GCA_017163975.1). Classification (NCBI taxonomy): domain Eukaryota; kingdom Metazoa; phylum Arthropoda; class Insecta; order Hymenoptera; family Eupelmidae; genus Anastatus; species Anastatus disparis. Next base: position 1,533,277 of record JAFFSR010000369.1, on the reverse strand, counting down.
GATAGTTTAAGATGTCGAACTCTTCGTTACGAGAGTTAAATAGTCATTTTAAATGTTTTTCAGTATAACTTGACTACTATTCTAATTTTCAACAAAGGGTACAGCTAAATTACTATTCTAGGACATATGCCAATACTTTTGTACTAAAAAAGCTATCTTCGTGAATTTTGCTTTCTCATAGAAAAAGCATTGTATCAATGAAAAAAATTTTTTGCTATTGTTTCATTAATTTGTACATATTTGAACTCAGGGAGTCGAAAAAAGTGGTTTCCAGAAAATGTCTGTATGTGTGTGTGTGTGTGCGCGTGTGTATGTCTGTATGATGTCAGTTAGTAAATTGTATCTCGAAAACTACTCGATGAATTTGCTTCTAATTTTGTATAAAATTTATTTTTTTGTCTAACTTGCTAGGAAGCTATTGATGATTGGTTCTTCTAGCGTAGTTTTATTTTAGAGTCGTTTGTAATAAAAAAAAAAATTTGATTTTTCATTTTTCTGGTTTTTTTCTTTTACTACTCGATGAATTTGCTTCAAAATTTGCATGGAAATTATTTGTGATTGCCCAAATAAAATAAATTCCTAAAAACTGATTTTCTTAGCTAAGTTTTAATTATAGAGCGTTTCGAAATTTTTGAAAAAAATGTTTATATTTATCAAGCCAATAAAATCTTTAAAACTACCCGATGGATTCACTTCAAATTTTTCATACGATTCAATTTTTTGATCAACTGGTGCGGAAGCTATTGAAAATTGTTTTTTTTAGTGTAGTTTTAATTTTATAGCTATTTTAGTAATTTTAAAAAAAATTTCGATTTTTCATTTTTTTTGTATATTACGTAAACTACTCGAAGAACTTGCTTGAAAATTTGTATGGAACTTATTTTCGACTGCCCGAAAAAGAAAAACTTTTGAAAACTGATTTTCTTAGCGCTTTTTTAATTTTAGAGCATTTAAACATTTTTTTAAAAAATTTTTATTTTTTTTTATTTCACGAAAATCATTCAATAGATTTAAAGAAAAAATAAAAGACTCGTATTTTTTTGTTTTTCAAAATATTATGAATTGCAAAAGTTACAGCCGATATAAGTTATTACAATTTCGATATATATAGATATAGCGCTATGATAAATGACGTCACGATTGCTATTGGCAAAATGACAATCATGACGTCACACCAATTTCAACTGCCTCTATCTCTTCAAGTTTTCATTTTCATGAAAAAAAATACGTGTCCTTTATTTTTTCATTTTCTTAATAACGGATGTAATGGATTTAAAAAAAAATTTCATGCAACATTCCCATTTGTATGCAAGTTATTCGCTACTATCTGAAGAAAACTAGCGTTGGAAAACTAATTTTCTCAGCGCAGTTTTAATTTAAGAGCATTTTGAAAATTAAAAAAAAAATTTTTATTTATTATTTATTTTCTATTTTGCGTATACCATACTATAAATTCCCTCCAAAATTTTTATACAATTAATTCGCTATTGTCTGAAAAAAATAAGCTTTTGAAAACTAATTTTCTCGGCGTGGTTACGATTTTAGAGAATTTTAAAGATTTAAAAAAAAATTTTGATTCTTCTTTTCTTATTTTTTTTTATTCTACGTTAAGTATTCGATGGATTTGTTCTAAAATTCGCAGGGAAATAATTTGCGACTGCCGAAAGAAGGGAAATTTTCAAAAATTGATTTTCATAGTGTAGTTTTAATTTTAGAACATTTTTTAAATTTTGAAAAAGAAATTTTGAAAAGAAAATATTATTTATTTAGCCAATTAGATCTCGAAAATTACTCTATGGATTTACTTCAAATTTTGCATACTATCTATGTTTTTGTATAACTAGACGGGAAGCTATTGGAAATTGGTATTCATAGTGTAGTTTTTTTTATGAAGCCATTTTAAGAATTTGAAAAAATTTTCGATTTTTAATTTTTTTTGTATTTTACGTAAATTACTTGATGAATTTGCTTTGAGATTTCCATGAGAATAATTTGCAACTGCCAAAAGAAGGATAAAAGAAGGATTATAAACCGATCTCCTTAGCGTAGTTTTCATTTTAGAAAATTTTAAGAATTTTCACATTTCAGTTTTTTTCATTTTATGTAAAGTATTAGATAGATTTGCTCTAAAATTTGTATACAAGTGATTTGCTGCTGTCTTTATAAAACAAGTTTTAAAAAAATAATTTTTTTTAAACTTGTCTGTCCTATCTCAGATTGATCCTCATTTTTATCCTATTTTCATCCATCCTTGCCTCTCTCTTCCTATTTCCCGATCACTCTCTCACATTCACTAATTTTTCTTGAATAGAAATTGTATTTTACATTGAAATCACATTTAAGAAAATTAAATTAAATTACTCTAACTCAATGAGCTCTATGAGAAAGCATTGCGCCAAAGCAGCGTTTCTTCATGTTGGTCTGAATGATCTAACTTGAAAATTTTTAGATTCTTAGGTATAAAATTGACATATGTCAGTTTAAGTAAACTTATATTACTTTAAAAATATTTTTTTCGAAAAATTGAAAAAATTTCCTAAAAAAATATACTAAAACCAATAGTGAAAAATGCTTCGTTGTGGAGCTATCATTCACTAAAAATGGTAAAAAATCACAAAAAGTCAGGTAAACGTCCAACTTTGACGTTTTATATCTCCTAAAATAAGCCCAAAAAAAATCTGAGAAAATTCAGGGTAATTTAGAACATAAAAATGAACATGTAAAAAACTTTTCAGTGAAAATAACTTTTTTGATTGTCGATTTGACTGAGAACCACCCATGTATGAATGTATATATATATATATATATATTAGGGTGTCCCTTATTTACCAATGTTTTTTTTTTCGTTGTGCCGCCCCCTAGATCTTTAATTTATGCTAAAAAATGAAGATTCTACTCGGAAAAAGTGAGAAAAAGACGTTTTAAACCGTGCCTATTTCGCAAAACGAGATTTTAGTCCACGTATACGCATTATACTTAATCTAACGTATTTCATTCCTCTACTATGTTAAAAAAGAGCTTTAAACAGTTCAACTATTAGATTTTTTTATGTAAAATTTAGCATAAGAACGAAGTTTTACTTATTTTAGATCAAAACGTACATATAGTAAGGTAAGAGACACTTTTGCATTAATTAAGGTCAGTTTTTTAAATTATTTTTTGCTTTTTTGATTAATAATGAAAGTTATTTATGATTTGCCTGATTATTTTGAGTAATAATTTTCAAAAAATAGACATAAAAATTCACAACAATTATAAATTAACATATTTTGTACATTATGAAATTTCTAAGATTGTTTTCAAAAACAATTTTTGTTTACAATAATTGGTTTAAGCGTATGATAATATTTTTTTTATAATATTAGGGGTAACCGGGGTAAATTGGACCCATGGGACAAACCAGACCAGCATTACTTTATATGAATATACGTAAATATTAGAAGATTAAAACTAAATAAAAAAACTTTAGCAATAAAAGTAATTCAATGTAACAATATTAAAATCTTATTGGTCAAATAAAAATTTACTATATTTTTACATAAAGTGATGCCGGTCCGATTTCCCCGGGGGTCCGATTTACCCCGATTTCCCCTACCTTCGATGTATTCAAATTTTTAATTAATTTATTAAAAAACTGTACGATCATGCTGACATTGATTCTTTAGTATCCAATGCTGCCTTAGAAAAGATCAAAAGGCATTTATGGTACTTAGCCCCTGAGGCAAGTGCTATTTCATTTTTGATGATGCTTTATCTTTTGAAGTCAGATGTCAGATGGTTTTATCGTTAGAAAAAGACTTTTACACTGATGATTTACCTCCGAAAAAATACATAAGTAATAATCCTACAGATTTAAAAAATTTTAAAATTCTAGAATTAGATCACTTTATAAATCGTCAATCACTCTTATTTTTTGATAGATTTAATATTAACAAAAACTTTTTGTACACTGATTGTAAGACTTGGTCTACTAATGATGATTATTTAAAAGGCTTAGAGATTGTTAAAAATTTACGTGTTGTAAATGATGCTGCTGAAAGAGCTGTAAAACTTACCGAAGATTATATAAACAGAACCAAGAATGAAGATCAGAAATTATTCTTGATACAAAATGTATGCCAATTTCGTAAAGATTTTGAAGATGCTAATAAGCAAACAATTGTAAAAAAATAAAATTGCAGGAAAAAGATGATAATTGAAACTTTATCAAAACAACAAAAATTTTAATAAATTTTATTGCTTTATAATGACTATATTTGTTTTTATTTAATATTATATATTTTTTGAGAATTTTGGTGAATTTTACGTACACGCCCATTCGCTTTTACGTGTTTCCGACATTTTGAAATATACAAAGTATGTTGATTCATTCGTTTTGTGAATTTTCATGTCTAATATTCTAAAAATTATTACTCAAAATAATCAGACAAATCATAAATAACATTCATTATTAATAAAAAACAAATAATCATTAAAAAAACTGACCTTAACTGATGTAAAAGTGTCTCTTACCTTACTATATGTACGTTTTGATTTAAAATGAGTAAAAATTCGAATTCTATGCCAAATTTTACATGAAAAAATGTAATAGTTGAACTGTTTAAAGCTCTTTTTAAACATAGTAGAGAAATGAAATACGTTAGATTAAGTATAACGCGTATACGTGGACTAAAATCTCGTTTTGCGAAATAGACACGGTTTAAAACGTCTTTTTCTCATTTTTTCCGAGTAAAATCTTCATTTTTTAGCATAAATTAAAGATCCAGGGGGCGGCACAACGAAAAAAAAAACATTGGTAAATAAGGGACACCCTAATATATATGTATATTTATCATTGTTTGTGTACATATTTTTATTTTATCTAATTTTCTGCAACCGATAAAAGTTTAAAAAATTTTTCATATAAAATTAATCAATAGTCAAATGAAATTAATCTATTATTGATCCATTTTGTAAGAGTGCGGTGACGTAAGGGATAAGGCTCTAACTTTCCAATCTGAACGTCTTGGGTTTAAATCCCGAAAAAGTACCTCTGACTTTTTTACAAAAAAAAAATTAGTTCATGTACCATGTAGAAGGTTAATGTGTAGTGAGCATCAATCTGTTATTAAAAAAAATTTGTTCATTTTAAGATTAGATACAGCGAAAACTTTTTTAAAAAAAGTAGAAAAGACTTTCTTTCGCTCTTTGGACCTTTCCATAGGGTAGTAAAACTTATGGTACCGCTACATTTTACAGAAAAAAATACACAAAAAATACGTATAATATAATGATAAGAAGATAACAAATGGTTATTCAAACACAATAGAAGAAAAGATAGTCCTTCGGACATGCTTAAAGAAGACTACTTTTTCGTTTTTAATTTCTAGTGAATAATATAAAAATATTTTTAGTAAGTATAATGCATATTTTTGACGTATTTTTCACCGTGGAATTGAAAATTGCTGGTAAAAAATCACTAAAAAACCGTTAAAAAGTGGTTTTTTCGACTCTTAGATATGGCGCACTGCTCCGAACAATCTGAAAAAATAATAAATTTTTAAGATTATTTTATCAAAACTTTTTACTAAATATCTTTTTTACACCTTCAAGTGGCGAGTTTAGAGAACGATTTTAAGATTTTAGAAGCTTTTTTTAGGTTAGGTCGTTAGGTCAGAAATTCAAGGGAAACATTTTTTTATGCGTATTTATGCAAAAAGTATGTCAGAATTAGTCCAGATTGCGCAATAGTAATGAAAGCGTAAAAAAAAAACAAAATTAATGAAAAAACATTTTTTGGAGGTGAGGGTTTGATGATCTTAAAGATCATTATTTGATATATGTGGACTATTCATGCAACCAAATTCCAAATCCCCGAGGGGTGCCATTTTGCCTATCTTATTGTACCATACTCTTTTCAAATCAAATATTTCCAGAATTAGAATTTTCTATGAAGAATTTCTTTCACAATAAATATTTGAATAAATCATAGAATCATAAAAATGGATATTACAAAAATATTTCAGAATTTTCCTAGATTTTTTTAACGATTTTTTATTAGATAAAATATCAACAGAACTTTCAAGATACATAGTACCCATGATGTATCAAAATTTCATATTACCCGCGAAGGGTTAATAATGTGACATCCCATGGAATCACATAATTTAAATTAATTCTAATAAATTATAAACAGTAACAACTATTTTTTATTGTAAACTCCTTTATAGAAATTAAAGTGTTCCATGAGATGTCCCGAATTCAAACATTCAAAATTTCATCATACACATTGCGAAAATTAACAAATTTTATTTGTAAAGAAGCGAAAGAGATAAAGAACGAATAAAAATTGATTAGTAAGCCGACTAATGAACCCGGCATATCAAAACATCCTGAGTAGTGCTTCTGAAAATTTGGACTCTGAGTCAGTTATAACGAATTTTTTCAATCCTCGATCGTTCACACGGAGACTATAAAATTCTCCAATTGATCCACTTATTGCCTTGTGTCTAATTGAGACTGCAACCAGATAGTCGGTTGCGGGGATCACTGTAAATCAGTGCAAACATACAAAAAAAATTATAATTAAAATAAAAAAATAAAAAGAATTTATTAATAATTCAGAATAAAGTTAAGTGTAAAATACTTAATTTATTCTCTAATAATTATTCAAGTACAATTAATTATTTAAAGATATTAGTGAAATTTTATAAAGGTCATTAAGGGACTATTAATGGTAAAGTACGATCTTAGTGATTATTAATATTATCTGTGAAGCGAAGCTGACGCAGAAACCAAATTGATAGAACAGAAAAGGAAAGGATCAAAAGGATCACAGAGAAAAAGGAAATCAGAATCGTGTGTCAATCTCTTTCCCTCTTTCTTCGAATAAAGTAAGTCAGTTAAGAAACTGTCATTTTAAATAAATTGTAATAAACAAAAGTAAATAAACATAAATAAAATATTTAACCTCAATAATTAATATTTTTATTATTTATCTTATTAATATATTTATATATATGTTAAAAACGTGAAAATTAAAATGTTTGTCATTTTTCTCTTATGTTCCAAAAGTTTTGCAAAATTCAACTACATCTTATTTGAACTTAAATCTACTTATATACCCGATTTAAGTTCAAATAAGATGTAGTTGAATTTTGGCAAACTTTTGGAACATAAGAGAAAAATGACAAACATTTTAATTTTCACACTTTTAACACGCGCTCTTATGGTAACCACATAGAAATTCTTTTTCAACTTTTGATTATAAGCTACTGATGGTTCAAAATTTCATCAAATTTAACACGTAATTAATTAAAGAACTGAAGGATAAATTTTTCAGTATCGAGTTTGAAACGATATAAACATCTTAGACTCAATGCATGCCCGTGTATAACTATATATACACTATATATAGATATAAAGTGCGAGTTAAAAGATGAAAATCAAAATGCTTATAATTTTTTTCTCATGCTCTGAAAGTTAACCAAAATTTAACTGTGCTTTATTTGAATTAAAACCTACTTATGTGCCCAATCTCAGATTTTTCTGAATCGTCAATCCCTTAACGGTAGTACTACCTTGATAAAATTTGGAAAAACTTGTTATATTAATCGACATTGAAATAACATATTTATTTATAATACCATTAATGATAAAATAATATATATATATATATGATTATTATATTTTAATGTATTTGTTTTTTTATTGAATCTAATATAAACATTTAACACAACTCAGTTATAGAAAAATTATACTTCCAATATTATAAACTGCTTAAATGCGACATTCAAAGTTAAATGAACTCGGTCATTAAAAGTGCAAAGTCAGCATTTCGCTGCTCACCAGCTACATCAAGTTCAATTAACGTATACAATAAAATTTTTGATAATAATTCGTATCAAACTTTAATAAACAAATATTTTGTAATAATAAACAATAATTTATACTAATATAGTTAATATAAGTTGGAAAAAGTAAAATAATTATATTTAATTCGACAAAGTTAATGTTAAACGACACACACTCATATATAAATTAATATTTAAAAAAATAATTTTTTTGAGCTTAATAAAATTAAAATCTAGCTAGTTATAGTGATTTCTGTTCGTTATATTTTCCTACCCTCTTTTCTTACTTATAATATATATGTATATTTGTTTAAGACAATCCTTTCATAAGTTTTATTTTTTTCATTTATTTTTAAATTATACATGGGAAATATTGATTTATATTGTATTATTTCTTATAACCTTTTATTAAACTTTAATGATTTAACCAATTGCTTATTTAAAATTACTTATTTCACTTATAACATGGTGTTCATTCACTGGTATATTTGTTTGTTTATTTATATAATTACAAACTTAATAATAATTCAATTCTTAATTAACGATAAAATTTAATGTTTTTAACAATTCCATCTGAAATTCACCATAATAATGCGCTTAAACTATTAGATAAAATCCGAACCTAATACCATTTAAACAAATCACTAATTGATTCAGTTTTATACTTTGTGACAACCTTGGGGATCAGGAGGTTTCACTAATTTAGACAAAATATATAAGCGGTAATTAATTAACTAATAAAAAAAACATAGAAGCTTTATTCCAAAAATATGTACAGTGTCCGTACGTGCGATTAAAATGAACGCCAGCCGCGTATAGCGTACGCGACGCCGTTTGCACTAGCTAAGGAACTGTCGGCACGACGAAAAGCAGTAATAAAAACACACGCAAAAAGGGCACGAGCACACACAAAAAAAAGAGTTATAATGGCACGAAGGGAAAATAAGCAATAGGACGCGCACGCGATCGTCCGGCACAAACGTCGCAAAATAAAGCAATAAATTATCTTATGTTATGTAGCATTCGGGCACTTGCAATAACACGAGGCTTGATTTTAAGCAAAATATAAGAAACTATAATTTAGTGAAGTTATCTATTCTCACTCACACTAAATATGGTAATCGTAATGCACACAAAAAAAGTACTATATAATACAGTAGGTTGTAACGCTCTTTTCGCTTCGCTGACGACAGAAAGAATGATGCAATGGCGTGTTCTTTCTATCTACAAAGCTCATTCCTCTTGCTGCACACTGCGCGCGCCGCAAGAGAGAGACAAACGATCCTTAATGGACCCCAGCTTAGCTAGTCTTGCCAGCAGTTGGATGCTCTTATATGTCGTCTATATGCGTTACTAATACACATACAAGTAGCATAGTAAATCTGCCATCTTACAACTTATATATTATTAAATACAGTATGTTATATAAATTATCTATATAAAGGTTATATGATTGATTAGTATAATTTATAATATAAAAATTTACTTATTTTCTTACATACGTTTAACTATATAATAAATAAAATTTGACTCAATATAATTAAATAAAGAATAAGGAGACAGAGATAATAACCATGACAACTGGCTGATTCCATTTCAAATCGAACAGTCAGTATACACTCAAGTCACCAATTACTGCGCTAATGGAGTATGTTATTCTACCCTAAAAATAAGGGTATACGTATTTTTTTATTTTGCTGAAATATCAAAATTGCATCAGATATGCACTTTTGAAAATTGCATACAAAAACTAAATGTTAAAACTGAAAATGTTGAGAATAACTTTAGAGGGCTATCGTTTTACCAATTTTCAATGAATTTTAGTAAACCTTATTTTGTTTTATTATGTTTTAAGCCCTCTTTAATTCAGTGCAAGAAATTTCAAAAAAGACTAAAAAATGACTAAGATATGTGCATTTTACCAAAAAATGCACTTTTTATGCACATGCATTTTTCTCGAAAAACCCATTTTTTTTTTGCTGAAATTTTTTGTGCTCATAGAGGACCAAATTACCTATCTAATGGTACTTGGTTGATCCCGTACTTATTTGTTTGAAGCGAGAAAAAAAATTCACAAATTTTATTGGTGAAAAATTTTTGTATATACGTTCGAAAGTCTTAAACAATGTAGATTTAAACACTATCCTTCTTTTAGCATTACCCAGGAACAACGACGTGGACGTAGAAGGTTTCTGTTCCCTTCGGGGTGCTTTTTTAAAGTGAGGTCCCCTTGCCTCTCACTGTTGGGATGCGTCAAAAATATAATTATAAATAATTACTTTTTTTTATTTTTGCACTTATTATTTTTAGTTCAAAGTGTAGCCTTATGACGTTTGACTTTTTTTTTCTTGTCTTTCACTTTAGTCAGTGCATGTATAGCTGTTCTGCCAACAAATATATGCGATTTCAATTCCCCAAGTTGTTTTAACCACATATGACTTTTTTGAATCCCATTATATTTAGGAACTGTACTCCATTCAATATTTTTTTCTTTTCTAAATTTTTTAATCATATTTATTGGTAATGATATGATTTTGATTGCACTGGTGTACTTTTGAACCAAATTTATAAAATCGTCAGCATTTTGTATCGATTCTTCATGAACTCTTTTTAAGTTATGTGAAGTAGCATAATGCTTTAGAAGCCCACCTATTCCATCAACGGCTCTTTCCCCATGACCAGTCACAGAAAATAACCATTTCATTTGATAAGAAAAATGTTTGAATTCATGTAGCTAAAAACAATTTTTAAATTGGCTTGCAGCTTCATCTGATATAATAGTGACTTTAGTAACTAAATCATTTTTCATAAGATCGATAATTTTATTTATTGCTAATAGCGCATATGCAGTATCATGCTTTTTGTCGTCACTAACGATCGCAAAGCTTTGCGTTATCTCTCCTTGGTAACAGACTGCAGTAAAAATAGAAATTTGGTTATTTACCCAATGATTTCCCTGAACCGCTTTATTATTTATTACAGACCAATTTTCTGCAAAATCAACGTGGATAATTAACTTAGTAGGATCAGCTTTACCTTCTTCTTTTTCTTTTTTTATAGCTTCACGTTAAATATTTTTTATGTATACGAAAGTACTTGCTTTTAGTGCGAAGATTGAAAATTTTTCTTTAAAAACTGATAAGCTTACTGTTTGTTTGATAAGATTACCATTATCCCACAAAGCAAACGAAATTTCATCTTCATAATTTTCTTTCAGTTTTAACAATTTTAATGTGATACCCTCACTACCGGGGCAATAATTGCATTCTTGCAAGGAACACGAATCAGATGGTTCAGAACACAACATTGCGTTAGTTATTTCTGAACGAATTAAATCTAATTCAGAATTATTATCGCCTCTAAAACGAATTAAACTTGTAAGAAACAGTTCAAAATTTTCGCAATGTACACAAAGACAAGTTTCCTTCACAGGGCTTGTTAAGACGAAACTTGGTCTTAGACTATAGAATTTCGATTTTCCTATTTGTAAGTTTGGATTTTCTTGTCTTAATTGACTATATGTTTCTTTTAAGCTTCGAGTAAGAAACCGTTTAACTTTTTTAGTTTTTGTATTATTAACTTTAACAGTAACAACATCAGATTTATTTGGACTTTGTCTACTACAATTAAAATCATCATTTAAAAAATATTCCATAGCGATATTTTTTGTATTTTTATCAATAGGATGACCAGTATATGAATCTGGCTCCGAATAAACTCCTTTATTTTTCACGAGATTTCTTGATTTATTTATCAAATACTCGCTTATATTCGGGAATAGTGAGCAAATTTTTATTTTGCTTAATTTTGAAGGTAGTAGAGTTAGAAGTTTTATTTTCTCCGAAACAGAAGAACATTTTTCTAAAGCCGATTTAAAATTTTCTACAAATTCGTTCCAATAGTTTTCAGTCTAACTTTTGTCCGATTCTATTGATTCAACTGAAATGCCATACGTATCTTCTAATTTACTTCTGACAGTAGCAGAAAAAGCTGAAATTAAAGATTTTTTCTTTTTAGATACGTAATTTTCTGTTAAATTTTTAGGTATTGCAGTTTTTCTTTTTAGCGGCGAGACGCATTGAGGTAAAATTGTATTAATACTCTCGTTTAATCCCTGTATTCGTTCGGGTGTCTTGGGGATAAAATCATCATGTTTTCCGCTAAAAAGTTCAGTGATTTCATTTTTAGATGTAGTCTCAAGATCACTTAAAATCATTTTTGATATGCGTTCATGGCAATTTTTGCATACATTAGTAGAGGGCAGTATCTTTAAATCTGGATAAAGCTGTGCCAAATTAATGGCCAAATCTTCCAACGGTCTAAAACGTAAATTTCTGCTTTTATAAACTACCTTCTTATGCATTTGAAAAAAATCGGGACATCGAATTCTTGTAGAAGAGTGAATTTCGGACATCGTAATTGCAGAGTTTTGTTTACTTTTTCACAAGTCCGAAAAGTACCTTTCAAAGCAGACGTAAGAATAACTAGCTTGTATATAACAATTCTAATATGCTATTTTGGTTACGCGAGGTATTTGTCCGCGAATGAGCCTCCTATTGTCTGTACATCGAAACATACATAATATAGATATATACGAATAGAATTATTATTTTCCTTTTTTAATATATATATATATATATATATATATATATATATATATATATCACTATTGATGATATATACATACATACAAAGGTAAACAAATTATTAGCGAAGCATGCGACAGCGTTGGAATGAACATTGTTTAAGACTTTCGAACGTATATACAAAAATTTTTCACCAATAAAATTTGTGAATTTTTTTTCTCGCTTCAAACAAATAATTACGGGATCAACCAAGTATCATTAGATAGGTTATTTGGTCCTCTATGAGCACAAAAAATTTCAGCAAAAAAAAAATGGGTTTTTCGAGAAAAATGCATGTGCATAAAAAGTGCATTTTTTGGTAAAATGCACATATCTTAGTCATTTTTTAGTCTTTTTTGAAGTTTCTTGCACTGAATTAAAGAGGGCTTAAAACATAATAAAACAAAATAAGGTTTACCAAAATTCATTGAAAATTGGTAAAACGATAGCCCTCTAAAGTTATTCTCAACATTTTCAGTTTTAACATTTAGTTTTTGTATGCAATTTTCAAAAGTGCATATCTGATGCAATTTTGATATTTCAGCAAAATAAAAAAATACGTATACCCTTATTTTTAGGGTAGAATAACATACTCCATTAGCGCAGTAATTGGTGACTTGAGTGTATACTGACTGTTCAATTTGAAATGGAATCAGCCAACTAGACAAGAAATATCGCGAATAGAAAACGCTGATGAACAAGCAAGACGATTAACAGCATTAGAGGCTGGCTCAGGAGGCCAAAAGAAGTATGCAAATATTAGAACACTTAAATGACTCGCATAATGCATTGACAACTCTAGCCACTAGTTTTACTTTGCAAGCCGCAACTATTCATATTCCGTATTTCGACGGTACGAACCCACCTTTGAAATATTTCATTCAAGATGTAGAAAATAGACGTCAGCTTGTTCCTGAGGCCCAAGAACTTTTATTTTTGCGATTAGTAATTTCAAAACTGAAAGGAAAAACTCGGAATTAAGTAACGAATTTAACCTTTGATAATATAGAACAATTAAAAAACCATTTAAAAACCAGATTTGCGCCATGTCGGTCTTATGGATATTATATCCAAGCCTTAGCCAACGCATGCATGGGACAAAACGAAAACGTACGTGAATATCACGGACGCTCGATCCATTTAGTAAACTTAGCCTAAGCAGCTGTCAGAGAGGATTTAAATGAAGACCAAAGAGACATCGATCAAATACCTAAGCTGCAAGTAATAACACTTAAAGCCTTTCTAAAAGGATTACCTAATGAATAGAAAACTTCAGTTATAATTGCAAATCCACAAAATCTTGACGACACTCGAAGTTGCCAAGAATTTTGAGAAATATTTAACAACCACAAGTAATAACCGCTCGCATATAAGATTGATGCATCAGATAGACGAGACAAAGAAAAATGCTAAATTTATAAATAAACACGATCCAAAAATATTTGACCGTGATATGCCTTATTATTACGACCGTAACGATACCATTTTTCTACAAACTACCATAGAAAATGGTCGTATAATGGCTCCTCCTTAATTAAGTTATGGACCAAGCCAATCAGGAATAGAGATAAATGCACCTATAAGTATTTTGAAAAATCCGTGTTCACAACCGCCCACAACTACCTATAATCAATCAAACTTTCAAAATCCATTTGCTTATCAAAACCAACCATTTCCTATGTATCCTCCTCAATTCTATCGTATGTATCCTTATTACCCGCCTCATCCAAATCCATATTATTCAGGGCCACAAGAACTTCAGCAAAGTTTAACTCCAAATGTTGGTAAAGTTCGAGACCATAACGTAGAAAATAAACAACTTTATTACCCGTCGCAAAACAACAACCGTCATAATACCAATAATAATTCTAAGCCGGTTCCATCATTTCCAACGAATGCTACAACGAGCAACAACCATTCAAACCATCAGGGTGCTCGCCAAGGGGGCATACCGACGAGCACTTCCCAGTCAATACGCCCCCCATAAATCATATACATATAGGCAGAAGAATCAGTTGCGCACGAAGTAAAGGAGCCTGTCCAACAGTTCGATTAAATGTTCCAACATTAAGAGCAGGTCGACTTTTTCTGTCCTTTTCTAATCGACGAACTGATTTTTTCACGAAAACTAATAATTTTAGCGAAAAATTAAGAGAAGGCCCCATCGCGTATTAAAAAAAGCTATATTTTTTTCAATAAGAAAGAATTGATTTTCCCGCTTCGTTTTCAAGAAAACCTTGAAAAACTTAAAAAATAGAGGTTAGGGTGGACAATTTGGTTTTTCAAAGTTTTCTTGAGAACGAAGCAATAAAATTATTTCTTTTTCATTAAAGAAAATATAGCTTTTTTTAATTCGCGATGGGGCTTTCTCTTCATTTTTTGATAAAGTTATTAGTTTTTGCAAAAACTTAATCCTTCGATTTGAAAAGGATGGAGATACGTGACCTCCTCTTTAAAGGCGAAAGAGAAATATTTATATTAAATACAGCTGTTGATATTAATGCTATGTCCTTCCTTTCTGTCATCCCCTTCTTGGAAAGGGAAACTACTGAATTTGATAATGAGCGAGGACTAGATGTAAATAAAACTATACAAGTAGGAAAAGATACAGAAAATGCGCAATATTCTTACGCTTGTAATAATGAACACTCTCACAATGATAAAAAAAGAAAATTCAATGCCTTTGAACAACTACCTTTTTTCTTCGCCGAAGACGACCTACCTCACAAACCTGCAAGAAAAATTAATCCTAATGTCAAGAAAATTGGCTGCAATATCGTGCATCGCTTACCACCATGCAGTAAAGTAGCACTAAAGGTGCCAACCACTAAACAATCTATAAGTGGTGACGCTTGGATCCAAAAGTCGTCATAGCTTACCCACTTCGAGTCACAACACCGAAACCTAGGAAAACATCATCAGCTAGACAAGCCATTATAGCTGCAAAAACAGATAACTCTAACCAAGAAGAAACGAAACTAACTAGAGGCCATAAAATGAGAAGCAAAAATGCACCTTTATTACCACCATCAGGATTCATAAGCAACCAAGCTAATTTAAATGGGAGTACTATAGCCAAGAGAGTAAGGTTTAGAAAACAATTTAGCCCTTCAACTAATGTGGAACCAACTGACACAATCATAGAAAAACCTAGCAGTACTGACAATAAAAATATCACCACTGAATGTTATGAGACAGAATACGAACTTACCACAGAATCTGAAATAATACCCATACCATTAACCCTTTGAGGGGTACATTTTTATCTGAAAAAACGCGTTTTTCCACGTTAGTTGTTTAAAAAAAAACTTAAATTATATAAATTATTAATAAATTGTGCTTGGCCCTAATACCTTACAGTCGCAAGAGTCTAGAAAGTGTTTGTAAGCATTTACAAGTTGACAAAATATACTGCAAGTACGAGAAAAACCAAGGCGAAAGAGGTGGTACATATATGTACCACCACCCCTCAAAGGGTTAAAGGACCAGTCAATTATTTCATCGCTTTTAGTAAATGAAACAGAATTTTCTAACACAGAAACAGATTCAGAAACTGAACAAGAGAAACAAAACCCGAGAGAAACTAATAAAGAAGCTAGCGTAATTAATTCTGAACAAGCCGAACCCACGGCTTCTTCAAATTGCTTGCCAACTAAGACAGTGATTGCTCAACATTCAATGGACACCTCATCCTCCTCGTCTGAGGATAAAATACTAAATCCTTGTTTCCAATCTACAATAAGGAAGTCACTCACCACAGATTTACATCAAGAAAGTTCCATCAATACAGACAATGAATTAGAAGCAACTGCTTTCAAACCGGGAGAAACAAAAAAATATCTGAAATAATACCTGACCAGAAAATCAACCGTTCAAACAAATTACCTAACGAGATAATCGATAAAGAAGCCTTAAATTATAATAACTTGCACATCTAAATCATTGGAAGATGAAACAGACACGACGTATAACCAACCAAACAATGTATTAAAATCAAGGTCGCATAGCTTGTTGCAACCTTATTACGATATTGGTAAGAACATAAAAATTCTTGTCTCTCGTAAGTGTCTAACCTACCTAAAAGATAATTTAGAAAACTTGGTCTTAGCAGACCTGCAAATGTCTTCTGAAAATAATAAATTATTATACGATACACAAGCTATAAAAAGAAATGACCTTATACAAACACGACCATCAGTAGGAGAAGTAATAGTTACTAAAACTCGCAAACGTTATATATTTAGCTTAGTCATCACTAAAAATAATAAAAGCAAGATTAAGCCCTCTGATTTAGATAATTGTTTCGAAACTTTGCGTGAAATGATAGAAGAAAAACAAATCAATTTTTTACGAATAGCAAGAAAGGGAGAAATAACCGACCATACACCGACCAATGAAATCTTAAAATACCTTATAAAGCATCTCCAGCATTTAAAAATTACAGTAACAATATGCATCGGTTCATGTAAAATTGTGCCACCCGAACAGCGACAAGAAATCTTAAATATTCTGCACACTAGTATATTTGGAGGACATAGGGGTATGGGAAAAACTTATCGAAAGATAAGGGAACGATATTATTAAAAAGGAATGAGAGATGAAATATAAGATTTTGTGAAAAGATGTCCTACTTGTCAAGAACAAAAACTGACCAGAATCCGAACTATAGAACCTATGATTATAGCAGACAGCTCTACGGAACCATTTTATAAAATAGCCATACACACAGTAGAACCACTCCCCATCACAACTAGTAGAAACAAACACATACTAACGATGCAATGTGTATTTAGTAAATACTGCATCGCTGCCCCGATAACTAACCTAACAGCAATAACTATAGCAGACGCTTTAACTGGATATTTTATAGCACAATTTGGCGTTCTAAGAATAATATTATCAGACAACCATAAAAGCTTTAAAAGCCAATTACTGCAAGAGCTATCAAAACTTTTTGGATTTGATCTAAAAAATACTACTAGCTTTCATCCTGCCTCCAATGGCTAACTAAAACGCAGTCATGCTATGCTTGTTGATTATATCCGTACCCGAGCCTCAGGTAAACAAGACTGGAATAAAATAATCCCCTTTACTATTTTCGAATATAACACTTCAGTTCATACCTCAACAAAATTTACTCTATTAGAACTCATTTTCGGTAGCGTCGCACGAGTATTATCAACAACGCCAGACGAATTCGGTCCAGAAACATATAACTCTTATATCTGTGATCTGATTAAATGCTTGCATGATCTACGAGAAACAGCAAGAACCAATTTAATAAAATCAAAACATAAAAGCAAGAAACAATACAATAAAAAGGCTCGTCTTCAAAACCTAGAAATTGGTACAGAAGTAAACGTCCTTAAGGAGCCTCGAAAGGGCAAACTTGATAAATTCTATGATAGAAAGTTTATAGTGCGCAAAATTCACAAAAATAATAACATAGTTATAGAATCAGCTAATGGCAAACAACTAATAAAACATATGGATAAAGTTAAGAAAGCATATGGTGCGACGAGTATACATACTCACGCATTCAAATTTCCCGCCTGACGGCCAAGCTACTATAGAACAGTAGTTCTGAGCTCAGCCTCCAGGTGGCAACCCCAAACGTCGTTGCACGCAACGAGAAAAATGAGGCCAGAGTATATAAGAGGCCGAGAAGCTGAGCTCAGCACGCAGTGTAGACTACAGTCTCTCCTCCCTCTTCACCTGAGTGCGCACGCTAGGCTAAGAGAGAGTGAGACGAGTAGTAGCTGGCTTTCTTCTCTTGTAAAAGACCTAGCTTCTCTCTCTTGCACATGAGGGTAGACCGAGTGAGCACGCTGGTCTACACTCTAATGCATATACTGGCAGCATAGAATTACACCGAGTGAGCACGCTGGCGTAAAGCTATGCTATCCAAGAGCACACACTAGCAACTTTTTGCCGCCGCATACTTCCCGTTGCGCCGTTGAATTTAAGGGTGCCGTCCACCCAAAATTTGATAAATTTCACAACCGATAATTAGTTTAATTTAATTTAAGGGTGTCGTCCACCCATTGCATTAATTACTTGCATTAATAAAAGGACTCCGACCGACCGTTGTTTTAGTTATTGATTAATAATAGATTAAGGGTGTCGTCCACCCAATTTGCCGTAGTTTTAGTTATAGCGTATTAGACTATTATTAAGATGTCGCGCACTTATTTAAACATTCAGTTTAATTAGTAATTAATCTTTTTGGTTTCTTCTTAGTTTATTTTTACAGAAAAAGGCCACCGACGCAAAACCGACCTGCCAGGCCGAAACCGATTAAAGTCAAATAAATAATTAATTAAAAATTGCTTGCATTTATTTTGTTTAAATAATTTCATAAATGTTAATTTCATTTAAATTTATAAAGTTTATTTAGTTTTGATAAACAAATTGAGTTTATTTTTATTGGATTTATTTCTCGCATTAAATCTTTAACAAGCCGTCAAGTGGCCGATATAAAACTAAAAAGATAACATTTTCTTATTGTAAATATTAAGGTTAGGTTAGTGATTAGTATTATATAAAGTTAGTAGGGTTTAGCTTTGTTATTAAAAATATTACTTTTATTTTATACACGTCGTTGTAAAGATAGCAATGAGTACAATAAAGCCAAGGTACTCCCTAGCATAAACAAACGTGTTAAACCCGGTTACTTTCCTTTACTTTCCACCGTCCAATCCCTCCAACTCCTCCCGATCTTACCCTGGTAACTCACTGAAGCGTCTGGTAACAGGAGTTACACGTATTTCCCCCTCCCGAAAGGAAAAAACGTTACAATAGCTAATAACTAACAACACCAAGTCAATCTAATATGAAATTATCATACTATTATCACATTGTTACAGGTAAGGAAAAAAAATACACAAGTACCATGCCTTCTCTTAGCGTTTTCGTCATGGCACTTGTTATCCTAACAACGTCACAAACAATAGCAGAAGACTCCTCCGCATTACACCACTATTTAACAATCCAGGTATTTACCGTGAAGGGCGTAATTTCTGATCACCTAAGAGGTATTTCTGATAACATATTTACATGTAAAAAAGTAAAAGAATATTTCTTTTCCACGCAAACGAAACATTTCTTACGCTCAATCTATTTTTCCGCATAAATTAAAAAAAGGTTTTTTCTACTAAAATCTTAAATATTATGATTTATAATAAATAATGATCAGAAATTACGCCCTGATCAGGAACTACGTCCTTTACGGTATTACGAACTACTTGGTGAAGTAAACCTTGTACGCAGTCACTGTAGAATAAGAATAAAGCTAGACTGCCAAAACATACATGACCCCATACCGTGGAAAAGAGAACAACTTCAAAAGATTTATGACTAATGCCTTCGTATATTTAATAACAACTGCAATCTCATACCTTACGAAAATCTTAAAAATAAACTTAACCTCCTCGAAACTCACTCAAAAGAACTTTTTAATATACTCGCTCCTACCACTCCAAAACACTTAAAAGAGGGCAATTTACCACACACATTAACCAAACGAGGAGCACCATTAGAATTCATAGGCTGGATAAGTAAAAAACTATTTGGCACCATGGATACGGATCATAGAGAAGAAATCAACCAACAGATAAATGCTTTATACGAAAAGCAAGAAACAATCGCGACCTTAGCAGCCAACCAGACACATATAATTGGCTCCAATTTAAATAACATTTATGAAAAATTAAATAAAACCAAGACGAAACTATCTGAATTACACTATGGCCTAATAAAACTACTAAATACTACACAGAAAGTACAGACTTCCGAAAATCGCGCTCTCGTAGCACAGACCGCTATAATATGGTCAATTCAGTTAGAACAATCCCTCAATCTTCATATAGAATCATCCCTTACTACTAACCCGCACACAATTTCGAAATCTACTAACCGAAATAAATAAACATAACGCAGATCATGTTCTACCTACCCTATTAGAAAAAAATCAAATGATTAATCATATGATTAATTACATGATTAATCATATGATTTTTCATATAATTAATCATATGATTGTTATAAAATTCAAGGTAAAAATATACAGATATTCATTTGTAGTAATTATGAAGGTATTAATTTATGGATAGTTATGAATGGTAAATGAAAACAAATTTAATCTTATAAAAAATAAAAATATTTATTCTTATTGTTATCAAAGAATTCTTTGTAAATACTAGAAATTATATAGAGTGAATACATTCTTGATGCTCTGTACAGTTCCTTATTTTATTATTATTTTTATATATTATTTGCAGATGAAGTTAAAAAGGATCAATTACACTACTTGTCATTTTAATATTTCAAATACTTTAGAAAAATAATATTTTTTCTAATAATACGCTCATTTAGAGAACTATTTATATGTATATTACTTAAACATTATTAATAGAATATATTTGGAACAGGAATAATATATGTTTTATTTGAGGTTTCAACATAAATGCTGGCTCTACAAATTTCATCAGTTTTTATCAGAATAATATTGTTCAATTCTCGTGTAATTTCTTTTACTGCACTTGCATATTCATTTGAAGTCGTTTTTATTTCTTGGCATAATGTTATTTCTTGATCATTTTCGACATCCACTAAAAAATCGACAATTTTTATAAACTTTCCGTTCTTAAGTAAAGCAAAATAATTGCAAGAGCGTAAATTATTCCTAATTGACGACATATATAAACATCCTTGCATAATGATTTTGGAAAAGACTTTGGTATTCTTTGAAAATTTAAACTTTTGTATTAAACTGTCTTCAAGAACTCTATCTTCTCCAAAATAAGTTATACAATGCAACTTGAAAATTTTCTTCGTTTGTTGAGCAGCAAGATCTTCTAAGAATTTAATTACAACATCTGAACATTTGGGATGAATCATATTTTCAAGAATGGTAACAGCTCGTTGAATATTTGAATATCTTATTATTTGCAAAATAACGCCCTTAGAACTTTTTATCGAACAAAGTAATTTGTTATTAGCAGATTCGAATGCAAATGTTGAATGATTCCATAATTGACCCCAATTATAGATATCTTTTGCTATATGAAGTAATTGGTGTGTATTGTACGTCAAACATTTTAAAGAGTACAATGTTGTAGCATCTTTTACGAATTTATTTAAAAGTTCATTCATGTAATTGAGTTCTTCGAAAGTTATACTCATTTGTAAGCCAATGTGAA
The DNA here is from genome assembly GCA_017163975.1 of Anastatus disparis. Classification (NCBI taxonomy): domain Eukaryota; kingdom Metazoa; phylum Arthropoda; class Insecta; order Hymenoptera; family Eupelmidae; genus Anastatus; species Anastatus disparis. The sequence goes on along the minus strand of JAFFSR010000369.1, from coordinate 1,511,620 downwards.
GAGATTCTACTAATAAACCCGAATGTTATAATTTTTTCTTCTCTTTAATGAGTAAAGAGAAAAGTGGCAAACTGTAATACAGAATAAAATTTTCCCATTCGAGAGCTTTCCAGTAACTTCGATCTTTGAAAGGTCTTGCTTAACATTTGATTAGCTACATATTTGATTAGGCACCCTAATTTTTTTTTTAATTTCATCCACTCTATTAATATCATTTTTAGAAGCTGATTGCAATAAATATTCAGTGTACTGTGGTCCTACTCCTTCCAGTATGCAGTGCATATATTCTACAGTAAAACCATTTATAATATCGAAGGAATACAAATAATGTAATGCTGATGCTCCTTTTATGCCTTTTTCTGTATGATTATTACGAACAGCTACTCTTGTACCCAAATGGTATTTGCTTGATCCCTATCATTTGCTTGTGGATTGAGATAAGGATATCGCACACTCCCATCGTAGTATTCACCTGGATGATAACACCAGTCACACCCGTTTTAACCATTAAATTGAACAGTATTATTTATGGGCCATAGTATCAACACAAAGTATTAAAACGTACAACCTTATATACCGTTTTTCATTTTTTATAGTACATGGTATATTCACGGTTGCATATTGATTCATTTTTTCTACAAATATCTCCATAAATACACTCATTTCTGGTTTGCTCTTCCCAAACCATAAACCAGATACTGTTGAATCTGCTTTGCACCAAGATTTCATTAAGCGCTATGTGAATTGGCCATATAGAATAATTTGATGATTTAAACACTGTCGCACCATCCGTGTTAAAAAAACAGTTACGTAAGAATACCGTTCATCAGCAGACAAATTATTAACAAACTTTCTGTAGGCCTTTCCATCATATATGTCCTCAATGATATTTTTCTTATGAACTCTTTCATTAACTACATAATAGTAATAATCTTCATGTAATTTTAAATAATCTTGAATAGCATCGGATGAATCAATTGTGCAAAAATAACTGGGGTTCGATGGATGAAATGCATTAACAGCAGTATCACATTTGTTACATTTTATAGATGCTTGTAAATTTTCAAATTTACCAATATTTTCAGAACATAATGAGCAAATTGCATAAAATGTTGCTTTTATATTCTTGTTGCACAATTTATCGATTGCATAGCGAGTTTGTGGTAAAATTTTTTGACCACGAATAACATTTACCATTTGCAAAATATTTGTTATTGCTGAAAATGTTAATTTATTAGCTAAGGAATGTTTAATTGACATTAATAATAGTTCAGCAGAATTTCTATCAACGGTAACCATAAGTGGAACTAAAAATCCTTCTGCATTATTTAAATCAGCAATGGACTTTGTTTTTAGGTTCATTTCATTGAAAACTTGAAGAAATTCATCATCACTCTTGAATAATTCTCCGTCAAAATTCAAATTTTAATAAAATTTTATAATAACAAAATAATCGGGTCTATGCATGAAAAATGCATAATATCCGTAAGATAGAATACGAAAAAATAAGAGACCCGTATTTTTTCGTTTTTTAAAATATAATGAATTGCAAACGTTGCAGCCGGTATAAGTCAATACAATTTTGATATATATAGCTATAGCGCCAATGTGATTGACGTCACGATTGCTAAAATGATCGTGACGTCACACAATTTCAACTGTCTCTATCTCTTTGAGTTTTCATTTTTATGATATAAGAAAAAATACGTGTCCTTTATTTTTTCTTTTCCTAAATGACAGATATAATGGATTTAAAAAAAATTTTTTTTTTTACCCAATTTAATTACGTAGTTTTTGAATAATATGAGACCTACCAAAAAAGATAGGTTATATTATAGATTGTTAGTAGATCTTATATTATACTAGTATCCAGCACGGGCATTTTTTCATGTTACAGCCAATGCATGATGAATTTAAAAAATTTTAAATCATGTTGAATACCACCCGGGAAATTATTGCAGGATATTATTCTAGAAGATGTTTGGAGCAAAGAAATTCAAGTCCTGAAATCTTAGAAGCTCAAGTTTTTTTTTCTTAAATTGAATTTTGTTTTATTTTTTGTCATTTTAAGCATTTATTTTAAGTGTTTTTTGTCGTAGAACAAATAACAAAAATGGAAATTAAAGTACAGACAAAATACTAACTTTTTATGAGTCAGAAAATTATTTTAACTTATTTTTTCTATCGTTTTAAAAAATTTTCAAATTTTGTTCCATCATTTTTAGTTTTTGTTAAAGTGTAGCTATGTGAAAAATTCTATCGATAATCGAAAGATCTCTTAAAAAGCTAAAAGTTTTTGAGACTTTTTTCGCTAGGATGCTTTGTAAACGAATTAGACACGATTAAATATTACGTACTATTGAAAATTATATAAAAAATTTTAAAAGTTAATAGATCAATTTATTTAAATAATAAAGCAATGTACAAAATATCAACAAAAATTGAAAAATCTTTTAAAAAATTTAAAGTTTTTACGAAGGATTTTTTTGCTAGGATGCTTTTTAAATGAGTCGTACGCGATTAAAAATTACCTTCTATTAAAAATTATGTAAAAAATGTTGAGTTAAATATATTAATATTACTGTAGTAATATTCAATCGCGTCTAACTCGTTTAAAAATCATCATGGCAAAAAAAAGTCTATATAAAAACTTTAATCTTTTTAAGAGATCTATCGATTATCGTTAGAATTTTTCACCTAGCTACATTTAAACAGAAACTACAAGTGATTAAACAAAATAAAAATAAATTGAAAAAAATTAAAATTAATTATTTTTCAAACAAAAAAGCTATTAAAAAATCTATCACATACTGTATTTATTGTTACAGCTTTATATTTTATTAACAAACAAAACGATTAATTTTAGTCAAAACATAATTAATTAATCATAGTTTTAATTGCATTTTTTCTGTTAAATTTGAATATGTAATTAAAAATTATAATTTTTTTTATCTTTGATCAGCTGAATCAATTCAAACTTTTATATTTTCATAAGTTTAAAACAATAAGTCTAAAATTTTTTAAATATATATAATAAACTTTGTTGAGTTCTATAATTTTAAAATTTAAATCAAATAAATATCAGATAATATTTAGGTAAAAAACAATGATATTTTGAAAAGATACAGAATAAAGAAAAAATTGAAACCTTATCACATTTATAAGAAACGTCAAAGTTTTTATTTATTTATTACAGTAGATTTAACACAATACAAATTTGAACTCCTGTAACATGCTAAGCTATCCCATTAAGAATCGTGTAAAGCGACATGCAACATATAAGGAGTTATATATTGAAAATATTTTTCTTTGGATGTTTTATAATGAAAATTGAATGTATTAAGACTAATTTTAATAAAAAAAAATAAGAAAATATAGACTGGTTTTTTATTTTATTATTAAAAATAATATATTCCTCCGTATTGATGGTAATGTAGATCCTACATTAGGTCATTAGAATTATTTATCATGTTTCTTGGTTTATATAAAAATTTATGATTATCAATGAATATAAATAACATTTATTAAACAGTTACAACACTATTCATATGTCAAAAAGAATGAAAAATTTTTCATATAATAACTATTATGAATCATCTAACCACTAAAATAGAAACTGACACTTATAAATAAAATAAAAAATCAGTCCATAATTTTAATAAGCTAATAGTATTCTAAATACATTCAATTTTCGTAATAAAACATTCATATAAGAATATTTTCAATACATAACCTACTCATATGTTGAATGTAACTTCACACAATTTTCTTCGGAATAGCTGGAATATATAACAGGATTTAAAACCTGTATTGAGATGAATCTTGAATAACATTTTATATAAATTAAATGTATTAAATATAATAGCTATCATAGTTTTTAAATTTTTATGGGATTAGTTTACGTGAAAAATATTTTCTCACTTACATTGGCCAAGTTAAATTGTACGTCTCCATCATAATATCTTGATTCTAAATAATGGTCAGTTTCATTGTTAATGCTAGAAGTTCCATATAAATATTAGAAGCTCTCACGTGAAAAGGACTCATGAAAACGTTGTTGGTTTGTTTCATTATTTATTTTTTCAATAGGGTTTTGTTGATGACTTACAGACTGGAAAAAGATCAAGTATTAATAATTATAAGTTTAAGTCTGTTTAATATTTGAATAAAAAAATATTAAACAAATCATTTTTCATGACATTTTCTTCTACTTACATCATTTTCTTCTATTTTAATTGCTTTTCTAATTTTAGCTCGTGCGTAACGAGTTAATGGCACGCTATCTTCATACAAATAATTTTTCCGCTTTTGTATCATACTTATTAAATAATCTATTAGTGAATCATACAATTAAGTTAATTATGAATAATAAAGACCCAATTTAAAAATTATATGAAGTTGTACATACCTAGTACGTTTGTATTTATAACTTTTCTTGGTTTAAAGATAAAATGAAGCACCCTCAATGTAATTTTACCAATACTACACTTTCCATTTATAACGTCACTGATGTTAATAAAACTATTTTCATGATAACATGAAAATCCATGAAAGCTTTTGTTGCATCCCTGCGACGATAGTGAACAAATAGTGCCCTCACACAGAGGTTCATTCCAGAGTTCCTTTCACACGCAATCATATAGCTCAGTCCTTGTCTAATCTAAATTTACGTTATATTAATAAATTAAATATTTTTATAAAAAAGGAAGAGTTATCCCTAATAGATGCAAGAACGAGCAAACAATTCTATCCATAAAAAAATCCGAAATTTTCATTATTTACGAGTAAAGTATGAAAGGAGAAAAAACAGTTGAACTTTACTTGAATTCTTCTCGTTTGATACTTGACTCGAAAAATAAATAAAATTTCATATTTTGTCATAAAATAGAATTGTTAGCTCGCTCTTAAATCTATTAGGAACAACTCTTACGTTTGTATAAAAATATACAATTATTTATGTAACGTAAATTTAGATTAGATAAGAACAGAGCTATATCACCGCATCTGAAAGAAACTCAGTGTGAAAGAAGTAAATTATGAAACGAGAAGAGACAATTAAACTTAGCTTTGATTTTTCTCGTTCCATACTTTATTCGAAAAATAATGAAAATTTTATAATTTTTTATGAAACAGAATCGTTTGCTCGTTTTTAAATCTTTTGAGGGAAACTCTTACTTTTGCATAATATCATTCAATTAATTAATAACGAAATTTTAGATTAGACAAGAACAGAGCTACAAGGTCGGCTCTTAGTCTCAAATTCATAAATCAAACTCGAATAATAATTGTTACTCAAACCTCATTCTACGGAAACGCCTAAGTGCCGTGATGTTCGTGTTTGTGCGCGCCACCTATTTCAGTAGTTCCAGTCACTCCCTTTCCAATGTTCATGCTTCTAAGGGCCAAAACGGCCTTTACTCGGTTGCGTACATCGTTTCAGCTTTGATGGAATACAAGGATACGGAATTGACGTTCCATAGCCTATTTTATGCTCCATCTGATTCACCCTTATTGAAAGTTTCCGCACAATTAAAAAGAATATACATAGAAGTAGCATATAAGTTAATTGAGTGCGTGAGTACCCTTTATAAAATGAACTTGCAGCATTACTTGCAACTTGCAAATGATTCTGCTCTGTGATTTTTTTTTAATTATAAAAATTGAAGCATAATTATTAAAAAAAATAACACTTAACATTCAAAAAAGTTTTAGATTAGCCTAATATTGTATAGTAATAGCATATTTATAATGTTTGTGGAATGGGCTCGAGTTATGCTCATCGATGAGCCAAAAAGGTTATTTTTCGTTAAAGTGTCTGATTTGAAAGCAAATCGAAATGATAAAAATTCTATCAAACCAAAAGATTATAAAGGTTTTGATAGTAAAAACGTTTATTATTGTTAATGGGATTGCACAAGTACATGCAGAGTGAATCATATTCATGATGACTACTTTCCATGTTATATTATTTATTTGGATGGTGAGTAATTCAAAATTATATAAAAATACAATTCAATGTTTAAATATTTTGAATGTACATTAGGGTGTCCCTTATTTCCCAAACTTGGAAAAACCTTGCTCCCACCCTCCAGATTTCTTGTAAATGTTGAAAAACTATGAAAAAAACTCTGAGATAGTCGAAAAAAAGTATTCAACCCGTGCCGCTTTTCGAAAAACGATTTGAAAAATGAATTATTCACGATAACATGAAAACAAGTCATTATATAAAAATTTTTTCTAAACAAAACTTGTGGATATTTTTAAGACACAACTTTGTTTCATTATAAATTTTTGTCTAAAATGAGCTGTACTCCGATTAAACGTGATTAACGATTGAAAAAGGACGTTTTTCGTACTTGATAATTCTTCATGCGAAAATTTCTATTATTTAAATGTATAATATCCTATTTAAGAACTTTATTGTTCAATAAATTTTCTGCTAAAAATTTTTAGTTTTGCAATAATACTTAAAAATCAAGTTTTTTTTCATGCTTTTCCATAGCTTTTTCGCAATAGATTATAAAAAACGAATCACGATAACAAATTATTCAACAAAACCTGATGATAAAACTTAAAATCCCTTAAAATTAAATTTCTAGTAAGAATTCTTTTGTAATACAAGTTTTGTAATAGTCATAAGGAAAAAAAATTCACTAATTTAACCATATGTTCGTCAAACACGTTGATTAAACCTATATTCAAAAACATCATTTAAGATTAAACTTGTGTATGCTTCAGAAAACAATTTGAAACCTATTCATTTCAACTTGTAGTCACACAGTTTTGTATTTAAGAACACTCACAAATAAAACACCCTAAAAAACTAAATCCTTCTCATACTATTCTAAAAAGTATAATTAAATATATATAATAAGTAAAATTTGATATCTTCAAATTCTGAAATGATAGAAAATAATTATTATACTATTTAATAAATATATCAAATTATATTTTTTAAACAATAATTATAACTATCAAACCTTATCACCTGAACACATACACATTTTAAACTAGTGTATCCATGTATTCAGCAACAATTCGACAAATAATATAAATCCACAAGAAAAGTACAGTAACTATTCAGGCATTTTTTAATAACAACCACCAACAACGAACAAAGTATTCTATAAAACATTAAAATTATTAGCCATAGAATAGCTTTGACATGTCATGAGGGTGCAATGCATCCATAACAGATATATTTTAGGAGAAAAAGAAAGGAATTCAGAGTGAGGTCAGAAAGTACATGATTTCACAGCAACATATAATTGTACTCCTATAACAATAACTCACGTCAAAACATCCTGCAGTATGATCCATATAAACTTCAGCATTCTGACTGTAATCTTCATATAGGGTATCTAGAGTCCCAGAGAAAATATAGTAGCTTTTGGACAGCAACCACGAACAGTGAGTAAAGTTTTTTATAAAACAACAAGAAATCAGCTACAAAATAACTTTAATAGTACAAGAAAATACAGTGCATCCATAACAGATACATTTAAGGAAAATAGGAAGAAAATCCAAAACTTTTAATAGCTCATATTGATTCTAAATTATTGCATAAATTGATTGTTTTTAAATTTGTTATAATAATAAATATTTAATGTCAAATAAAATTTCTAAAGTACACTATAAATAAGAAAAAAATTAACTCAATATTTTTAAGGTTATAGCAAACAAGACTAATATTATATGTTCATAAATTATATTACAAAAACTAAATAAAAACTACTACTTTTTACCTCAGGTGAAATAAAATTAAGCGTATCACATGTAAACTGCTTTTGATCAGTTCAAGCCGATGGTAATGTAAGATTGAAATCTGCCATTAATACTCAGGTAGGAGGCAAAGGCACTTTTATCAGTGTCTATGTTAAAGATGGTAGGTCAAATAAAAACATGATAATATACGTCTCGAACTCCATACATAAGCTCCCAGACCATGAGAAGATATTATGTCAACCTAACAAATAAATTGAGTAATTTTTAAAAAATAATAATATAAGTAGTGCGATGCGAGAATTTCAATAAACTTAATATTCTATATCTTTTACATAAATATATTAAGTCTATTCGTGAGCCGATTCTCACAGGCAAAATCGGTGTATCAAAAGAATTTATTTGTGAAAAGGGCGCCAGATACACCACCAACTAGCTAGCAGTAAGCACGAGTCTCAGGCTGCCTTGGATCGGGAGGTGGCTCTATTCGTGCAGAACTCTTGCCTGAAATGGGAGGGGGAAGCACACACAAAAAAAAACTTTTATTAAACTTCAACTTCAACTTATATTAAAGAATTAAACTTATTCTACATTTGGTCATAGTAAACCTTACTTAGAATTCTACCTATTCGCGCTCTCTCATATCCCACACACAGAAAAATTTAGATTACACAAAAAAAAACTTTATAAATTTACTTTCAGTCTATACAAAAAAAATTTTGAGTTTACTTAATGTCTTTATTTACTTGTCTCTAAATAAACAAGAAAATGTTTAATTTAATTTCTCGAGAAAAATGAATTTACTATCTTAGAATTTAATGGAGGACATTGTTTCGCCGTTTAGGCTCGCTTCGCTTCTCTCTGTCTCTCTCTCTCTCTCTCAGCGCTCAATACACGCCCACGTGTTACCAAAGGAATAAATTTCTTTTGTTATTCAATACGCGAGTACTAATAAATTAAAGGAAAATGAATTATTTTTATTCTATAATTTAATTTAATTATTATTCGCTTAACCGGCGAATAAACACGTTCACATACAACAATTAAAAATTTTATTTTATTTTTTTTTCCACTTCGCTTAACAAATTTTAATCAATTTTTATTTAGTTATTTTCGGTCGCGTTCAATCAACTTTTACAAACTTATCAATTTCTATCACGCTTTTACGTTAATCACTCCAATTATATAATCAAATCTGGCGCACAAACAAAGAAAAAAAACTTCTTCACTGACTCGAAAATCAACCGGCGAGAGCCGTTGATTTACAAAAAGAAATGTAAATTCTTATCGGGCGCAGCCCACTCACCAGTGATGTACTTAAAGTTCCGTCTAGGTCGATACAGTCGACGATGGTACTTAAGATGGCTAGTCGAATATGGCTGGCTGGCGATAATGGCCGCTCGATCGCTAGCTTCTTTCGGGTCTTGGTGGTCGCTACCGGCGACGTTGATTGTTGCTTCCAACTCGTCTCCAGAGCCAGGACTTTCCTATTTCTCTACCTCTGTGGCTCAGCTGCAGATCCTCTCAGGTCCAATAAGTTTTCTCCTGCCTGAATATACACAACGAAGAAAAAAGTGACTCTTGAAAGTTGCGGCGAATTACAAAGGGAGAAAAGCTTCGATGCGACACGAGGACGACAATCAAAAAAAATGCGTGCGACTCAGCGCAAAGACCAGCAGTGAATATCTTCTTCTTAAAAGCTACTTCCTTCTTCTCCGCGTCTTCTTGTCTTCTTGTTATCTTCTGTCTTTATTTAATTTATTTTACTCCCAATCACTGCTCTTGAATTCTTTTCACAGGTTTTCATTCGTCCAACGTCATTTCCGTTTTACTGCATACACATCTATGCTCAATATGCGTATACTTATGCTTTAATTTGTTTTAAATTACATCAGGTGTTAATATAATTTTTTATAATACTAGTTATAACGATTTTTATTCTTTCTCTTCGTTAATCTATTATTCTCTTCGTTTTTCTTTATTATTCTCTATCCTTTTCTTATGTGCAGATTAGTCGCTACCGTCTACAGATAGTGATATTACACATACATATACATACGTGTACGTATATGCACGGTATAGAGGCTCAGCTAAGAGAAAAGGATTGTGACGATCCCTTCTCTAACGCTCTCTCTCCATCTTCCTTTATTGTCTACTTTCTCTCTCTTCGCTTAATGCGCGAGAGATCGACGCGCCAGCACTTTCAATTCGTTCTGTCAGCTTGCGGATCTCCCCATCTCTCTTACTCCTTATCTATTTCTTATTCTTCTCTCTTGTACTTCATCTTCTTGAATCCTTGACTTCTAGCGCACGCGCGGAAGTTGCTAAGTATTGGTGTATACTTAATCGCTCAACTGGCTGCTACAGCAACACCGATGTTCACATACATTAGCTATCGATGTGTGTGTAATGGCCGCCGCGCGCGTCAGTTAAAAATCAAATCTTCGTCTTGTGATCTCGTAACAAAAAGAAATTAAGGGAATTAATAAAATTAAAAAAAAATCTCATATGCGTTCGGGTCCATGGGTGGTTGGTGGTTTGTGCCGACGGAAGAAAAATTTTATTTCGAAAATTCGTTATTGTTGCGTGGTATTTTCCACGTCACAGTAGTTATTATTACAATTACGATATTTAGTTGCAATTAAATAAAAAATTAATAATAATCAGACCATTATGGAAATTCTATGTATAATACATGTGATTTATCATTTAATATTTTCAACTATAAATTTAAGTCTATATTTTTAAGATTATGATGCACAAGATTTGAATTTACACATTATGCAATTAATCTATTATATTAGAAAAAGTAAATAAAAACTAATATTTAAATATGAAGAAATAAAATTCATTGGATCGCACATTATGAAATGCTTTTAATCACAGAGTTAACTATGTTGCAAGACCAAACTTTATTTTCTACAATTTTATAATTTTAAAAATTAATTATTAATACGTTCTTGCTAATAAATTGAAATTTAAAAAAATTAAACTAACAGCTTGTTTATCATATTAATAATATCTCAATCAAGTACTTGATGGAAATATTAATTCAAAAAATTGTTTAATTTTTTCTATATAATTCAGATATAGTAAAATAAAATAGTGATTAAATACCATTTTGTTCACAAAATTTTCTTAATCCTTGAGTTTTAAGACAACAATGCAGTTCTCCACTATCGCACAGTCACGAAATTATATCAATATAATTTTGTTCTTCAAAACAGTTATAGAGCTGTAGTACTATAAATGCTTGAGACAAGAATGAACATTAACTTCTTGTGTTACTACTCTCACTGCTTTTATCAGCTTTCTATCAATCTTGAAATTTAAATAAATAAAGATTTAGATTGATATTGATATGTTAAAAAATTATTTTTAACATACTTGGAAATATAATAAGCACACAGGAACAAAAAACATAAACATACGCTGAAAATATCATCTAACCTCTATTCGTTCACCAAAATCCCCTAAAGAAAAGATGCTGCTATTTATTTTTAATTCTTCATAAGAAACATGTTCTAGATTTTTTACGATGATTTGAGCACTTGAAATCACATCATAATAAGTACATATTTTGATTCACAAAATATATTGAAACATTAATTCACTCATCGGTTTGAGAATGGGTGATCATGTCTCTCCTTATAGAACCGCGTTGGGTTGGCTGCGCACTGATTCGAGGAGACAGTATTTTTTGGCTGTGCTTATGTACAAAATCGTGCGTATGAATACTCCGGAGCATCTAGTGAGTCTCTTCACTAGATGTGTACCTAGGGCGGCTACTAGGGGAGAGACTAAGGATCTTGTGGTGCCCTTTATGCGCACTGAGACTGGAAGAAATTCCTTCCAAGTTCAAGGTGTGCATTTTTGGAATTCCCTACCTGCTGAAATTAAGTATCTTCCATCTATCAGCAGGTTCAAGACGGCAGTGAGGGGGTACCTACTTGACCTTGAGTAACGGATATTCTCTTTATGTTATATTTATAGTCCCTTTATGTTAATTTATTATCATGTGTAGTCCCGTATATAGATTTAAGGTGTGCTTGTATTTATAGTATGGATGATGAGCGCATGGTTGAGAGTGAATGCATTACTTTTTATTATCTTTGACTATTTGACTCGTTTGATTTTATTATATTTTATTTTTGGTTTTGTTTTTACTACTTTGACTGATAGATATTAATTCGACATATTTGTTTATTGTTATTTTATTGATGATTGTGTGTGTATTTTATTATTGTAATGATCTGTGATATCACTCTGAATAGTGACTTACTTTTGTAGTATTATTAGTTTTAGGAAATCGACTGTGATATCATATGTGCAATAATTACATTATCTCATTTCTGTATCTTATTATGTATTAAATATTATATTTTTGTTTTGTTACACACTTTTTGTAAACTATTACAAATAAATAAAAAAATATCTAATATCTATCGTAGTCGGCAGTATAATAAAAAAAATTATTGTCTATAATTTTTTTATTTTTAATAAAGAGAAGAAATTTTTTTGTAAAATTATTCAAAATTTTTTCTAAGACCAAACTTTAAAAAAAATTTTCTAAGTTCAAAATTTTCAAAACTTTTCAAAAATAGTTCTTGATTGACTAAGCATGGTTTGAAATGCGTAAAAACCAAAAAATCATTACATGAGATTTTGGCATGATAAATCACCTGAGAAATCAGCTGATTTCTCACCTGATTTTTTTTAACAGGGTATTTTTCATAAATAAGAAAAATCATTAGTTTAAAAAAATTGAAAAAAGCATGAAAAATCGTTTTTTGAAAAGCAGCATGGGTTAAATGCTTTTTTTCAACTAAATAATTTGCCATCGTGATTCGTTTTTTATAATCTATTGCGAAAAAGCTATGGAAAAGCATGAAAAAAAACTTGATTTTTAAGTATTATTGCAAAACTAAAAATTTTTAGCAGAAAATTTATTGAACAATAAAGTTCTTAAATAGGATATTATACATTTAAATAATAGAAATTTTCGAATGAAGAATTATCAAGTACGAAAAACGTCCTTTTTCAATCGTTAATCACGTTTAATCGGAGTACAGCTCATTTTAGACAAAAATTTATAATGAAACAAAGTTGTGTCTTAAAAATATCCACAAGTTTTGTTTAGAAAAATTTTTTTATATAATGACTTGTTTTCATGTTATCGTGAATAATTCATTTTTCAAATCGTTTTTCGAAAAGCGGCACGGGTCGAATACTTTTTTTCGACTATCTCAGAGTTTTTTTCATAGTTTTTCAACATTTACAAGAAATCTGGAGGGTGGGAGCAAGGTTTTTCCAAGTTTGGGAAATAAGGGACACCCTAATGTACATATAATAAAAATGATGATAAAACTTGAATAAAATAAGAAAATTATTAATTTACAAATTAAATTTTAGATTCAAAAGAAGACATTGAGCATCAACAATTTTCTGACAAACGTAAAAGTCTTCCTAAGATTTTGCACAGTTCATCTGAGATGGACACTGAAGATACAAATAAACGATATAAAAAAGCCAGTTTTTATCAATTAAAAATAAACTATTAATATTTTTAATTTTGTTCGATTAAGTTTATTTTATAATGTATTTTAAAATATAGGATATTAAAAGAAACAGAACTATAAATGAAAAGTACTGAAAGAAAGAAATTTAAGAGTGTTAGCCAAAGTAATGGAAAATAGTAAATTAAGACCAACTTTTTATGATGATTTGTCAGAAGTTTCAGATATAGAACAAGGTAAATTTTTGATAAAATATACCTATGTAATATAACACAAATATAAACTTTTAATTACCTATATATTAATTTTATTTCTATGCAGGTAATAAATTCAGTTCAAAGTTCAATAAATCATATGAAGCATCTACATCCAAGCAACCTAAGCAGACTGATGTTTCTAGTCTTCCAGCTGTTAATTCACAGCTATCGATTTCTCTTAAAAGGTGTTGTGAATCCAATAGAATTTTAAATATAAGAGGCCGTTCTTCTTTATTACTAAATGACACTCATAGTTTAGGTCCAGAAAATAATTTAAAGTCAAATTATGTAACTGGCACTCATAATTTAAGACAAGAAGAGAATTCACCTTCAGATAATAATTTATTAAGTAAAGAAGATAATCCACCCAATGAGTTGAATTATAATTCTGAAGAAGATTCAAGGAGACGAAGGAATCGTTTACCAAATATTATGAATAATGCTGATGTTGAGCAAGGAAATTTGAGAAGACTGAGAAATCCTTCACCAAATATTTTAAACCATGCTAATGGATATGATTCAGAAATATTCAATAGCGATGACAGTGCTGAAGGAGATCCACGTTATCAAGGTAATTCTTACTTTAAAGTATATATTTGACATTTGACATTCAAATAGTTTTTAAAGTTGATATTTAATATAATATTAAATATGTCCTAAATACTGCTTTTTTACTTTTAATTTTTTTATCGCATTATTATCGAATTCTCTTAAAAAGATTCATTAATATACTTTAAATTATTACTTAATAGAGGACAAAAAATGCAATTTTTTCATTATAATTATTTTTTAATTGGGGGAATTTTAACCTTAAAATCAAGGATACCTTTTAAAAAAATATTTTTTGCGATGTTTATGGGAAGTTTATTAAAAATTTCGTCAAATATATCAGAATAATCTATCGGAAATTTTTTAAAAATATTTCTAAAATATTTATATGTTTCATTGAAATATTCTGGCCTAACTTTTGAAAAAATTCATTGTTATATATTTTGTTATGTGCAGATTGTATGGCAAAATCTCACTGGAAGAAGCATCTCATTTTTTCTGCTATAAAATATTATGGTTATAATGGACCAGGCTACGAAGATAGACGTAAACGATATAGCGTAGATAATAGTGGAGTGAGTTTTTAATTCATTAATAGAAGGTCACGTATCTATGTCTTTTTTTAATTAAGTAATTAATTTTTTTTTTTAATTAATAAGAAAGCCGCATCTTATATTAAAAGAAACAAAATTTTCTTTTATAAAGATAAATTAATTTTATTAATTTGTTTCCTAGAAAATCTTGAAGAACTTTGAAAATGTTCACATTTTGTTTTACATCGTTTTCTAACAAATCTTGAAAAACTATAAAAATGTTAAATTTGTTTTTCAAGGTTTTCTAGAAAAAGAACCGACTAAACTAATTTTTCCTCATTAAAGAAAATATTGCTTTTTATGATACGAGATGCGGCTTTCTTTTTATTTCTTGTTACTATAATTAGTTTCCACAATAAATAAATTATTTAATTGGAAAAGGACATGCTACATGGGTATATCAGGAAAGCATAGGAGTGTTTTCTTATTTGTGAGGCAGCTTTGTAAATAGGTGTTATCTGCTAAAAAGTATTTTTGAAGATCTGATGTCAGTAAATTTGAAAATTTTGGTTTTATATAGGCGTAACCAGTGAGATTTTTATAAATCTCTTTAGGGATCGGTAGAGTATGTATTTTGTAATTGAAAAATTTTGTGCGGTCTATAATAACATTTATTCTGCCTTGTATTAGGAATACGTTAGTTTGTGAAAGAGTTAGTAATTGTTCGAGAGTTGTTCTGAATTGATCTATTCCCTGCTAGAAAAAATCAAATTATTAATCATTTCCTCACCTTCAAACACCCCAACTTGTGAATACCTACTACACTCTCAACCAACAACCCAATCCTTAAAAACATGTGACTTAATCCTAACTACCAATCACATGCCTTACTGGATTAAACTATAATCTACCGACGAGTGGCTCTATTCGACTCTAGAAGCAACATTCTTTCAAATTTATTGCGAAGGAAAACCTGAAACCACCATCAGCCTTTATGGCACCGGCATTCTTACACTACATGGTGAATGTACGGTGCACAGTAAAAATGTTACCTTGTTCAGAGTAAACACGATTAAAATAAAAAAAACTTACCTATACAACCCAAACATTACCTACGATATTCCTCCTTTATTATCCTTTCAGTAACCAAATACCTTCTTCACACTATCCAAGGAATTAGATTCAGAAACTATTAGCGAATTGAAGAAATTAACACAAAATAAAGACATAATTTCACTAAAGGAAATAGAAACACAATTTTAAAAAATAGCCGCACGCCACCACGAACGGAACCGTACTTACACATACATAGCCACAGGATTTTTTACAAACTTAATAATAGGAACAGTAATATTCATTCTAATCTGGAAATGTAAATCCTTAAAATGTAAGCAACGAACTAAACACAGTCGAAAAATAAATAATATAGAATTGCAAGAATGTCCTTTAAAACAACTAGAATCAAAACGCCATACTACTTACGTGACCTTACAACCTCTTCAACAAAACCACTCCAACCATCAGATACTGGGAATCTCCGAACTTTCTAATCTGTCCAATCGAAACACAGAGGTCACACCTCATGAAAACCGAACTCTAGAACGATCTTTCTTTGCAGCCTCCCTGGATGCTGATTTACCACAGCAGAACATCACCTACACCTGATCTTAACCTTTAGAGGACGGGGAATTTGGAATTTTCAATTTTTCAGTATTGTCTATAAAAACACATAATATGTGTCTCTTATATTGGGAAATACTCATATGTAAAGTGTCTATCCATGGTCGAGCAACTATAGTGGTTTTCCCGTCCCCTAAAGGTTAATGAAAGCAACAACGCAACGATTCCACCACCACTTTTCAAAGAAGATTTCAAACGAACAATTCAAGAACTTAAGTCAAATTCAATATTCTTATATACTATGGCAATATTTTTTTTTTAGAATTTAACTCACATACCTTTTTGAAAAATTATAAGCACCGATACTATATACAATCCAAAACCTTACAAATTAACGACAATCTATAGTCAAAATATTTATAAAATAATTGAATGTTATATTTTCTTGTAATTAATAATGTATTTCTTTCAGTGACCTATACAAAACAAAAAAAAAACAGAAAATGATTTTTTTTTTAATTACTACATTTATTTAAAATTTTTTTTTCCAATTACAATTTTTTTTCTCTTTTCTTACTGAAACGAATACAATATCAACATTGATTTCATTCGATGTATATAGTTGTAATTTAATGATTACAAATCTAAAAATTAGTAACAACCTTCCTACTTAGTTCAAATTTTTTTAACATTTATATAGAGAAGTAGAATATTTTATATATTTATTCAAAATTGTACCTAAATACTTATTTTTTTTTAATTGTAAAATCAATATATATTAGCACATCAGAAAATTTTAATTACTTAGACTATAGAAATATCTGAAAAAAAGGAGAAGAAAAACACCTTTAATAGTAAAATAAGTAATTTCAAAGCAAATAACGAATCTTAAAATCATCACATCTTTTTAGTTCAAACTTCTTCTACAAAACAGTACAATAATTCAATTATTTAAATTAATAGTATGCTTGCTGGTAAGTATTAAGAAATTTTATTTTTATCCCTATATTATACATAGATGATATTCTCTACTAAATTTGTATAGTAATAATTATTTATATAGAAAGTATACAAAGGGCTTAATGAAAACATTTATTATACCATTTCATATGCTAAAAATAACGTGCTTATTTCAGTAAATTTAACTTTTAGAATTTAGTTAGTAATAGAGTATGTGCTACTATTTTTTTAGTGAACCTAACTATAAATTTTTGTTAACTAATAACAAAATTTCATTTGACTAAATTATAGAATCTAGTACGAGCCATTTTTTTTGTTCAGATATGTGTAAGGCCAGTACGCTAAACCATAGTGACGGTACGACACCAGGAACCCCAGAATGCACCGCTTTCGAATTTGCTCTTTCCTGGGTCTGTTGATTAGCCAATAATTGGCACCTTCTTATCATGGCTGATCCCTACATCCCCCGTGCTATCTATTTCTAAATGATTAAGGGTTTAGAATTAAACCTCGGTCCTTTTGGTTTATTTTTACTTCTTGTGAATTTACCGTAGACCAGTCACATCTATAGCCACCTGGTTTCTTTTGTTTCTGGAGTTTTTCTTAGCCTCCAGGCTCTTCTTTTGTTCAGCCTTTAGAGCTTGTCTGATGTTATATTTCTCGCCAATAGATTTGAAACCTTTTTCAAGTTGGACATGATAGGGTTAAATCGAAAACTTGCTAGAAACCATATCTTTCGGTATAAAAGTGATATTAGATGCTTGATTTTTTAGAAATTTCATCCTGTTATTTATGTGATGATTAATGAATGAGATGGGGTAATTGTTTTTCACTAAATCCTTGCGTATGTAATTTAGATTGCCATTATGGAATTTTGGAGATGATATTTTAACCCTCCGTGGGTAACCTGGGTCATTAATGGCACAAGCCAAATTTTTATGTCAAATATCTCTGGAAATAAAAATGGTCATAAACAATTTTGTTTACTATAAATCATTATATAAACTGTTGGACTATAAAGTAGATGCAAAAATGAGTATTCCAGAATTTTTTTCAAATATTTTTACCGGGATTTTCATAGACGAATCATCAACAAGATATTAACGACTCAGGCTACCTAAGTTTATGGTTAGCCGCGGAGGATCGATACATTTATTTACGGATTCATAAACTTTGCTAATATTTTTAAAGGTAGGATAATGAGAAAAATAATTCAAACAGTTATTTGAATGTATGAATGATGAAAATATAAAGTAGTATCAAGAAAGTTTATAGCACAACCCTATGGTAATTTACAAACAAATTATATGTTTTTATCATAACTATTGAAAATGTTTGAATTATCAGAAATTTCATCTTTATTGACATAAAGCAAACAATCATCAACATATCTAAAATATAATTTAACATCATTATCACAAGCATTTAAATAATGACGTTCAACATCCTGTATTACTTAATCCGAAACGATAGGACTGATGGGATTATCATAGCAGATCCATAAAGCTGGTGAAAATATCTTTTCTTAAAAGTAAAATAATTGTTGTGCATAATAAAGTTTAAGCATTCTCAAAATTCCGTCAATGTTAAATTAATTTCATTAAAAAGAAGGGTCCTCCTTGTTTCATAGCTATCTTCACTGCATCAAAATATATAGTGTATTAAAGACCAATGACATCAAAACTCATAATTATAAAATCATCACGTATATGAAAATCATCTAATTTATTTTCAAACATAAAACTATTTTTTATAAAAAAGAAGGTGGAATGTTTTTTCATAACAAATTATTACAGATTTTAGAGATAGTATAAGTGGGACTACTATAAGCAGATATTATTATGCAAATGGGTTGATTTTCCTTGTGTAGTTTTATGAGACAATGTGCACGAGATAGATTGGATTTACCAAGTGTTGTGTCAAACATAAATTTGTTATAGAAAATGTTGACCTTATTGAGGTTTTTAATCATTATATCTGTATCTGCTTCTAGTTTATTTAAAGAATTTGAATTCATAGATTCATACATCATTTAAAACCATCTCAACTCTGTCAAAATATAAGTGTTTATAATTACCTTAGAACCACCTTTATTAATCTAAAAAATTATTAAATTTTCATTGTTTCTTAAAAATTTATTAGTATTCTTAACATCTATATCTATGACTTTGTAGATGTAGTTATGATTAAGACTTTTAGGTTTTTGAGTTTCTATATATAAAATGTCATTTCGTATGTTCTTGGAAAAAGAGTTATTTAAGCTTTTTATGGTCTCTAAAACGATACTGTATTAATTTCCAAATAGAAATAAAAATAATTACCTAATCATATGACATTTTGAACATACTGAGGAATATTTTGATTGGTTAGATTTTTAAAGATGCTCTTTTTTAAAACAAAATTTTTTAAATTTTAGTTTGAAATAAAAAAGAGTGTTGTTTGTAATAAGTATATATTAGAATAATAAGGTTATATTTGATTTAAAAAAAGTGATCATTTAATTTTTAACAAATTCAGTTGTATTGTGTGTTTTCTGTTCAATATCGCGTTTTATTGTTTAGGTTATCTTGTTGAATGAAGTGTAAATAAAGTTAGGATTATTTAAAATACTTTAATGCTGATGAAATAATAAAACGTTTCAAAAATGATGACCATAAATCAAAACGTAATTCAAATATTAAAAAAGATTAAATCATATATAAACCCAACATAGAAGGTATTTTTTTGCTTACTTTTTAAAATATAATTCTATTACCTAAAGCATTAAAAACATTTGAAAATCATTACAAGAATAATTAACTTTAGTTATAAAAAGTTTCAAATGCATAATTTATAACTTTTCTTATCTTTTACATTTTTAATAATATTATAACTATAATCAAAAGTGCAATACATGCTTTTTGGAAATTTAATGCATTTAATATTATAAAAAAATTAATTAATTTATATTTAGAGAAGTTTACAGTATTAATTTTTACAAGAAAATGAAAAAATCCACTGTAGTTTTTAATATGTATATTTTATTTTTATTTTTAAGGTATACAATATTAATAACTAAATACAAGTTATAATTTATTTGAAGTGCAATTGTTTCAGAATTTTTTCTGTTAAGCACGTTTCACTCAAAAAGGTGCAAGTTTCAGATACAGTAACAGGATATCAGAGACAACAGATTCTTTTTTCATATATATAACTATATTAGCCACTAAAATTTTGCATCTGTCACTGCATCTATAAGTTGTAGTTTTTTAAGAGTAACGGGCTTCAGTAATCATCAAATTAAACAAAAATTTAAGAGGAGGCCGTATAGCTCTGTCCTTGTCTAATATAAATTTTCGTTATTATTAATAAATTAAATATTGTTATATAAAAGTAAGGGTACAGCCCAATAGATTTCAGGACGAGCAAACGATCCTATTCTATAAAAAAATATAAAATTTTCATTAGTTTCCGAGTAGCATCTGAAACGGAAAAACAGTTATCACGTTCAATTGTTTTTTCGTTTCAGACCTCACTCGAAAACTAATGAAAATTTTATATTTTTTCATAGAATAGGATCGTTTACTCGTCCTGAAATCTATTGAGCTATACCCTTATTTTTGTATAACAATATTTAATTTATTAATAATAACGAAAACTTAGATTAGATAAGGACAGAGCTATGCGGCCTCCTCTTAATGAACATTGCGTTTAAAATCAATTTGCATTTTTGTTATGCCATATCAATTTTCTTATATTTTTAAATCAGAAAATCTATTACATTCATTTTTATTCAAGTCAATTCTTAGATCGAGCTATAATAAATCTTATTTTTGACTAATATATATATTTTGTTCTTAGTGCTTTATACAACACAAGTAGTAATTTTTTCAGAATTTCGACTGTTTCAGAATTTTTTCAGTTAATCCTGTTACACTCAAGATTCAAGTTTCAAATACAGTGACAGGATACAAGAGACAACGAATTTTTTTCATATATATATATACCACTAAAATTTTGTATCTGTCACTGCATCTAACAGTTGTATTTCTTTGAGTGTAATGGGCTTCAGTCATTCTATCATATATTTCAAAATCTATGACGTTGTTTTTAATTGATTATAATGCCATAATATATAAAATACACTGTTCATTTTGATTACACTTATTCACAGATATTTACAGATTTTTCATTTATTTACAGTTATTTACATTTTCCAAGATTTTTACAAGTATAATCAATTTTTTCATGTTTATGCGAAAATTTTTGAAAATGTACATAACTGTAACTGTAAAAAACTGTAAATAACTGTAAAAAAACTGAAAATATTTGTAAATAACTGTAAATAACTGTAAATAGCTGTAAATAACTATCTTAACTACACTGGTCATAGAAAACTATTAAACATTGATATTAGAATTCCATGAAATCATTGAACAAATGGCAAGTATTACATGCATTATTTAAATTTGTAATATAATAATTTGTTTTGATTAATTTCATTTCGAATGGTTTAATAGAATTTGATAGTATGTATGAAATAATTCAATGAAATTTAAAAATAAGTTCACATAAAAATAAACGAGAAAAATAATAATTAAAAATCTAAAAGAAATAGTTTTTTTCTTATTCAATCTCTGCAACCAACCAACTGAGTACTGTAAAAAACTTACTTTTAAAAAGATATATAGTACGCTTAGCGATTTATTTTAATTAATGATTTTAACCATTTTGATGTCTTTAACATATTATAAACTATTTTTAGTAATAAAATCAAATCTTGACATTAGAATTTCATGAAATCATAAAACAAATGTCAAGTATTTTTTTTTATAATTTAATTTTTAAGCGTCCACAGAATCAATCTATTTATTTATTATTTGAAACTATCAAATCTTCACATTAAAATTTCATAAAATCACGAAACAAATGTCAAGTATATAATACAGGAGATAAAACCATGGCATCTCATACTATAACTTTTAGCAGAAGATTTTTCAAATTTTTGCCTTTATAAATAAACGTTGAATTTCACTAACAAAATTGTATTACTTTTTATTATCTTTTCTTTTATTATTTATTTAAAAGTGTTCTGAAATTTTTTAAATCTTATTAAATATTTACAAAATTACTTGCCAGGCCCGTGAATAAATATTTTATGGCAATGTTTGAGGGGTGTACACATATTGAAACCTGAAGGATAAAATACAATTTTGTGATAAATATTTAAGGTAATTTCGAAATATTTTAAATACTGCTTAAAGAAGACATAAATACCTTTATTTTAAGCTCTACTGGACTTATTTTACTCCAGTCATGCTCTCATGATCACTTGATAAACCTTTGAATCCATAATTCCTAGACCGTAAGGTTTCTGATGACCTAATGAACTAATTTGACTTTATTATTTTACGTAATATTGTGTTTTGTATTCAGTATTTTTCAAGAGCGTATTTTATCTTAGTACAATTTATTTATTATACCTGTATCTTAAACCTATTATAATTTCTGGTTCAAATGTTAGAATAGACATTCATTAGGCATTTCACCAATAAATGTAATACTTGCCATTTGTTCAATGATTTCATGGCATTCTAATATCAAAGTTTAATAGTTTTATATAATCAGTGTAATTAAGATAGTTATTTACAGCTATAAAATTTTCATTAGTTTTCAAGTGAAGTCTGAAACGAAAAAACAGTCGAATTTGATAAATTAAGTTCAATTGTTTTTCTGTTTCAGACTTCACTCGGAAACTAATAAAAATTTTATATTTTTTCATAGAATAGAATAGTTTGCTCGTCTTTAAATCTATTGGGCTCTACCTTTACTTTTGTATATAAATATTTAATTTATTAATAATAACGAAAATTTAGATTAGACAAGGACGGAACTATATGGCCGCTTCTTAAACTATTATTATTAAAATTGCAAATGCTTTGGAGTTTGCATTTTCTATGTCAAACATCCATAGTGCTTATAAAACTAAAAATGAAATCCTCGTTTGGAAAAAATATCTATTTAAATTCGTTGAACTTTTCTTATAAATAATATAAAAAATAGAATTGACGGTTTAAAACTATATTTATGTGACACAACAAGTTTTCAATTACTTTTGATTTTTTTATAGTTTACGTTATAGAGAAACCATTTAGAGCAGCAATCCATTATTTGGTTGTTGTATAATATTGAATTTAATGTAAATTGAATATATATATATACTAGGGGGCAAGCCCCCTGCGCGCCAACCCCCATCTAGCAAATGCTAATAAATTTCAGCTGAATTTTAGCTTGATTTTAGCTAAATTTTAAATAAAAACTTTTAGCTAACTTGTAAATAACTTATAGGTAACTTTTTGCTGACTTTTAGCTTGCTTTCAGCTAAATTATAGCTAAATTCATCAAAATTTCAGCTGACTTTTAGCTGATTTCAGCTGAATTTTGATTGAATTTTAGCTGAATTTTAGATAAATTTTAGGAGCCAAAAATGAGCGGCGTATTTCAAACGGTGACAGCGGCGATATATCTTTAATAGTATAGAACTTTTTGCTGACTTTTAGCTTGCTTTCAGCTAAATTATAGCTAAATTCATCAAAATTTCAGCTGACTTTTAGCTGATTTCAGCTGAATTTTAGCTGAATTTTAGCTGAATTTTAGATAAATTTTAGGAGCCAAAAATGAGCGGCGTATTTCAAACGGCGACAGCGGCGATATATTTTTAATAGTATAGATATATATATATATATATATATATATATATATATATATACTAGGGGGGGGGGGTACCCCTCTGCTCGCTCCACTTGCCAACCTCCGTAAAGGTGGGGTGATTTATGATAGACCTCCTGTTGTCATATTTCATGTATATCTTATTAATCATAGGTCACATTATATTATTTTAAATAATATTTTTTTTCTATATATATAAAAAAAATTAATAATTCATTTTCTAATTTTTTAAATTATTTTATTATAAATATGTTTTACATATATATGTTATATATTGCTTATAAGTTATACATTAACTAAAAACATTATGTTATATATTTTTAATATCTAATACTTATTTAATCTACTTTATGATATTTTTAATTTTATTTTTAAAAATGTAATTTTACATTTAATTGTTTATCTATACAAAAGACAAGACATAGTCTTCAGTAACGACTTTCCACACCACCTTATATTTCAAACTTTAGTTAATATTATGATGAATTGCATTTATTTTTTTAATTTTATTTTATAAATTTATTCAATTTTCAAATATAATTTTTAATTTATCTAATGCATTTTAACTTTGTGAAATATGGAGGTACCGTTATGGCGTGTTAGATTTTTTGATTATTGGAAACCTTCGCCAGGAGCCTTAAAAACCACTTTGTTTTGTTGTTATATGATATCATGTTATATATTTATAATATAATTCATTTTATGTATTGTATATGAATCAAAATATTGATATTATATAAAATAGAAATAAAAAAATAACTTATTAATGAAATGATATTAATGATCAAAGTTATAATAAAATTTTTAAATAATTACTTTTAATAAAAATTTTGTCAATATTATTATTGATATATCATAATGTTTATTTATGTCATAAGATTTATAGGATTATTTTAGTATAATTCCTTTTTGATATCTTTTTGACTTAATTTACATTTTATAAGATATATAAAAAATTTTTTACTAAAATTCAAAAATCTTTTTATTTTAATATTCAAAAATAAGTGACGTTATTATTAGTAATATTTATAAGATCATTAAATCACTATATTATTCTAATTATTTTAATTTGTACATATATATAATAATTTTGAAATATTAGATTTATTTTGTACAATACTTACTTTTATAATTTTTTAATCCTGTATATTTTCTTAATAAAATTAGCTAACCTTAATAAATGTCGAGAATAAATTTCATGATTTCGATTAAGATAATAGTGATTTTCATTAATATAAAATTTTTATAAATTTAGTATTATAATAGATATATCTAACTAAAATGTTTAACATTTTATATAATTATTAAATAAATCTTAAATCATAAATTTAATTAATAGTTTCAATTATAATTATTTTAATATAATAATTGATAAATAATAATGTTTATTTGAATCTTTTAAGATTTAGAGAATTATTTTGTTATATTTTTTATTTAATATGTTTTGACTTATTTTTATATTTTATAAGATATATCATAATTTGTTCACTATAATTTTTAAATATTTTCAATAAAATGTTAAACATTTCATATAAGTATTTAACTAAATATTAACAAAATACATTATTAATAGTTTTAATATATAATAATTAAACAATTTTAATTATTTATTTAATACTTACTTTAAATATATAATAAAATTAACTGCTGAATTTTTTATATTATAATTATATATTATAGTATATCATAAATTTTTTTCAAGAATATTGATTATTCTTAATAAATATCTTGAATATTTATCATGATCTTGGTTAATATAATATTCAGCTATGGGTTCCCGTAATTCTATTTTATATTCTATAATTTTATTCGCGTAATATTTATAATATTCTGGTACTTTTTTGGGAGTTTTTCATCATTTTCACCAATATAAGAATTCATCGTATTATTTACATATAACCCCTGGTGGAAATTGAAACGTTTTTTTTTACCATTTTTTGGCCAGTAGAAATGGAAACGCTTTTTTTAACATTTATTGGCCATTTATTTGGCATTTTTATTACTAATAACCTCAAATTTTTATACACACCATTTTTAATGCTCACATTTCTACCAGGGACTGTCCATGAGAGAATAATGGTTTTTTACTGAATATACTTACATTTTCAAAACTTTGTCCATGGGATTTATTAATATTTATTAAGTTATTGCGAATGCTAATACAATAGGAAATTGTTTTCTGTATAAAATAAAAGGTAAAGAAGATGATTCATAAGTACTTAATGTTATTCTTGGTATAAAAACTTTATTTCCTTTATTTTCTCTTGTAATAATTTCAGCTTCAATATTATATTTAAATAATCTAGTTATTTTTAATCTAGTTCCATTACATAATCCATCAGTCATACTAAGCTTTCGAATTAACATTACAACTGCATTAATTTTTAATTTAATTTCATGAGGGGGTAATCCTTCTCTAATATTGTTTAACATTTCTGTAGGATAATCTAAATGAATATTTTTATAGGTTTGATCAACACCTTCATAGGTTGCATGATCTATACTATGATAAGTGATAATTTCATTATCAATTAATTTTAATATTCTATTATTTAACATATTAAGATTTTCATTATGTGAAGTTAAAATAACATTTTTAGAAAAATTATAATTATTGTTTATATTTTTATCAATTTTATCACATATATCATTAGTTTCATATTCTTTAGGAATAATAAAAGTATTAATTTTTCCTTCTCCAATATCTAATAAAGAAGAAGAAAATTTTACATCTTCACATCTTATATTTTTTTTTAAATTAAAAATTTTAAATAATGGCCAAAGATATGAATATTTTATAGTTTCTTTTATAATTGTATCTTTAAATCCATTTTTTATTACTGCTAAAATTTGTCTAAAATCACCACCTAAAATTATTAATTTACCACCAAAAGATATATTATTTGAGCAAACATCTTGTGATGTTTAATCAACAATTTCTAATGCTTTTTTAGGAATCATTGAAGCTTTATCCTAAATGATAATATCTTTTTGTCTTAATTTTTTTTATCACATTCAAATTTTAAAAATGCACTCTCAATATTACTTAAATCAATTGGAAGTCTAAATGCTCTATGGCTAGTCATACCACTTGGTAACAAAATTGAAGCAATTCCTATACAAGCCATTAATACAAATTTTTTTTAAATTGAAATAAAGTAATATATTAATGTTTTATATAAAAATGTTTAACCTGAACCTCCTGAACCATCTATAAAATATATTTTATTTTTATTATTTATTATATTATTAAAAATGTTTTTTTGATCTATATTTAACCCTTTCAGTCATGTGATTCAATTCACTTTTTTCGTATGTATTTGTTTATAATAATAATTAATAGTTATAAATTTATAAAATATCATCAGCATTATAAATAGTAAGGCTATGTGTATCTGAAAATACAAAAAATCCAAGAATCAAGCATGATATTTGCAAAAATATTGAGGTAAAAAAAAGAAAATTAGGTAGCCGATATATCGGCTCCTGTGACTGTAAGGGTTAATTCATAAAACATTTTACTAAACATTTTTTAACTATATTTAATATTTTCAGTACTGAATTCAATTTCTTTTTCTATGTATTTTTCATTAGGTTCAGGAATGCTAAAATCTTTACATGACATTTCTTTTGTGTTGCGTGACAAAATTATTACACTATTACAACTCTCTCTGCTAGTTGTTTGAAGGAGAGCTGTGAAAAGCTCTCTCCCCTTTTTGCGCTGGAGAAAAACGTGGATAATAGAGAGAGTTACGTATGACCATTCCGCGCCGGGCAACGTTCTAAAGCGGGCTGGCGGGTTCTTTGTGGACCCTCAGTCCCCGCGATATTGAGAAATAATCAAATGTAATATTCAAATTAAATTTATTTGATCATTTAAACATAATTTTTCTAGTTCATATAATACAAATCTGAATAACAAATTTATTAGAAAAAACAACAGTCGAAGTGAATATTTTAGCTTGGTTATAAAATGATTCGAACAATAAATTAGTTTACTAGTGAACTTGAGTGGGGACTAATTATCCATGAACATCGAAAATTACGTGACATTAAAAGTTTGAATAACTACGTCAACCCCGCGTCTGACACGAGGGAAGCTAAAGGCCCAGACAGCTCAGCTAATAGAGCGTTAGATATGATAGCGCGATTATACTAGAAGGAATCTACTTGCCGAGGAGAGCGACGGAGCAGCGCCAATACAGATAAGTGAAAATGTATAATAGTAACTCAGTACTTGTTTCCTTTCAATTTAAGAAACTTCAATAAAATTCAACTAGTAGTTGTAATAATTAGTTTACCATGAGAATGATTAGTTTATTAATTGAGATAACCATAACCTCTTAATGAATTGAATAAATAGATAAGAAATTTAACCTAATACAACTATGAATTAACTTCATCAACTTCCCAATTTATTGTTTCTACTGAATAAATTCTAACTATCTCTTCTAAATATTTTTCTTATGTATAAATTAGTTTTAGTTAATAAGAATTTATGTACCCCCGTCTTGGCAACGGTAGGGGGCACATTGCACTAGCGCCCGAACAGGGACGAGTGTAATTTGGTCGGGATATTCACCCCGCCAAATGTTGTTTTTACTTCGGTGAATTCAACGAGCCGTATGGTTTGACATTCGTCCCAGAAAAACCCTAAAGCCGCGTTGCCGCTGGATCATTAGTGACACATCAAAATAGTTCTAAAAATTTCATAGAATTCTAATTGACAGATCGGTGAAAAGTGATAATAATTTTTTTAAATCATCAAAGAGATATCTGACTGTAAATTTCTTAAGTGTAATTTATGCATATCACTGATTTTAGAAGAAACAAGAAAAATTTAAATTAAAATTAATCTTATACTAATGATTATTTAAGTAAAGTCATCAACAAATAAATATAAAAATTTTGAAATAAATCTGAAAACATTGCACTTATTTTACCTTATTCAGTTAATTAGCACACTGAAATGTAAGGCAAATAATACTGTGGAGTTTGATGAAGTTCAATTTGAAGCGTTTCTAAGATAATTATTAAGAGGTTTTAATTTCTATGATGTTTCCTTTTATTCAAATTTAAAAAAAAAAATCAAATATTGAGAATCGCATGTTGCTCTGATGAGAGAATTTTGTTTCATTGAATAAAAATGGAAAACCTCGTCCGTAAGCCAATTATCATCATATCGAAAATGTAAAAATTATGAAAACAAAGTGAATAAGATGATTTGACATATAAAGAAATAATAGAAAAGAATAACGTACTATTTATACTCTTAGTAGATAAAAGGACGGATAAGAGCAAGTATGATTATAATTGTTGAAAATTCAAGGTAGTCTAGAATTTCGTTAAAAAAATATATATATATATATATATATATATATATATATATATATATATATATATATATATAATGTTAAACTTTATGATACAAAAAAATTATGATTCAAAAGAAAATTTCTGTTTACATAATAAAAATGTATTCAGGTTTCACTTACTAAAAAAAATTTTTTTTTTAATCTTATATTATATTAAAGTGAAACCACTTTTTTCCGTTTCTCCGGTTCTCCAGTTCTCCGGTTCTCCGCATTTTTTAAATAGGTCTAATCTTTTGGTAATAAAAGTAGCAATTTTTTATTATGCCCAATATAATTAGTACTCATTAGTCACAAGCTTCTTTTCGGGCCATATTTTTTGGGTCTTATATTATTTTTGGCCCTATATTTTTATTCAATGTCCATTTTTTTGCGCCCTTCTTTCTTTTCATCCTTATATTTTCTTGGGCTTTTTATTTTTTTGAGCCTAATTTTTTTGGGTCTTATATTTTTTTGGGTCCAATATTTTTTTGGCTATATATTTTTTTGAGCTTTATATTTTTTTGTACCTTATATTTTCTTGCACCTTATATTTTTTTGGACTCAATATTTTTTTGGGCCCAATATTTTTTTGGTCTCTATGTTTTTTTAGGCCTTATATTTTCTTGGGCCCAATAATTTTTTTGTCTATATTTTTTGGGCCTTATATTTTCTTGCGCCCTATATTCTTTTGGGCCCAATAATTTTTTGGACCCAATATTTTTTTGGTCTCTACATTTTTTGGGGTTTATATTCTTTTGGGCCTTATATTTTCTTAGGCCTTATTTTTTTTGGGTCTTATATTTTTTTGGGCCCAATAATTTTTCAGGTCCTATATTTTATTTAGCTCTATAAATATGCAGCCAATATGCAGCTGATTAAACAGCGCATCCCAATATGCAGCCAATTCAACAGCGCATCCCAATATGCAGCCGATTCAACAGCGCATCCCCATATGCAGCCGATTTAACAGCGCGTCCTCTTATATAGCTGATTCAACATCATATAAACTACAGTACCGGGCAATAATTCTGAGCAGGTTATCAAATTTCTGCTCCGACTTTGAAAAAGCGTATCTTCTTCAATTTTCATCCTAGAAAAAATTTAAAAAAAGCATTTAAAATATTCGTTAAATGCTTTCTTTTTAGCTTACTTACACTTTTTTAACGATATTTAAAAAAAAAAATAATCACTTTGGCAATTTTGAAATTTTTTTCATTTTTGCATTTTTCTTCAATCAGCTGTAGTTTTTTAAATAATTGAGCTAGAAAAAATTTGAAAAAAGATTTGGAAAGGGCTCTAAAAATGCTATTTGCAGCTATTTTTACCAAAATTTTCTAATTATATTTTGTCAAGTTTGAAGCATATAAAGTTATCGATCTAATACTTTTGCAGTTGTAAAAAACACAAGCAAGTAGAAAATAATCGCTGGTCCAAAACTTTTGATTTCTATGATATAATTTTTGCAAAATAAATCTTTTTGTTGTTTCATACTTTATTATGTTTTATTTTAACAATGAATAATTATAATTTCCCACTAAAATTAAACCACTACTTTACCAGCGATTATTTTCTACTTGCTATTCAAGTGTTTTTTACAACTACAAAAGTATTAGATCGATAACTTTATATGCTTAAAACTTAAAAAAAAAAAAATTAAAATTTTTTTGCAAAAATAGCTGCAAATAGCATTTTTAGAGCCCTTTCCAAATCTTTTTTTAAATTTTTCCTAGCTCAATTATTTAAAAAACTACAGCTGATTGAAGAAAATTGCAAAAATGAAAAAAAATTCATAATTGCCAAAGCGATTATTTTTTTTTTAAATATCGTTAAAAAAGTGTAAGTAAGCTAAAAAGAAAAAATTTTACGAATACTTTAAAATGCTTTTTTTAAATTTTTTCTAGGATGAAAATTGAAGAAGATACGCTTTTTCAAAGTCGGAGTAAAAATCTGATAACCTGCTCAGAATCATTGCCCGGTACTGTATTTTGAAAGCGTCAGTTGATATCATATATATATTTTAGTAAATATTATATTTTTTATTATATTTCGAGTTCAACTATTACAGAACAACATAAACAACATCTCTTGACATATTCTTTATAATATCTCTTTATAAACAATGTTTTTTGTATATATTGTGTTCTGATCATTTTTATTTTCTCCGTTGACAATAGCGTGGTCATCTAAAAATAATTTTAAATTATTTTTAAATTTCGTCCTTGAAAGAGCAACATATAATTGCCCATGACTAAAAACTAGTGACGGCAAACCTGCCGTCCAAAGTAAGAAAACCTTAACTCCAATGGGATTCCAATGTAGTTAACCACTTTTATACTTTGGACGGCAGAAATAAACACCAACTTTTTTATAAGATTGTCCTTGTGATTTATTAATAGTCATTACAAAACCTGATCTAATAAGAAACTGTTTTCGTTGCATATTGAATGGAATTTCTTTCGTAGATGGAGATAAACTTATTCTTGGAATGAAAACTAATTTACCTTTGTTTTGACCAGTTGCTAATTCCGCTTAAATAAAATATTTAGGCCATTTTTTCACTATCAACCTTGTTCCATTACAAAGTTCCTTATTGACATTTGAATTCCTTAAAAGTATTATTATAGCCCCTACTTTTAAATGTAATTTATGTAGTGGAAGTCCGTTAGGAGTTAACTTTTTTGAAAATTCTGTAGGTAACATAATATCTAAATTTTCTTTGTTATCATCTTCAGCTGTATTAATACTTAAATATTCAACATGTTTTTCTTCCATTAAATTCAAAACATTGTTATTGATTTCAGTATCATCATTATTTTTAGGAGCCAAAATAACTTTCTTCGTTAGATTCGTATTGTTTATTTTTATTGTTTTATCGAATATTTCTTCGACAAGATTTTCTTTAATAAAATTATCTGGTATAGCACTTAGTTCATTATCATCTTCAAAAACATTGCAGCATTTTCCTTCTCCGATATCTAATAACCATTGTTTAAAATTATTATCACTATCCGAAACTCGCAGATTTTCATTTAACTTCATTTGCTTAAAATTTTGCCATAATAAATTAAATTTAACTGAATTTTTAATAATGTTCATAGTTTTACCACCGAAGGGTTGGTTTACATCGCATAAATCTTGAAAAAAACGATCAACTGCTTCAAAGCAAATTTTGAAGTCATGGATATTTCATCCAAAATAATTATTTGTGTTTTCTTTAATTGTTTGCCTTCTGCAGAATTAGGCTTAACATTACAAGTTGTACAATCTGTTATATTTAACGGTAGTTTAAATGTTGTATGCACGGTTTTTCCATCGACTAATAAATTCTCTGCTATACCTGTCCAAGCTGCACATAAATAATGTATGGTACGATATTTAAAATAAGCTATTAAAACGTTAAGTAAATAACTTTTCCCACTTCCACCTGGTCTATCTATAAAAATATATTTTTCTTTACTTGTTTAAACTTTTCATAGTAGAGTTGAATATTTGCTTTTGTCTATCATTTAAAGAATTTATTTTCATTTTTAATTCATTAAGAATATTATTATTATGATTGAAAATTGTTTGATTATTATCTTCTTCTATAAATGTGCTTATGTTAAGTAAATTCAAATCGTTTAATGAAAATCCATTGACTTGTGAATTATTTTTAATAACATTCAATGCATGATTTTCACCTATATTTTTTTTGTATTCAGGGTGGTAAAATTTATCTTTATATTTTTCATATAAATCTCGTGCATTTATAGGATTATGAAAAACGCAAATAAAAGCAAATAATTCACAAAGAGCATAAGGGAATTCTGTTGAAGATGCTTCTTCAAAACATCTATTCCATTCTTCATCTTCATTAGTTAATTGTTTTGCCTTAGCTGCCTCATAAAACGAATTGTACATCATATCATCAACAGTACGCAAAGCTTCAAAAGATGTGGCTCCTTTAACATATAATAGTAATGACCTAATGAAATAACGTTCTCTATCTTTCGGACTTACTAAGTACATTCTACTAAGTAATGGTTTTCTTTTTTTTTCTTTTATTCCACTTTTTCAGTTTTTCATCAAATGTGTGAAAGTTTGGTATGTCTGAATACAAGTGATTTCGTGCTTCAAAAACTTCTCTATTTAATTCAAAAGATGCTGTTAAAAGATGTTGCTCCCACATTTTTTTGCATGATCATTTATTCTCTTTCTTCTTTAAAAAATACGTTTTGTTGATTTTCTTCATGAACGCTTAGACGTTTTATAGTATGTGAAATAGCATGTAAAGGATATTCTCATAACCTGTGCATTACTTGAGGTGGACATAAATATCGTGTATTAATGTATTGTTGGGTTTTGTCATATTCAGATTCAACATTTCCACGATTGACATTTCGAGAAGTGTCTTTATTTTCTAATTGAAAATCCACATTTACTTGATGTATTTTAATGTATGCACAATCATGACCTTTATAACAGTATTTGAATAAATATTTAATGCAGTGTACAGTGGAACAAACTTCTACGTGTATGTGTGCATTAAGTTTCAATAATAAGTAAGGATTATAAGGAACAACAACTCTATTATCTGCGATTCTTTCTGTAAATTTATTTTCGAGAATTATTTTAACGCCATTATTTTTGTTTGTATAGTAAATATCCATTGGATTCAAATGTTGTTGTATTATTAAATTTATTAAATTTTCCAAATTTACTTTTTATATTCAACATCCATCCAAAACCACCATTAGGATGAATAAGCGGATATGTCATAGGATCTGTATGTTTGCTAATTGTCGGTATACTAATTAGTTTATCATACTTAGAGTAAATGACAATATCACGTTCAATAGGAGGGAGATCGTCTTCTCTAACATATACTATTGCAACTTTATTACAGGTAGGAAGATTATATCTATTTTTATTCAAATTATTATTGTGGACAATAGACATAGTAACAGTTCTTGGAGGACAATAGATTTTTGCACATCATTGTAGTTCTTCTTTTTCTACTTTAAGCATCATTTTATAGACTTTAGCATAAGGGTCAATGTCTCTTATCAAAATATCTAAATTTTTAATAATGTTAAATCTATATTAAACTTATCTTGTTCAATCGTTGCCAATTCATTATCTTAGATATATAATTGTCCATATTTACGTGCTTCATCTTTATTAGCATGTAACGCATATGCATTATGGTAAATTTGTCCACATATTCTAATAACTTGTGGTCCTTTACCTGGCAATGTATCAAAATTGGCACCAAAATTTGCAAATGCTGAAGCATCATTGTACAACCTAACATCTCGTCGAAAATCAATAATTTCTTCCGTTAATTCAGTTGCTAAAAACTTTAATTGTTTTGGGTAAGAAGGATTTTCTAACAATTCTACTTCACCTTTATGACAACAATTGGAGAAATCGTTACTTTTAGTATATTCGAAAGCAAAATGTTTCGCATCCCAATAAACACATGTATTTGTCATGGAACCAATGTTATTTTCAGATATAAGATCTTCATCGGAATATATAATTGCTATGCAACCAATCAGTTCCGAATTAATTTTTTCATTTAATTTCTTCAATTATTTTTCTACTTTGTCCTTTATTGTTTTATCAATAACTTTGTTCAATACAATATTATGATTGTTATTATAATTATTATTATTGTAATTTTTATTATAATTATTGTCTTTAATTTTTAATCGTTCACACTTAATAAATAATATCTTTAATTGATAAGAATCATATTTATGTTTAGGCTTTTTTTCATCTATTGGTTTATTTATTGTAGTATCATTATTAAGAAGGGGCGGAACTATCTGTCTTTGTCTAATAGCGTTTTTCATCATTTATGTAAACACTATCCGGTATAACAAAAAAAAAAATAGCAGCCCCCGCTAGATATTAGTATGATAAGTAAATTTTGTAATAATAACCAAATTTTTTCACTGCGTAGTTTTTGAATAATTAGAGACCTACCAAAAAAAGATAGGTTATATTCTAGATTGCTAGTAGGTCTCTAATTAGTCAAAAACT
Organism: Anastatus disparis; assembly: GCA_017163975.1. Classification (NCBI taxonomy): domain Eukaryota; kingdom Metazoa; phylum Arthropoda; class Insecta; order Hymenoptera; family Eupelmidae; genus Anastatus; species Anastatus disparis. Next base: position 1,476,374 of record JAFFSR010000369.1, on the reverse strand, counting down.
ATGCGGTAAAAAATTTGGTTGTTATTACAAAATTTACTAATTATACTAATATCTAGCGGGGGTTGTTATTTTTTTCTTGTTATACCGGATAGTGTTTACATAAATGATGGAAAACGCTATTAGACAAAGACAGATAGTTCGGCCTCTTCTTAACATGTTTATTGTCATCAATTCCTATTTGCTTACACTTTGTGCGTGATTCTTCTAATTGGTAACAATCATTTTTTACTTAAGTTTTTTTAATAATATCGGCATTTTCAGATTTTTGATTTTTAATTTGTACCATTCTCTCATATTCATTATATTGTTGAGTAATAACTTTTCTATAAGTCTCTTTTTGCGTAATTATTCTTTTTCATGCAATTTTTTCAATTTATTAGTGTCTCTATTTTTAATTGATTTTATTTTTTATATCTTAATATTTTCAATTTTTTTTATATTTATTTGGTTGTTTTTCTTTCATTTTTATGTAAGCTTCTTTCTTACATATAGCTTCATTTGTACGTATTTGATTCATTTTATCAGTACCCTTTTTTATCTTTGATTTTATTTTTGTTATTTTAGTATTTTTTAATTTTTCTTTATATTTTTTTGGCTGTTTCTCTTCAGTTTTTATAAAAGCTTTCTTCTTACGTAAAGCCTCATTCGCACGTATTTTTTCTAATTTATCAGTACTCATTGTTTCCTTGAATTTCAATTTTGTTGTCTTAGTATTTTTTAATTTTTCTTCATATTTTTTCGGTTGTTTTTTTTTTCAATTTTCATATAAACTTCTTTCTTGCGTAAAGCCTCATCCGCACGTATTTGTTCCAATTTATCAGTACTCATTGTTTCCTTGAATTGCCATTTTGTTATCTTAGTATTTTTCAATTTCTGTTTATATTTATTTGGTTGTCTTTTTTTCATTTTCATATAAGCTTTTTTCTTACGTAAAGTTTCTTGAACACGCCTTAGTTCTAATTCATCATTACTTTTTTTTCTTGCATTTTCATAATAATGTCTTTTTCTGAAATTTTTTTATATTTATGTGATTATTCTGTTACCATTTTCTTATTAAGAGGAGGTCGAGTATGTCTGTTCTTTTCTAATCAAAGACTTGATTTTTTCACAAAAATTATTAAATGTAGCAAAAAATAAGAAGAAAGCCCCATCTCGTATAATAGAAAGCAAGATTCTCTTCTATGAGGAAAAATTATTTTCATCGCTTTGTTTTTAAGAAAAGCTTGAAAAACTGAATTGTCCATCCTAACCTCTATTTTCAAGTTTTTCAAGGTTTTCTTCAAAACGAATCGATAAAAATAATTTTTCCTCAACGACGAAAATCTTGCTTTTTATTATACGAGATGGGGCTATCTTCTTATTTTTTGCTATAATTATTACTTTTTGCAAAAATATTAATTCTTTGATAAGGGAAGGATAGGGATATACGACTTGCTCTTAACGGGATGCCGGAGCTGCAGCAATTGAGATTTGCTTTCTTTATTTTATTAATATCTTTTTTAGTTCATAAATTAAACAAATATAATGACTTGTCCGCACTAAAGCTATATTAATACAATAATTTTTGTTAAAATAAAAAATCATTTGGACTTGTTATTTTTTTATAAGCTTGGATTGGAAATTAGATATCAAACTTGATAAATCTAACCATAAAAAACGATACATTGAAAGTTTTTATTATAACTTTGTATGTATGATATTTTGGTGAATTTCTTGAATTGTCCGCACTAGATCTTACAAATTTTTACTTTGTAGCAAAAAAACTCGATTAAACGCATCGTTTATTCATAAGTTAGGATTGGAAATATTATTAGAAGGCGGGCAGCTTCGTCATGCTCTCAATTCCTGTTACAAATAAAGCTTATTTTTCATCCATTTCTTTTGATTCTTTTTTTTCTTTATTTAATTTAATCTCAACTTTGCTAATTTTATTATCGTTATAATTTAAGTGGATTTCATCGATTCCCATTATACCAGTATATGGTTTTTAAAAATTTGTATACGAAATGTCATCGTCAATTTCCATCAAAATTGTTCCATGATTCAAATTCTTTTGTTTACGATACATTTCCATCATCTTTTTTTGTTCTGCCAATAAATGCATTTGTGAGTTTTTTTCTGATAGTTCAAACTCGGTGAAATCTAAATTTAATGGTATTCAATTTAGACGTTGCTTATGACAAAAACTCCTCCTTATCATGTCCGGTGGATTATCGTAATTAATATTTGAATAATTATAATTTTGCAAAACTGGAAACATTCTTATTTGTTGCGTTCTAAAAATTCTTAATAAACGTAATCTTATTGGAGAAACATCATATTTTAAACAACATGGACCTCAATTATTAAGTATTACAATAGCGAAAAAAAATTGCAAAAAGGCCACAGTCATAATTATTTGTTTGTGATTGTACTGTTTCGAATACTATGCTCAATTCTGGTTTGTTTGGAAATAATCTTTCTATATAAATCTTATGCTTATCTCGTAGATGTTTAAGATTCAAACTGTCATATATATAAATTACCTTATTATTATAATACACACAAATCCGGTGACTGTTTTCTAAATTTTCGGAAAATAATAATTGTATAAATTCTCCATCAATTTGTACTGATTTAACATATTGTGGTCTTTACATTAGTGAAGTTAATTGCATGTTAAATGAGGTGTACCGGTTTGAAATATTATTAAATTCCAATATATGAATATCAATTAACATGAAAGCAATTCCACTATACAATCCCTGTCCTTTAACAATCAATTTATCTTTCTCAGTCAAAACCATTATTGAAGATTGAAATTCTTTTAAGAATTTTAATTCATTTTTAGTGAACTTTTTTCAAAGATATCCACAAAATAATTGCTTTTATATTAATTAATTTAATTTACTGTCTTTTTAATTTGAAAGCTGAAAAATAAAAGAAATTACGAAAAATGCTATGAATTAATTTTTATATGATAAATAAATAATAATAAAATTTGTAAAACTAATATCACTGTGAAAAAGGTTATATTCGGCAATTATACATTTATATATATACATATACATATGGAACATTACACACCAATTGGAAGAGCAAAAAATTAAAAATCGCTGAAACTCTAAGAATATATTCTGTTTGTTACCCAAAATGTGTAAAAAAATTTCCAAGGATTTAGATTGGAAGAATCAAGAGCCATAGATCCTTGGAATTTGGAAATTTTTCAAAATTTTTGGAAAAGTAACAACTTTATGATTTTTTTTCTGAAAATTCTGATGTTTTACAGAGAAATTTAAAATATTACTTCTTGTTGTAAATGAAGAGAAGAGTTAGCATGATTTTTTACAGACCTAAATTTCGAAGTTTTCTATTGGTTCTTACATGTATTACATGGTGATTGGAATTACTCTTTGTTTGCCACTTTAGAAATTGCTTTTCCAGGGCTTACTTTCTTCTATCTTTTATTAACTTCAGAATAAATTTTCGATTGTGTAAGAAAGAGCCACAAATAAAGAGTTATGACAGTTTGAAATATATATTTTGATCCATCATTTATTTTTTATATTGAATATAAATGTATATTTTCATCTATGATTAATTTTTATATTGAAAATAAATTATACATGAAAATATATATTTAAGACTGTCATAACTCTTTATTGTTGGCTCTGACTTCCATGAAAAAAAAATTCATTTTAAAGTTCATGTAAAATAGAAAAAAATAAGCTCGCGAAAAGAAATTTCTGAAGTGGCGAACCATGAGTAATTTCAATTACCATGTAATACATATAAGTACCAATAGAAAACTTCAAAATTCAGGTTCTGTAAAGAATCATGCTTACTCTGCTCTTCATTTACAACAAGAAGTATTCTTATGAATCTCTCTCTAAAATATCGAGATTTTCAGGAAAAAAAAAATTAAGTTGTGCATTTTAGACATAAAAAAAAACAATTTTGCATGGTTTCGACCAAATCTGTTTTGTCATAGTGAAGCGAAGGTACCTCCGTAATAATAATTTTCAAAACTTTTTATTCATTGTTTAAAAAAATATTAAATATATGATTATCATTTTAATAGTCTTATAAAATATTATGTAAATTTTATAAGTTTATATTATTTAAGGAGATGTAAAATGGACAGTACACTTGCGCCGATAAATATTGACTATATTTCCATTGTATTTCAAAATTTTGGATAAAGAAATGCATTAACATATAATATGTATCACAAAGATTATTCAGTTAAATTTTTAAATTAATCTATTTATTGAGGAGTTTAGGTTCCAATATTATTGACTAATATTTTTCTATTTGGAATCTGAAATCTAAATATCTTGAAAACTAATAATTAGAATAATTTGAAAATTTAAATAAATAATCATCATTGTATATACTACACTTTGAAAAATTTTCTGGTAACTATACCAGTTTCCAGTAAATAATTACATGTTTTAGCGATGTGAAGTTACATTTTTATGTAACTTTACATCACTGAGCGTAGGTCCTACTATGATCACGGTATTTTCCCCGTACTTAGCAGTGTAATGTTACAGTCAATATCAACATGGCTGTCTGGTAAAAATACATGACATACGTGAACTTTCGCGACAGAAGAAACACATTTTAAACACAATAAGAAATATTTTATCCTTATTAATTGATGTTTAACCTTTTAAGGACGGGGATTTCGACGTTGAAATTCGACTTTCTTTTTAAACAATATTTGTGCATAAAATGAAAAAATATATCACGTGGAGTGCCTGATAAAATTGGTGGTCGATATATCGACCAGTCCCGTCCTTAAAAGGTTAACATAAAGTTATTAAATAATCTTTTCAAATTTCATAGTGTCATGAGTAATAAACGTTCAACGTATATTTTTTATTAAATTATATCGAATGTAGGTTAGAAACAATGGATTATGTAATTTTACCGGTTTTCATGTGTATTTAACATGCTCAGCAAGGGTCCCGATCCTTACCATGCTCAGCGATGTGAAGTTCCGAAAAATTTTTTACTGTGTACGAGTTAATACATTCCTTTTATGGAAATTCAGAAATAGAATGGAAAGACATCAGTTAAACATGACAGTTAATTTTTATATCTTCTCATATAGTGAAATATAATCAAACTTTGACAACAAATTCAACATAATAAAATAATTGTACTTTCAATGATCATATTTAAAACAAATTTTAGAGTGATATTATAGAATATTATTTTTTTCCGCATTTATAATAAGTGTTTCGCAAATAATAAGTTAATTTTCTTTTGAAATGTTTACTTTTTTCGGGGGAATTTCACTTTTATCTAGACAGTACATAAATATAAATTCATCATTCTAGACATAATAAGAAAAAATTATTTATATTTCATATATTTTCCTATCTTTATAATTGACTAATAAAAAAAATTTAATATTAAATAAATTATTTTTTTAAAGTGTATTTCATACAAATTATGTTCAAACGATATTAAAAAAAATATTTTCATATCATGTAATGATAATTTTTCAAATGAGGTAATTTAATGTATTTTAAAAATTAATATGTTTCTCTTATCAAAAATATTATTGCTTTAATGAAATGAATTTTAATATATTTAATTATTAACAATTTTTATATAAATGACAATTCATTTAAATACAAACACGTGTACAAATGGAAATTTAATTAAGGTAAATATAATTTTTATATATTAAAATTCAATTTTAATATATTTAATTGTTAACAATTTTTATATAAATGACAAATTATTTAAATACTAACACGTGTACAAATGAAAGTGTAATTAAGGTTAAATGTATGTCATTTATAAAAAATTGTTAACAAGTAACTTTTTGAATAATATATTTTCATGAAAATTAATTTAAATACTTTATTTTCTGAATGATAATTGAATAAAATTTTAATTTAATAAATTTAGTCATACAATTATAAATATATAATATTTATATAACTGTTCATCAAATAAAATTATTATGTTTTAATATATATATTAAAAAATAATTATTACTATAGATTGTAGTTAAATAAAAATGTATATTTTAATAATTATAGCGTTGAAATTTACTTTGATGAAAATGTTATTTGATTGACATTTACAGTATTATTTTAACTATATTTGAAAGGTTACTTGTCATCAATGAAAAAATATTTAATTATTTAAATTAATAATTTATTAATATCAAGAATTTTCTGAAAATTATAATATTTATGATATGCAAACCTTACTTGTGATACATACTCTTTGTAATATTTGTATCTCATTAAAATTTTATATTAGATGCAAAAAGGATTGTTAAGTAATTGCAAATAGTTATTTTATTATTCTGAAATATTCAAATTTAAAATTATCCAAGAATGTGTATTTTAATCTTATGATTTTTTAATTTAAATTTCGTATTTCATATATATAAAATACATTTGTAAAGATATTTTTATTGGAAATAAACACAGAATTTTTTTAAGCATGTTTCACGTAAAAATTAATTTCATAATTCAAATTCATGGTCATGTATTGAGGTCTGGAAATTATAGTTGTTACTCAGTTCCCAGTTCTCAGTTTATTTATATTAAATATCGTACTATCTTTGATTTTCTTATGAAACTAGATTGAGAAATAGTCACTTGATGAAATAAATTATACGCTTTTTTACTTTAAGCACATGTGTACATATATTTTCATATTATGTTTCATCAAATTATTTTTAATTTTATTTAGTACTCAAAATTAACTTTAATTAATTTTTATTTACTTAAAATTAGTCATTTATACATAATAAAATAATAAAAGAAAATTCAACCGATCGACGTTAGGAGCGAAAAACTTCAATATAATTAATACCTATCAACATAAAACCCATTAAATTGTGTAACAATTTTCAACAGTTGATAAATATAATGTAAATCATATTATATATATATATATATATATATATATATATATATCAATTCTAAATTACTAATAAATAATTTAAAACTCAAGGGTAACTATTTTATGGAAGATATGGAAGATAAACATGTATCGTTTTATTCCTTAAATATCACGAATTGAAATATTAATTATTAGTAATTTTAAAGTGTTATATATTATGTAAATAATTTTTAATTTTAATAACAGGAAAAGCCGCCCGAAAAGAGATTAATAATTATATTTTCTGCGAAATATTGCCCTTGAATCGAGTAGATAAAATATCAGTCTTAGTTCAAAAAAAAGACACTAAGCATCGCAAATTTACGCTCTTACTTCATAATACAATAGTACCAACATTGGTCCCTAAAATTCAAGCTATATTACTAATTGAAATTATATCGTCACTCTTTTTGTTTTCTCATAGAGACAGCATTGTATCAAAAAAAAATTTTTTTTCATTTTTTCATTAATTCGTACATATTTAGACTCAGGGAGTCGAAAAAAATAGTTTCCAGAAAATGTCTGTATGTGTGTGTGTGTGTGTGTGTGTATGATTTTAGTACGCCAAAAATATCTCGAGAACTACTCGATTGATTTGCTTCAAATTTTGCATGCAATTTATTTATTTGTCTAACTGGGGGGGGGGGGGAGCTATTGAAAATTGATCTTCTTGGCTCAGTTTTTTTTAGAGCCATTTTAAGAATTTTAAAAAAATTTGATTTTTCATTTTTTTGGTATTTTACTTAAACTTCTCGAAGAATTTTCTTTAAAATTTGTATGGACATTATTTGCAACTGCCAAAAAAAAAAAAACTTTTACTAACTGATTTTTTCAGCGCACTTTCAATTTTAGAGCAATTTGAAAGTTAAAAAAAAAAATTTTTTCCTTAATTTTTTTTTATTTTATGAAAACCATTCGATGGATTTGCTCCAAAATTTGTATGCAAGTTATTCGCTATTGTCTGAGGAAAATTAGCTTTGGAAAACTTATTTCTTTAGAGCAGTTTTAATTTTAGAGCATTTAGGAAATTTTTGAAAAAATGTTTATTTTTCATTTTTTTTGTTACACAAAAACCATTTGTTAGATTTGCTCTAAAATTATTATGCAAATTATTCGTTATTGCCTTAATAAAACAAGCTTTGGAAAACTTATTTTCCTAGAGCTGTTTTAATTTAAGAGAATTTTAAAAATGTTTTAAAAAAATTTTCCATTTTTTTTGGGTCTTACGTAAACTACTCTAAGAATTTGTTTAAAAACTTGTATAGTAATTATTTGCTACTGTTAGAATAATAAAAACATTTGAAAACTGATTTTCTTAGCATACTATTAATTTTAGAGCATTTGGAAAATTTTTTAAAAAGTTGTTATTTTTTTATTATTTTTCTATTTTACGAAAATCATTCGATAGATTTACTCCAAAATTTGTATGCAAGTTATTCGCTATTGTCTAAAAAAAATAAGCTTTGAAAAACTTATTTTCTTAGCGCAGTTTTAATTTAAGAGAATTTTGAAAATTTTGGAAAAATGTTTATTTTTCATTTTTTTTTATATTACACTAAAACCATTCGATAGATTTGCAATAAAATTATTATGAAAATTATTGGTTATTGCCTTAACGAAACAAGCTTTGGAAAACTCATTTTCTTAGCGGAGTTATAATTTTAGAGAATTTTGAAAATTGAGAAAAAAATTTATTTTAAATTTTTCATTTTTTTTGGATTTTACGTAAACTACTCTAAGAATTTGCTCGAAAATGTGTATAGAAATTATTTGATACTGTTAAAATAATAAAATCATTTAAAAACTGATTTTTTTGGCATACTATTAATTTTATTATTCTTCTATTTCACGGAAACCATTTGATAGATTTGCTCCAAAATTTGTATGCAAGTTATTTGCCATTGTCTAAAGAAAACAAGTTTTGGAAAACTAATTTTCTCAGTGCAGTTTTAATTCAAGAAAATATTGAAAATTTTCATACAAATTTTCATTTTTTATTCATCTTCTTTCTTAGCGTGGTTACGATTAGAAATTTCGTTGTCATCGTTCTTTTAAAGTATAAATTTATAAATAAATATTATTGTTAGACAATTTTTTTATATTAAAATCACATTTAAATAAATAAAAAAAATTTAACGAAATTCAAAGAGCTCTATGAGGAAGCATTCCGCCAAAGTACTTGGCAGCGTTTTTCAAATACCTTAGTACATAAATTAGATATATTTGATTTAGAACCTATTTTAACAATGCTTCCCTTTCTCTGTGCAGTTGTTAGTTCTAGTAAATGTCAAATACTGTATTCGATTATTTCATGGTTCGTGATTGAAACACGTGATTAAAAAGAATGAATTTCTATCATATTTTTTCATTGATTCAAATGCAATTTAGTAGAAAAAATTTTTAATTCATCATGACATAATCTGTATTTATACAATTTTTATGCACATTGTAACTTTAATTAATCTTTTTTATAAAAATATGAAAATTTAATTTAGTACAAAACTACGATATCAAAATTCATAAGTTGCGGCAATTCTTTTTTATTTTAAAATTGACTAATTTATACATAATAATATAATATATGAAAATTCAACCAAGCGACGTTAGGAGCGAGGTATTTTTTGCTAGTATTATATTAAAATTAAATTTAAAAAAAATTAAATTTCAAGTGCCGGTTCTATTTGATTAAGCTGGACATGACTATAATTCCTTACTTGACCGTAAGAAATAAGCGTCTGATATGTAGTCCAATTTGTAATACTTTCGCGTTCTCAACTGTTAAGGACTTGTAATCGGTAATTCTTACAGAACACAAGATTATATTGAAACAATAATTGTGAAAGAATAAAATACAATAATGTTATTAAAACAAAAATTGGTACTTAGGAATTAATTTTGGAATCGATTGATTTAGAAAATAGATAAGTTGAAATAAATACTGTAAAGCGAATTTGGATTAATTCAACATAAATGAATTATCTTAAACAATGAAAAATTAAAGAAATAGCTTTGATCTCAATAAAGAGTAATTTTGATCAAGTGTTCTATAATTAATATAAAGAAATTTTACACATTTTTGAAAAATTTTGAGGTTAGGTTACTGATTCCCATTAAAAAACGTGGTTTGCATGTACAAAAAAACTATACGTATTTCAAAAAGAAAGATAATATTTCTAAAGAATTATCAACCTATCCATAATTCAAATTATCAGAGTGGTCATTTCAAGTTTTAATTTCAACTAGCAGATTTCATAATTTAAAGGAGTCAAACACCTTAACTGATTAATTAGACTCTCAATCATGATATACAAAGTAATTAGACCGATTAGCTATTAATCATTCCCTTAAAAATCATATGTTAAACGGAGAATTTTTAATCGGGAAAATTCTCAACCAAAGTTAAATCGAAAGAAAATAATTGCAAATGCGCAAAGATTGATATCATTATTCACAACAAATTTCAATATAGCTAGAAGAACAATTTAAAAAAAAATTTTGATACAATTATTAGAAATAAATCTTACTCAGAAAACTCAAAACTAACGAAACCGTAAAAATAAAATAGAATGATTAAAAACAGGCAGGTTCTCATTTCACGCTTATAGTAAGAGATAAGAGCAAAGTCGTCAACGGCACCTTAGTGTCTGCGCCGAGTAAGATAAGATAATAACTACTACATTGCTCTCTAAATTTGCAATTATTTTTAAAACAGAACAAAGGTATTTTAATGACGCGTAGAAAGTAAATTAAAATATTTCAAATTTAATTTTAAATTACCAAATAAAACAATAATAAAATCAATTATTTATCATATTGAAGCAAATATTCTGTTAAAGAAAAAGTTCAAATCTTTGTTATTTCTTATTCATTGATGTAACCAATCTAAAACAACCAGAGTTATATTATAACACAGCATATAAATTATCAAATATTTCCATTATTACCATGTTTGACACGATTAATAATTATTCATGAATAAATACCAACTGCACTAATAAATACCCATGTACTACTATCGAAAAGTCGTAAGTCCCAGTTACTAACATATCATTTTTGTACTATCTATTAAACATGATTTTTTTTTAAATTTTTATATTAGAGTCAGATAATTCTAAAAATATTCATTAAAGTCACTTTATTAAATTTTATTAAACATTAAAATAATAAAAGATTACTTTAAAATAAATATTACAGTTTATTTAAAACAAATTATCTAAAGTAAATTGTAGAAAAATTATTCAAAATTCATTATGAACAATTATTTGACTTTAATTCGTACACGAAATATCTATCAATCGCAACAAAATAATTATTTCGCGTATCAAGTTAATGATAATTTATAATTAAAGCGTTAAAATGTTCAAACAAGCACTTGAAATATTAAATTTAGTTCAGTCAATATTAGCAGCATTTTTATGAGGCAACCACAGCCCGCCTGTTAGTTTCGTGAAAACATAAAAATAAAATGTCATAAGACAAAACTTATTCACTTATAATTATGGTGTTTAAAATTAATAATACCAAGAATAATTGCAAACAAAAAAATGATGTCTTTATTTAATTTAATGTTAAGAATGATTAATCACTTATTTAACATACGTGCTTAGTCGAGGCACGCCATTGAGAGTAAAACCGAAGCTTCAGCATTATTAATTTTTTTACTAATTTCAGCTATCTTTTGTTGCTCAGCAATGCAGCGCAACCTAACCGGGAATATTTAAATAATTTAAAATAGTTTTTGTTCTATTTATAATAAATATATTATTTTTGTACTCAGAAAAAAATAGAGAACGGTTAGTAATTGGGTCGTGAGCAGCGATTGAGACATTGACTATATTAATGTCAAATTCATAACAGTAAAAATTGAAGATGATCCATAGTTATAACATTTTTTTTAAATGGTTTTTGTTCATGGAATTTGATAATATTAATGGTTTTAGGAACACAAAATTTTTAAATCAAATTTATTATTATCTCTAAGTATACAAAACGAAAGAAAAAAGTAAGAGAGTCATTTAACGATTCAATTGTAAAAATTTCACAATTTCTAAAGTGTGATTGAATAAAGTCTGATTAACAAAAACTTAAATTGCAAAATTTTTTAAATATAAATGTTTAATATATAAAATTTTATGGCATATTCTACAAAGCTTCGCAGTTTTTAATTACCAACGGAAACAGACGATTCAAGTTCCTCGCATTTCATATTAAATGAAACTTAAAAACCAAGACGTAAAATATTGTAACTTAATTCCTTTTACTTGCAAAAATCTAAAATTGAAATTATAAACCTGGGAACGAATAAAACTTTCCTTCACACACGAGATATAAGAAAAAAGAGATTTTTATATAATTCTAATTCTATTTATTAACTTCAAAATCCAATAATAATCCTAATCATTAATAAATTAACGAGCAAAACGTCAAGTACTTTACTACGTCGAGTTAATCTACAGCCACGCGACCTTATCTTGGTGCATGATACTTACAGTTACAAACAAGCAGTACACGTGTCGCGTTTATCTATACATTTCTAAAGTGAAAACAACGAGTAATATTGCATTTTAATTCATGAAACAATTGAAATTAAAATTAACATCACTATAATAAATCTTTAAAACAATTTATTTCTTTGAAGTTATTTTACAAAAATAACAGAAAGAAATAAATTTTTCTCACCTGGTAAATAAAGTCTTTTATCGGAAATAATATATAAAATTGTAGAATTAACTTGATAAAGTATTTACTTGTAATATTATAATGCGTTTTCATAATTAAATTCGAGACTAAAACTAATAAATTTTTAGTTATTTTTAATGCTTGACGCATCAATAAATTATTACCTTGGAAAAATAAGATAATACGTTAAAAACAATGCATTAAAAGTTCAATTGTTTAATTATTACTACAAAAATTATTATATTAAAGAGAATGATAAAGGCAATCTCTATAAATCAGGAAAAATAATATTATAACTTACATTAACAGAAATATAATATAATACCTGGTTTAAGAATCAACAAACTGCAAGTATCTTCCAAATAATTATAAAAATTACTTATATTATTAGTAACAATTGTACTTAAACCAGTTTCTTTTTCTTCAAAATTATTTCAATTAGTTGGATAATGAACCTAGAATAATTACAGATGATTGTCATTTTACCTACAATACATTGAACTTAATGATTGCTTAATTTATGTCATGCAATATATAAGTATAGTTTTGCAATAAATCCATTTCTAATAATATTATGTTAGTCAAGCCTTAAAAAAATTATGCATGATAAATTAAAATAACAGAACCTTTTTGTTCGTGAAGTCACGTATGAAGATACAAATTTCAAAACTAATATGATATAGATTTACCTATATCAAAATCTTAGTATTACTGATCAAATTTTCCTTACAATTGGAAAATCATTTTTGTCTAAAATTTATATATTAAAACTAAAACCATATTATTATAATTCGCTTACACCTTGCCTGAAAATTCAAATTATACAAAAAATAATAGATTAAATACGCACTATTTTTAGTATTTCTTTTTATTAGCAAGATAAATAAATCTTTAAAAAATATAAAGTTTTTCTAATTTTCATGTTCAATATAACTAAATATTCGAAACGGATAATCTTTATACTAAAATATTAAGAGGCGGTCGGAACCAAATCGGTGACTTGCGGTATATATCAAGTCAGCATTTTTCGCTTTACGATAATATTTTGTATATTTTTATGGCTTAAACTATTTCAAATTATTCTTTATATACATGACTAGAGGAAATGACTATATTTTTACCATATTAATAAATGAATAAATTATTATAAGCATTTATTACAAGCACCGAACTAAGTCACCGATTTGGTTCCGACTGCCTCTTAAGAAAAGTAAAATTTTAAAGATAATATTTGTTACAATCTTTTCGAAAAATTCATTTATAATTAAATAACCTAAGAAAATAAATATTTTCTTTCTGACATTTTGAATGCTCGACGAAATACTATTTTTAGGCTATAATGATATTTAATAATTAATAAAAATTAATAATATATACAAGATAATGTTAATAAAACTATGATAAAATCCAATTATCATAGCTGAACCAAATTCGATAAATTAGACTTTTAAGAAAGAAATTGAACTTTTCCAAATTGCATATAAAAATGTAACTAAAATTGAATTAAATTAAGCCGTTTGTATGAACCTTTAGAAACAAATTTTAATATATTTTAATAATTAAAAATTTTTTCGAAAACTAGAAATATAAAATCTTGAAAGAAATTCAATAATTAAGAAGGGGCCGAACTATCTGTCTTTGTCTAATAGCGTTTTTCATCATTTATGTAAACACTATCCGGTATAACAAGAAAAAAATAGCAGCCCCCGCTAGATATTAGTATAATAAGTAAATTTTGTAATAACAACCGAATTTTTTCACTGCGTGGTTTTTGAATAATTAGAGACCTACCAAAAAAAGATAGGTTATATTCTAGATTGCTAGTAGGTCTCTAATTAGTCAAAAACTATGGGGTAAAAAATTTGGTTGTTATTACAAAATTTACTAATTATACTAATATCTAGCGGGGGCTGCTATTTTTTTCTTGTTATACCGGATAGTGTTTACATAAATGATGAAAAACGCTATTAGACAAAGACAGATAGTTCGATCCCTTAAAGCTACAGTGAATTCTCAATAAATCAGCAAAAATAAAATATTGTCATAAGTCACTCATTTTAGTCAACGACGAATGTATAATTACAATTTCAAACAAAATTTTTCCCAAGCTAAATCCTCTTTTATCATACTTTCGCGGAATTTAAGACTAAGCAGAAAAAAAAACTGGGATTATCATAAAATTTGTGAGCGGTCTCACGATGGTAAAACAATAACAGTTAAGAAGGGGCCGAACTATCTGTCTTTGTCTAATAGCGTTTTTCATCATTTATGTAAACACTATCCGGTATAACAAGAAAAAAATAGCAGCCCCCGCTAGATATTAGTATAATTAGTAAATTTTGTAATAATAACCAAATTTTTTACCGCATAGTTTTCGACTAATTAGAGACCCACTAGCAATCTAGAATATAACCTATCTTTTTTCGGTAGGTCTCTAATTATTCAAAAACTACGCAGTGAAAAAATTTGGTTGTTATTACAAAATTTACTTATTATACTAATATCTAGCGGGGGCTGCTATTTTTTTCTTGTTATACCGGATAGTGTTTACATGAATGATGGAAAACGCTATTAGACAAAGACAGATAGTTCGGCCCCTTCTTAAAATCAGCGAAAATTGACTACCTAAAATAATATTCTATTCGTACAAACCGACGTAAAATCTGAAATAAAATATGATTTACTGTAATGATGATACTTAGGCAGAAGGGAAGCGAGACAATGTAATAGTGTAACAGGATTTTCCAGCAATGCACATAAGCTATTTAAAAAAAATATATATTTTAATAACTTAACAATTTATTAGTGGATTAGATATTTAGTAAGAGAGAATAAAAAGAAATTAAACTGAACAAAATATATATAAGAATATCATGTAAATTATGGCTTACATTATGGTAGACTTTTTATTATTTTGAAAAAGAAAACGAAAATAACACTAATACATTGTTGAAGAAAATAAGTAATCATAATATAATATAATAACTACTATAATTGGCTGTTATCTAAGTTATACAGGTTTCCATTTGAAATATAGCCCTATCTACTAAAATAAGGACGTCACTAGGTTTACAGAAAAGAAAGATTATCACAATAATGAATTATGGTAAGAGTAAATAAACCTGCGTAGATCATTTCCACATTAATATTCAATGCTAGCAGTTTAGGTTGGGTGTCCCGCATGATAATCTCTTTATTAATTGCAAAAATTATCAAGTTAAAATAAATAAATATAATTAAGAAAAATACTTCAACTTTATTATAATATTTTCTAAAGAGAAAAATTACAATAAACGACAAACCAACTAAAATGTTAACATTAACTAAAAAAATGATAAAAATCCTTTTTTTGAATAACTTAATTATCGATGATAAACAAGCAACATGAGTGTCACTAAATAATTTCTTTGACCGCGCGCGCGATGTAAAAATAAAATTACGTGGAAATAATAATGAAAGAAATGTATGAAAAAGAAGCAATTCAGTAGCGATAGTGAAAAAACAATCGTGAAATACAATAAATAATAAAATGAAATATGAAAAGATAAATGTATTATATGTAAGGGGAGGGACATTCGATTGTGTAAGACGTCTTGACAGATGGTTAAGATTTAGAAGGGCTTTTGGGTTCTGCATAGTGCACGATAAAGAACATAGATTAAGCCAGTCTTGCATAAAAAGATGTAATTTTGAAGGGAAACTGATTAAAACAAAAATGGACTAAGAATAAAACGATTAAAAAAATAATAATTACTAAAATGACAAAAATACAAGTGCTGCACCCCTGGATCTTGTAGTGCGATTTTTGTCATTTCGCGAAGTGAGATAAAAGTACTGCACCCCTGGATCTTGTAGTACGATTTTTATCTTTTATAGGGGGGTACTGTGTATTTTATTTTTCAACGAAGGGATTGATAAAAAGAAAAATAAAGAAGATAAGATAAACAAATAAAAATTATTACAAGTACAAATGATTAATTTTTTTTTTCAATTTCTTTTTATGCAGAGACACTCATGTAATTAACAAAATAAAATACCTTTTAAAAAATTAATAATGTGTGAAAACATTAATAAAACTATAATTAAAATTTATTATAAATGTATGAATAATAAATTTATGAACAATTTAAAATAAGGAAATAACTAATAGAAAATTTTTCAAAATTATCCAATTATTTAAAACAAAATAAAATTTTGCTTATAATCTGGTAAAACATAGAAATAAAAATTGTGAGTCAGCAAAGAAATGCTGTGCGGGACACCTGACCTGACTAAAGAAGGGGATCCCAAAAAGAAGGGGGCGAAAAGGGAAACATTAACGTATGCATTTCTTGTAATTTTATGAAGACAGATGAAAAGATAATTAAGTATAGGAATTATAAAGATATCTGTCCAAACTTACTGGTGCAGAGTTTGGTCGACTGTGATTGGACGCCATTTACAGTTGGTATAGTTGACCCGGAATTTGGGCTTGGCTGCCTCTGCGACAATCTTACCGCAGCAATACAAAATCTGGCGCCACTAAAATTTCGTTGGATGGATAAAGAGTTGTCGCAGATGCGGCACAAGAGAGATGCCACGTATCGTAGGTTTAAACGAACGAAGGAGGAGCGTTATCTCTCCGAATTTTTGAAACTGTGTAAAACTATAGACGAACAGACAGAAAATGCTAAGACAAATTATTATAATAATAGACTGTTTGATGCTCTTGCTGGAGGTAATGTCTGGAAGGAGTTAAAAGACCTGGGACTCCTGTCCGGACCTCAAGGGGACTTGAATGGATTCACTCCTGATGAACTTAATGCACATTTTGCGGGAGTGTCAGTCTCGCCACACGATGATACTGCGGAACGTAAGAAGATTCTATCGGAGTGTAGTGAAAGTGGCTTTGCCTTCAAGCCAATTAATATTAATGATGTAATCCTTGCGATTTTGCATTTTTCATCACAGGCTTGTGGCGAGGATGGCATTCCGCAGAGCGTGATACTTAAAGCACTACCGTTTATTGGAGAGCATCTTGTGACTCTTTTCAATTCCTCTTTTGCGCGGGGGATCTTCCCTTGCCTTTGGAAGAGTACACGCATTGTGCCTCTAAAGAAGTGTCTTGCACCTAAGATGCCTAAAGATTTTAGGCCCATAGCAATATTGTGTTTTCTTTCAAAGGTTCTGGAGAAGATTGCCCATGACCAACTGCAAGAGTAAATTACGACACAGAAAATACTTGACTCTTTGCAAACTAGCTTCAGAAAGCACCATTCTACGCAGACTGCCATACTTAAACTTACAGACGACATAAGATCAGGTCTTGACAAGAAACTTGCCACGTTACTACTTCTATTTGACTTTAGTAAGGCTTTCGAAACGATCTGCCCCTCCAAATTGCTTGCGAGGCTTAGATCGATGGGGCTTACGAGGACTGCGCTTGAATGGATTAGCTCCTATTTATCAGGTAGGAAACAAATGGTTTCTACACACTTAAAAGAGGATTCAGATTGGCTAACAACCCATCTAGGAGTTCCACAGGGTTCAGTGCTGGGGCCTCCGTTGTTTCGCCTTTACATTAATAACATACGTGACACACTCGACCCCTGTTTCGTCGAGCACATATTATATGTTGATGACCTCCAAATCTATACTCAGATCCCTTATGAACATGTGAATGAAGGTATTCGTATTTTGCAGAGGGCGACCAGGGCGGTGTCGGGGTGGGCTGTCGATGCTTCTCTCACATTAAATCCAAGCAAAACTAAAGCAATCGTTTTTGGCAGTAGTCGATTTATTAATGACTTCTATACTGGTGAGTCGAGAACGATTGAGCTTGAGGGTGGTGTCGACATATCTTTCTCTGATACCGTTGTGAGCCTTGGTGTTGTGCTTGACGCAAGGTTGTCATGGGAGCCGCACATTAATATGGTGACTAAAAAATTTAATAGGATAATGTATAGTTTACGGTTTTTCCGTCGGTACACCATTGAGGCCCTGCGTAAACAACTTGGAGCCGCCTTGCTGTTTCCACACCTCGACTACTGCTCAGTAGTTTTGCTCGATGCTTCGCAGAAGTTGAGAAGACTTTTACAAAGACTACAAAATTCATGTGTGAGATATGTATTGGGTGTGAGAATGGGCGGTCATAGAGCTGCTCTTGGTTGGCTGCGTACTGATTCAAGGAGACAGTATTTTATGGCTGTATTTATGTACAAAATCGTGCGCATGAATACTCCTGAGTATCTAGTGAATCTCTTTACTAGATATGTACCTAGGGTAGCCACTAGGGGAGAGATGAAGGACTTCGCGATGCCCTTAATGCGTACTGAGACTGGAAGAAATTCCTTTCAAGTTCAAGGTGCGCATTTTTGGAACTCCCTGCCTGCCGATATAAAAAATCTTCCATCGCTCGGCAGGTTCAAGTCGGCTTTGAGGAGGTACTTACTCGACCTCGAGTGATCTTAATTTTAGGTATTTTAATTTTATGTTAATTTATTTTGTTTAGTCTTATATATAGATTTAAGGTGTGATTGTATTTATTAGCGCGAATGATGGTTGAATGAATGCAGAAAGAATGAGTGATTCTGTTTCTTTTTATTAATAGTCATGACATCTTCGGTATCAAGTTTTTATTCTTTGAATTTTATTATTATATTATTTTTTATTATTTATTGTTGCATTGTTTTGTCCAATTTTATTTTTATTTGATGTCATGACTATGCTTTCTGCTTTATCTTTTAAATTGTGTTATTTGATTTTAATTTGATTTTAATTTTATGACTGATAGATATTTAAGACTGTTTTTATTGTAATTTATGTTTTCATGCTTCCTGCGTGTATTTAGAGTAGTCTATGATATTGCTTTTATATAGTGACTTACTGATACAGTATTATATATTAATTTTAATATTTGACTGTGATATCTTATCATATTATGTGCAATACTTTATACAGAATTATTATTTATTGCTTGATGTATTACACGCCTTTTTGTACTCTTTTACAAAATAAATTAATATCTATCTATCTAAACAACCCCACCTATTATAAAAACTCTAGAGTACGACTAGGTATAAGAAAGCGATGCGCATCATTGCGAACATCATTTTGTGTCCGGAAGTTCAGCAAGAAACACCTATAAGTTTTAATTTAATAATTATAGTGAACTTAAAAATATATAAAAGTAGAGAAGTAATATTAACGGCAGGCCGGAGTAGAACCTGATACCGACCGAGTAACAATTGAGTTGTTTGTTATTTACTCAAGTATTAATCGGTGTATCTACAAAATAAAGGTTGATCGCAATAGATATTATTATTATGAATATCTATGCACAAGAAAAAAAAATCTACCGATTTGTTTTTGAGAAAAGTAAGGAACGCCGAAGTAAAAGATTATGTTTATAATATTTTCGCGTTCCTTACTTTTCTCAAAAACAAAGCGATAGATTTTTTTTTTCTTGTGCATAAATATTTGTAATAATAATATCTATTGCGCTTAACCTTTAATTTGCAGATACACCGATTAATACTTGAGTAAATAACAAAAATGCCAATTAGACAAGGACAGCGAATCCGGCCTGCTCTTAAGCAGTTGTACAACATTCGTTTATAACCTCGACCTGAAGCTAGTAACAAAACATAGGTAAGGATAAAATAACAAACATTTTACAATTTTTAATTATAAACTTAGAATTTCTTGATCTTGATGACAATAAAATTTTTTATGACTGTTAATTCGACATGAATTTTTTTAATAGTACTATAAGCTTATAATCAACAAAAAAACTTATTGTGTTCTATGCCACCAAGTTATGGAATCAAAATTAGAAATTTTATTAAAGTCACTCAAACTAATAATTTACTTCTAAAAAAATTTATTAAATCAGTGAATTAAATTTACAATTCATAAGGAAATCAACGAACACCAGTATAGAATGTAATTATATAACTTTATTCCATATTTTCCAGTCAATACAATAATATTAAAACATATATTAAGACTAGGCCGGAGTAGAATCTGTTACCGACCGAGTAACAATTCAGTTTTTTGTTATTTACTCAAGTATCAATCGGTGTATCTTGAAATAAAAGGTTGAGCGCAATAGATATTATTATTATGAACATCTATGCACAAGGAAAACAAATTCTACCGTTTTGTTTTTGAGAAAAGTAAGGAACCCCAAAGTAAAAGTTTATGTTTATAATATTTTCGCGTTCCTTACTTTTCTCAAAAACAAAGCGGTAGATTTTTTTGTTCTTGTGCATAAATATTTGTAATAATAATATCTATTGCGCTTAACCTTCAATTTGTCGATACACCGTTTAATACTTGAGTAAATAACAAAAATCTCAATTAGACAAGGACAGCGAATCCGGCCTGCTCTGAAACTATTCAAAAGAAGACAAAAATTTTTCTCTCTCTTTTGATTTTTCAGAATTTTTAGAATTATAAAAATAATTTATGACTATATTCTAAATGGCTACAAAACCCAAATCGTCTATATTTTCATAATACTTTCAATAAACATTTTTGTTTATCAATTTTCACTAATAAAAAAAAATAGTTAGAGCCCTCTTAATAAATATTTTAAACTCTTTACATTTTCACCGCAATTTACAAACAAAATATCATTTGTTTCATCTAATAAAAAAAATTAAATTGCAAATATAAATATCACTCAAATACTTTAACTAATTTCTTTTTATTCAAGATTAAACTAACATCAAATGAAAATTCCTTATAAATTAATATTCATATTCTTAAACAAGTTGATATCATTATTTAAAAATAAAATTACAAGTTTGTGCATAAAAGTTTTCCTCTCTCTTTCCTTTTTTACATCGTAATAAAAAAGACATTCAAAATTTTTATGAAAGTTAAATGTTAATCTACTAGAGTACCATGCCAAGCAATTAAAATAAAAAAACTCATAAAACTCTACGACGAAAATGGTATCTAAAAAATATGATACATAAAAATATATTTTTAAATCAAAGCATATTTTCAATCATATAAAAATATATCGTATATTTTTCAAAATTTTCTGATAAGTCTCAATCTAATTACTAGGAATTATTATTAAAATCTATTTAATTATTAACACGCAGTCAACATTAATAAATCTTATTATTTTATGGAATTTTCTCCATAGATTCGACAAATTCAAATGTCAGAATTTGTAAAAAGTGATTTTAGTTTTTTTAGTCATTTTAAGAAAATTCTAATTATTAAGAAATTTCGGTGTTAGAAATAAATTAAGCTAGATTATTTTTACAAAAAAATATTATCAGCCCAATTATTCATGTTGTTTCTGTTTTGTAAAATCAAATAATTTGAAATTCATAAACATTAACTTACAATGTCTACATCGTACACCCTTATTATTCATAATTATTTAATATTAATTGTTAATTTCACAATATTTCGAAATTATTTATAAATTCTGGCAAAATATTAATATATGCAAAATTTTTTATAAATTAATGTTAATGATGGCTAAAACTAGCTACTCAAATGTAACCACAATTTTTTATTACATATTGTTTCTTTGTTTTTAACAGATATTTTCTACACTTTATTATATGAATGTTTTTAGTTCATTAAAAAATTTTTATTCAAATTTATGAAATATTTACTTGATTGTAAAAATTAATTATTCTATTCAAAATTTTTTCGATTTGAATCAACAAAATATTATTTTGGTTCAAAGAATAATTTCTACATTTTAATAATTTATTATTTTTATTTATTGTGGTGAAACTAAAATTGCTCGAATAAAATAAATATTTGTTTGATATTACAAGTTAAAAATTTCATTGATATTGTATAATTTAGAGTAAGGAAGTATTACTTTGGATTTAACAAATATTTCATATTTTCACATAAATGTCTTTAACTTTTAATGAATGTTTACTTGCTATTATTCAAGTTAATGGTAAATTTTTCAGAGTATCTACATAATTATTTCAATAGAGCCATTTTAAATTATTTTTTTTTTATTTTAATAAATAACATAATAAATCTTTATACTTAATAATTTATACATTGTTTTCAATTCACTAGCTATTTTTCTTCCTTATAGTTTTTTTTATTATATTTTTATTGATAAAATATTTTACTATAAATCAAAATGAATTTAAAATAATTAAAAATTGTCAAATAATTTCAAAACACGTAATTTTCTATTTATTAGCCATTCATAAATGAATTTCTAAGAATTATTTTAAAAATTTTCAAATTATTTTAAACTATAACCAACACAACAATACTATCTCTTTTTGCATATGCATATAATCCAGATAGTTTCTCCACACGCTATTTTCTTTGTCGAGGACGACAAATTTCTAAGTAAGGAAGGAAGCGGAATTCAATTTAATAATGAGATTTTTATGTTCATTTAAATTAAATTATAATAATTTTCGGCATTTGTAAAATTTCATTATTTATTATAATTCAGAAAATAATTTATCTAGTTTTACAATATTAAGTGATTATTAATCAATAATCGATTGGCAGATTCTCTTTTTGTGCATTAGTATGAAATATAGATGTATTAAAATTTTTATTACAAAACAATAATTTGTGAAATTATATTAAAGGAGGGAAATCTCTCAAAAGATAGAAATGTGTGAATATGGTGATGTACGCATGTACATTTTAAGTTATGAATTCTGAAAGTTATTAATTTTAACGATAATATAGCCATATTGAATTGGTTACATTTGCTTTAAATTTAAACAGTGAAAATAATTGATGGAACCCACAACTTTTTAAATTTTTAATAACCAAGCAAGTTGTCAAAACTTTGTATGGTATCATTAAATTGAATTATTTTCCATGAACAATTTGTAATATTTCGGTTCATATGAGAAAATTAAAGAATTTAAAACTAACGTGAAATCAGTAGCATTGTCATCAGGATTAGAGTAAGTTGTACAACTGGTTGATGTCAGATTTTAGTGTATCAGTTATGTATAACAATAAGAAAATAAAAGGTATATAGCATATATCTGTAGTTTTAGATAAACCAAAAAGAAAGGCTAACTGGAACTATAACCAATCATCTTCTGGAGAAGAATAGTGGGGAACAAAGGTATTGTGTAGCACAATATTACAAGTAAGATAGAATAAAAGCACGAAAATGTAAATTAACCAGTTAGTAAGAAAATAAATAGTTGCAAATATTAGTTAGCAATCCCTAGGAAAATTAATAGGGGGGTAGTTTTTGATATCATCACAACTAGTGATAAGATTAAGTTAAAACATCAGGATGAGCCCTCCTGATGGTAATAACACCACTACGGCTGACGAATCATTGAGAATGTTGAGCGCTATGGCTAACAGCTTCGCTCTCAATAGCGCCTTGACAGGACTACGAAACTTCAATGGTAGTAACATGCCTTTAAAAGATTTCATACAGGACGTAAGAAATGGAAAGGTGTATGTACCTGCGAACTGCGAGGGCCAGTATGTACAAGCAGTACTAACTAGGAGAGTATCACATCTCCGGGTCACGGATTTTGCTCTAACTTTGAGATAGGTTTTCAGATGTCGAAATATGGAAAAAGCTAGAGTTATAGACCCCAACGCTCAATATTTCTCTAATTGCAGGCAATTAAAGAAAACCACTAAAAAAGTTACTAGATTTTCAAACGCTTATAATTCTTTAGCATTAACAGCTAGACGCTTGTAACTATTTTTAAACGAAAGCTACGTTCAAATCCTTTCGAAAAAGCACCTATAGCATATCAAAATATTATTTTTTCCCAAAGCTACAGCGTTATGAAAATTGTACTATATTTTAACATTTATTATTAATTAATATTTTTAAAAGGAAATTCAGCTCAAATTCTTATAACGCTGTAACTTTGAGAAAAAATAATATTTTGATGTACTATAGGTGCTTTTTCGGAAGAATTTGAACGTAGCTTTCGTTTAAAAACAGTTACAAGCGTCTAGCTATTAATGCTAAAGAATTATAAGCGTTTAAAAATCTAGTAACTTTTTTAGTGATTTTCTTTAATTGCCTGCAACTAGAGAAATATTGAGCGTTGGGGTCTATAACTCTGGCTTTTTCCATATTTTGACATCTGAAAACCTATCTCAAAGATAGAGCAAAATCTGTGATCCGGAGAGGTGATACTCTCCTAGTAAGTAAATTACAAGGGAGTGCCCGTAATTGTACTTATGGGTACACTTTTGACACAGTGAATGAATTAATAACCTATCTGAAGACTCGTTTCGCTCCAGGAAAAAACTACACATACTATACGACCAAAATAAATGATTTACGCATAAAACAAGGAGAAATGGTAGGAAGATTCTATGACCGGCTTACTATCCTGTTAAATAGAACGAAAACAGCTCTTGCAGAGGAAACGCCGGACTTGATCCCAGCAAATCTCACTAATATGATTAAGCCTTTGGAAATGATGGCCAAGGACATTTTCATTCGGGGTCTGCCTGCTGATATAGCTGTTTAAGTGGACGGACGAAACCCCGCTACTTTACAGGAAGCTTACAAAGATGCAGTAAGAGTAGAAACTCGAATGGAAGCACAAATTATTCCAGATACTAGATATAAATTTCATGGAAAGTCTCAAGTACAGAACGGGGAGAAGGCTGAGTTCTCAGCAGCGAATCCTTTGAATCAACGGTTTAACAATTGGCACCCAAGGCCCATGACACAATCATTTGACGTCGGCTATGTACAACAGTCTCCACCTAGAAGATTAGACAATCTAACTCAAATGAACCCGAATAATTCGAGAAGAACCAATTACAATGTTCAAACTAACGGATCATTTAGAAGCATGCAAGACAGTAGGCCACCTCCTCGTTTTAACCATGATTATGTTAGGAGAGATTACGCAAGATATAATGAACAACCATTGGATTACCAAGTTAATCAACCTTACGTGGCGAAGCAGAATCGAACATTTGCATAGGATCCGAGGTTGTTTAATCCATATCGTCAACCATAACAGTATAAAACCGGATTTACTAACAACCAGTATCGTGTATATCGACAACCTTTCAATCAAGGCAATCGTAATACCAATTTTCAACAAACAACAGCATCAACCATCGAAAACAAAACATCTTTAAGTCAAGACTCTGCTGAACAGAATGCTCACAATAATCCATATAATCCTTTAAACTCGCATGCGGCTCGTCGCAATTACGAGACGACGAGCTAAAAATGACTCAGTATTGCCTCATCACCGACACAAGAAACGAAGAGTCAGGAGAACCATTCACGAACGGGGGCAATTCCCAAGACCCAAAATCCAATCATGATACTGAAAAGTCCGCAAGAATTGCTACGTATAAAGGAATTGTCAGCAGTGATGCCGAATCCGATGAACCCACCGCAATAAGACTACATGTTCCGGAAGGGAAAAATCCTTAGTTGACCTTTATGATTGACAACGGTGCTGCTGTGAATTTAATAAAATATAGTGCAGTAGATGGAGAGGTACTATATGGCCCCAACGAGGCTACCGAACTTAGTGGTATCACAGACGAATGCATTAAGACTTATGGGACCACTTGGCTTACGTTAAGGGAACGACCAGTAAAATTTCACATCGTGAACTGTAATTTTCTAATAGAACAGGATGGACTAATAGGACGAAGATACCTGAAGCAAGAGGAAGCTGTGATATCTTATTATAACCACGCCCTTATGATTTCAGGAGATGTGATGCATCTCATACCTTTTATAGGAAAGGAAGAGAGTGATCACGCAGATACGGACCAAGCGACACAAGGAAGCTCATGTATAGACTCTTTAATCACTATGAAAGAGACAAGTAGCATAGACGATAACTTTTATCCGATGGAGCCAGATAAAAACGAAACAGGTCCACAAAAATATCATCTAAAAGGGAGAACTAGACAGATTTTAGAGATAAGACTCAATCACTCAAATTTAAAGGAAGGATATTTCCACGAATTGATGTCAATAATGAAAAGGTTTTGATAGGAGAAGGAATCGTTGCTAACAACGATGGGGTATGCAGGGTCATGGCAATCAACACAAGGGAAGAGGATACATTCATAACTATAAATCCTCGGGAGTTGTTACCTTTTGAATACGTGAATCCTGATTTTTATTCAGAGTCTTCCTCTGAAGAAGAAACTACTCAAATAACCAATAAATATCAAAGGTTTCGCACATTACTAGACATAATAAGTATGGACCATTTGAATCAAGAAGAAAGAAAACACGTCGAAGACCTGTTAATGGATTACAATGATGTGTTTTTATCACCAGGAGATCCGTTGCCAGTCACACATCTAACTGAACATCGGATACCTACAACGGATGATATTCCCATAAATACCAAGCAATACAGACATCCGCCAATCCGTAAACAAGTAATCAAGGATGAGGCAGAGAAAAAGCTTAAGGATGGAATCATTGAACCTTCCTTCTCACCGGCCAACAACCCTGTAATAATAGTACTAAAGAAACCAGACAAATATGGGAATCCTCGTTGGCGCATGGTCATTGACTTCCGGAACCTGAACAACAAGACAATTGGGGACGCTTATCCATTGCCAAATATTACGGACATCCTGGCCCAATTAGGAGGTCCCGCGTATTTTTCAGTGTTCAATCTCGCGCATGGGTATCAGCAGCTATCTTTACATGAGGCAGATCGATGGAAGAGTGCTCTCACAACACCCAACGGACACTATCAGTACACCAGGCTCCCGGAGGGCCTCAAGAGGGCATCCTCTACGTTTCAGCATTTAACCGACAAGATTTTGTTAGGACTACAAAACATTGAAATGCTAGTATACTTGGATGACACCATAATTTATTCACGGAACCTACATGACCATGATCAAAGGCCAGAAAGTTTTTCAACCGACTTCGAGAAGGGCATCTTGTATTGCAGCCCGAAAAGGTTGAATTCTCAAGAAAGGAAGTAACCTTCCTAGGACATCATCATCAGCAAACGAGGTGTAGAACCAGACCCAGGAAAGATAAAAGCAGTGCAGAACTTTCCTACCCCTGAAACACCAAAGAATGTTCAACAGTTTTTAGGATTGGCTGGCTACTACAGACGTTTTATAAAAGATTTTTCAAAACTAGCTAGACCTTTGTCTAATCTATTAAAGAAGGAACAATCTTTTGAGTCGGGAGCAGACCAAGAGAATAGTTTCTAGACTTTAAAGGACACAATCACCAATACTGATTTTTCCCGATTTCAACAAGACTTTTACCCTAACTACCGATGCATCAGATTATGCAATAGGGGCGGTGCTTAGTCAAGAAAAAGAGGGATTTGATCACCCGGTAGCATATCTATCACGATTGCTTAACTCAGCTGAGCGAAATTATTGCACCACTGATAAGGAGTGTTTAGCTGCTCTGTACGCTATGCATCATTTCCGACCTTATTTATTAGGCAAGGAATTTATATTGCAAGCTGACCATGAACCACTGAACTGGATGCATAATTGGAAAGACCCTGGACAACGACTCATGCGATGGATGTTGAAATTTACTGACTACACTTATAAGTTCCGTTATAAACCAGGGAAATTAAATACTAACGCGGATGCATTGTCACGAAATCCTATTGATGCACTCACGGAAAAGGAAATAAATGACAACTTATCTAAACTATGAGTCTTGATGATGAGTAGAAGAACTAAACCCATGTTAGAAGGACTAACCATAGACGAATCTCCAGGAACAAATGATCCAGATAATGCTCCAAGAACTAGTGCCAATGCTCCTTCGAATCAACCACCTGTAGCGCCTAAGCGAAGAGGCAGGCCGCCAGGACCTACTACTAGGAAACCCTCACCTAAATTGGACCACAGTGTTGTGGCACAAAGGACACGCTCTAAGCAATCCGCAATTTCCCCTAGAGATAGTGGTGGTATCCAGCAAGGGAGAGTAACTAAATCCAGCTTAGCGAAACCAAAATTAGCATATAAAGATACTCTAGCGAGTCAAGCTAGAAAAGCAGCCCTAACCAATAAGGAAAGACGTTTTACTAGACCAGGTATACCCTGTGGTAATAGCAGTGATCAATCAAGTATGAGTGAAGTAAGCATCAGTCAACCAAAGAAGAAAGTACTCACTAAAAGAGTGATATTAACTACTAGCCTTGATTCTGATACTAAAAGTGACATAGGAAACATCTCCCAGCGGGGCACACGCCCTCCGTTGATAGACCCTAGACGCAGCGAATTAAGAGGTAATTATATCACTGATCTTGAATCAGACACTGCTACCAACGCTGAAATACCAGCACAAGTTATGACTAAGCCAGAAGATACTCAAATAATTCATTTGAATGTAGTGCCCCTGAGTGATACCGGAGAAGGCACCGATGGTGAAGATTTCTCTATGGAAAAACTCCAACGCAAGAAGGAAACCAACCAACTTTAGCAGCACCTAACTTATCTGCCACAAAGGATGAATCTGACATAATTACTTCTGAAAACGTTTCGAACGAAATAACCCGATGTTTTAAGGACGACGATGGTGCAGTATCCAAATCTTTAATGTCATCTACGGGAATAGAAGATGACTCTGCTGCAATCAATGACAGTCATAAAGCAGGAATTGAGACCCCGATCCCTAGGAAGCGAGGGTTAACAACTGCTGACAAACAAATGATAAAAAGTGATACCGAACGTAGATGCGATAAATTGGAACAAAGTCTGAGAGAACATTGGTATAATACTGGTGACTGGGTATTTTTGGAAAAACTCGCTGATCCTTCAACCAAACCCATGCAGGAATATTTTTCAGACGGGGATGAACCCACTCCTTCTTAAAGAGATAAGCAAAGGCGACTAGGTATTCCCGAAATAACCAATACAAAGCCTTATATATTACCTATACCAGAGAAGACAATATGAGCAACTACTTGAAGGAACCAGTAATTTAATAAATACAGCTTAATGTGCTGTAGACAAAATCATCACCGATAACAAACTAAATGATGGGGAAAACCGCGAAAACACTGATGTGGAAGCCAATGTGAGCAGTTCTTTTATACACTTACCGGTTAGCAGGGCTATCTCCGTCACACCTAGCATTAAGGTTAGTGAGCCACAGAAGAGCAGTACCCCGCGGGTTAAAAAAAGACAAGTTCAGTTCCCTAACCTTGAGGTAATACCGGAAACAAAACCTGTAGAAGAGACTGTAAACATAAACTATACTGAAGAGGCAAACGATACTTTTACTTTATTACCGCCAATGCCCGCTTGGGTATTAGCCGATAATACTCCTGACATAAGCACAGACGAATCAACTAGCTCTACAAAAGAGCAAGAGCAAGGAATAAATAATGTAGTTCAAACAAGGAATTGTTTAACATATAAAAGAGACCATTACTTACACTTTATGTCTGGAGATTGTAACCGACATGACTCGGTGACGAAATTATTAAATGACATTAGCTCCATAGATATTCGAGATATAAAACGACATAAACCTATGAGGTCAGATAACGGTTACACCTTACAAGGGGAAGAATTTATTCTCTCTGATTTTAAAGGATAAGGAACAAGATTTATTGGACATAGATGTTTTGAATAACACTCTTGATAGGATAGTCAGACTACTAAATGAAATGAAGATCCTGACGCTACGTGTACCTAGACGAAGTCAGGTGATCGACCATTTAGGCCCAGGAATGCTTAACGAGATACTCAAGAAGCATTTTAATCACACCAACAAAACTGTCACACTGTGTTACGGTAGGTCTGAATACCCTAGCGAGGACGAAAGAAAAGAGATCATTTCTAACCTACATGACAGTTTAATTGGAGGACACAAGGGTATTAACCAGACTTATGCCAAAATTAGAGAGCGACATTATTGGCCCGGAATGAGAAATGATGTACTTGACTTCATACGGACCTGCGAAACTTGTCAAGAAAGGAAAATAGACCGCATCAACGAACGAGCCCCCATGATTATTACCGACACGCCAATAGAGAGTTTCGACAAAGTCTCCATCGACACAGTAGGCACATTGCGACTAACGTCTTCTAATAACTGCCATATATTAACCATGCAATGTCACTTAACTAAATATGTTATCGCTATACCTTTTCCAAATATAAAAGCTACGACGATTGCAGATGCATTAGCTAGACATTTAATCTGTCAGTTAGGAGCACCTCGAGCCATCTTATCTGACCGTGGAACCAGTTTCATGTCTGAAATAGTAGCTGTTTTACTTCAACTGCTAAAGGTAACACAGTTACATTCCTCTGGTTATCGACCTCAAACTACGGGAGCTTTAGAAAGAAGCCATGCACCTTTAGTGGATTTTATTCGCACCTATGCCGACCAATATGTGTAGCAGTGCACGCTGCTACTGGATACACACCCTTTGAGTTAGTATATGGAAAGGTAGCTCGATTTCCTTTGCGCATACCAGAGGGAGAGAGGTTAACCACATATAATCAGTATCTACGTGACCTTATCACGAGGCTAAATGAAATGAAGGTTATGGCTGGAAAGAGAAAAATAACCCGAAAAAAAGGTTCTAAAGAATACTATGACAGAAAAGTTAAGACTTTTAGACCGGAAGTTGGCGATTACGTATATATAAAGAATGAACCCCGTACAGCCAAGTTTGACAAGTATCATTTAACGCCATTAAAGGTGATAGAGATTTTATCTAAAGACAATGTCTTGTTAGAAAACCCTAGTGGCAAAACCATACTAAAACACATTGACAAATTAAAACCAGCGTTGATTCGAAAATAACTGATATCTTTAACTATTACAGGAAAATGTCTTGGACAACTATGGTCGTGCTAATATTATCACCACTGTTGGCGCATGGATACTCAACCTATAGAAATACGCCAATAAACCCGAATCCAGGCATTTATTACGAGAAAATCGGCTCTTTAAGATTAAAACGCACTGAATGGAAGCTAATTATTCATGTGAATCTCGGTAAAGTTCTAGAAAAGTGTGACGTTTCAGAATTAATAAACGAAACCCACCACAACTGTGTAAGGCAATTGACCAATCTAAAATTCCAGCCAAAAATGGTGGACAACCGAAAGCCAACCACGGAAAAATATCACGAATGTGTCAATGAATTTAAGGACACTGAGTAGATTTATGCTCTCAATGCACAAATTATTCTTTTCAAGCAGAAGATATTGCAGACCCAGCAGCATCAACTACAAGCCTGTCTGGCTCGACTAAACTCTAAAGATAAGAAATTGATAACCAATGGATTCTCCAAGCGAGGATTGGTACCGTTAGGCTTTATCGGCAGCCTCAGCAGCAGTCTATTCGGATTAGTAACTCACGACGAAGTCGATGATATAAATCAAGAATTAGATAAACTACACCAAGATGACAAGGAAATACTCCAGTTAACCGAGAAGCGTGCTCATCCGATTAGTAGTACCGTTAGTCAAATGCAGGATGTAGCGACTAATCATGCTAAAGCCCTGAACCATTTAGAGAACGTAATGAATAATG
Organism: Anastatus disparis; assembly: GCA_017163975.1. Classification (NCBI taxonomy): domain Eukaryota; kingdom Metazoa; phylum Arthropoda; class Insecta; order Hymenoptera; family Eupelmidae; genus Anastatus; species Anastatus disparis. The sequence goes on along the minus strand of JAFFSR010000369.1, from coordinate 1,444,318 downwards.
TGACTAAGGAGCAGCAAAAGGAATCGTATTTACGAAGTTTAACGGCTCAAATTAGACTAATAGAAACCACACTGGACCAAAGCATAGATGCCGTAAAGGGTTTCGTAGACATAGCTACTTCTTTGTTACAGGGTAAGATGCCCAGAGCCCTACTGACCCCAGAATTACTTGCGCAACTAACCAATGATATACGTGAGCATACCTTAGATTGGGATTCGCCCATGCCCTCTGAGTATATTCGACCTGAAGAGATAGTAAAAATATCTAAGATAGATACTATTTATCAAGAGGACAGATTTCTAGTAATCTTATATCTTCCTATGGTTAAGGGAGAGCCATACTCCATGTACCGTATGTATCCATTACTCACCGTACAGAATTGGAAAGACCACCGTTTGGGATACGCTAAAATCAAACCAACATATTCTTTCATTGCGCTGAATGAAAAGAATAAATACTACCTCAAATTCGATCATGACTACCTACATGAGTGTATAGACCAACCGTATGGACTTACTTGTGAAGTAAAAGGACCATTGATGGACACAGCCGCGCTAGATGATTGCGAATTAATTATGCTCACTCACCGGCACGAGAACGATTTCCAGCATTGTAACATAATATATGTGACAAATCCATCATCCCAGTGGAGCTACCTCCACACCGAGGCAGTATGGCTATACTCATTAACTAATAAAACCATAGTCAGGATCATCTGTGGAACACGAAAAGAAGAAATTCTACAATTGACCGGTACTGGAAGATTATATATCCCTGACCACTGTATAGGAAGAACCACTCAAGTCACTCTAGTAGGTATGAGCACGCGACTCAGCAGTGAAAAATACACTTATCAACCCCAGCTACAGTTAAAGATTGAAGAACTACTGCCACTATTTAAAACTGAGAATAGTATTCAAGCACAAACTCTACCAGAAATACTACAACCCGGTTCAAACAATAAATGGAACGAAAAAAGCTTGAGGCACATAACAGACCGACTCCAGGACATAGCACAGCACAGGCTCATTGTATGGAAGTTATGGATTAGGAATTATACTGTGCATAGGCCTAGTTGCAGTCATTGGATGGCTATTTATTAAATTCAAGAACTCAGTAGGCATATATAAAACTGATCAAAATGTACATTACCATCATCATAAGCTAAAACCGGTTGACAAGGACACCGACAACAAAGACCGATTTAGAAATACCCCAACTCCTCCCATTAATCAATCTAATTCCAAAACCACGACAGTAACCATAGACGATAAGGCTCCAGTTACTAACTTAAAGCAAACGGCGTTTGTTGACACCTAAATAGACCTCTATATCATTTATAACGACTAACTCTCTATGATACTAACCAATGTTTTGAGTCGTCTTTCTATCTGTATATTACCGTAAAATTAATCACTAACTCTTGACTTAATGATTATTTTTCTTTCAGTTCTTGTTGAGTCGAATCATAATTAACTATGGCAACTGAGGGCATTTTTAGCAGTGACTCGACCCGAAGCGAGACCCTAATACTAGAAAATCGTGACGGCCGTCAATTATGGAAAATAATAAAAGAATTAGAAACAAGGGGGCCAATCGAGCAGATAACTACTATAGAACGGGACGCGGATGAGTATATCAAAATCCTAGTTAAACCTTTTCCGGTTAAAACTCTAAGGACTCAACTAGGTATGGAAAAATCTCTGCAAAAATTTCATTCGACTAAGGATAGGCGAGTCCTTAACACACCGCTCCAACCAAATGTAGACAATCCTTTCACCAAACCTAAATCCAATATCTTAACCACAGAAGATCCATGCCGATTATATTGCATAGTGCCTAGATTAGTGAATGAAAACCATCTATTTACAGCTTTCCAAAACTTTGGTCTAATCGACTACCTTTATATTACCAAAGAGAAACCTAAAAAACTACGTTACGGGTATATTCGATTTATAAACAAGACAGATGCTAGTAAGGCCTTTCGAAGCGCTAACCAAAAATACCGAGTGCATTTTGCGGATCCGCAAAAATTCCCCAACGGCATTAGCAACAAAATGGAACGATGCACCATTTGCGAACACGATATCACTCAGCAATATAAGGATATCCATTCATTAATTTGCAAAGCCCAGCGAACCCAATACATGCAACTAAGCGAGCCTCAAGGCTTTGTAAATCCAGAGGAAATAAAAGAATGTACCTTGTGTAAAAGGTTCATCAAGCTTAAGGAGTATTCCCAACATGTCGAAAACTGTATACATAATTTCGATTTAGTGATGCCTTCTACCTACGACCGACCCAACCCCTCCAATCAGACCAAGAACAAAATCGATAAAAAAATCAAGCTGAACCACTCTAAGAGTGTTACTACCAAACCGACACTACTGCAAAATGGAAGTTTTAAGCAACAACAAGATCATATAGATCAAATGACCAACGAATTGTCTCACCAAAGCAATGACCAACACCCTAAAATAAGGGTAGACCGAACCATGACCGCTATTATAGCAGACCCACTTCAATGCGCAATAGATTATCTAATGCAAACGAAGTGTAAGATGACCAAACGACTTGACCCTACCAATGACTCTAGTCAGAGTCGATCTGACAAACCTAATCTTAAGTTGGACTAACTTTAATTAAAAGCTAGACCAACTCCAGACTAAGTAAGGTGACCAAACTTTTCTATCTACTCTATCTACCATTGCATGCAATATTAACTATTTCTGGCTTATTACAAATAACGACCTTATATGCTTAATGAACCTTAGCAACATCCTTGCTTAAAGATAGTGATTAATGCAATTTCTGAATCTCCAATTAATGAACACTTTATGTTTCAGACAGCAAAGGATTTAAGACAAAGCTGATTTATAACGATATCCTAGTAACCATGTTAAAACCACTAAACAAACTCTTACACCAGACAATTAATCAGAAAGGACACCTTTTTAACCTAATGGTGTAACAAAAAAAAATCAACGGTGAGCAGGAGGAGCAAACGGAAGAGGACCCCGCTCCTCCTGTGAAGAGTGTAATACTATTGCTGCAGATTTTCAGCGCACTAACAGCAGTCAAGATTACCAAAATAAAGTTTACCTTAAAAATAAAAACAAGATTAATTTTTCTCACTATCACTTTATTTTTGTTTGCATAAGTGGCATTTGCTTATATTGTAAAACAATTATGTTGGAATTTTTAAATCATTGTTCTGACGTTTTCTTGAATGTTTGACCTTACTAAAAATTGTCAAATCAATTTGAAATTTATTAGACCCAATATAATTGTTAATAAGTCAACTTATACATAATTGTTTCAGACGAATTGTGAACCTGCTCCGTCGCTCATACCTCTGCTGGCTGCATAATAATTGCCGAGGACGACAATTTTTCTAAGTAAGGGGGGTTTGCGTGACAAAATTATTAAAACATTAAATTTTGTTTTTTTACTTCATTAAAATTAATTCAGAAATAAACGTGCTAAAAACTTTCTCATAGCACGTTCACTTTCGCTGACATTATAAAAAGATAAAGACTATTTCAAACCGTTAACCTTCATTTAGTAATATAATAACCTTGATGAGTGGTCACTACGTCAGACCAACTAGCGTGAGAACAGCAATTAACCAATGCGACTTTTTCTCTCCCCTCCGTCTCTACTACCTGAAGGGTGGAGGCTAAGGTAGGGAATGGGTGAAGGAAGGAGAGCATCTTCAAACAATGGGTTAGAGAGAGAGTGCATGAATTGATACAACTCTCTTTGCTAGTTGCTTGAAAGAGAGCTGTAAAAAGCTCTCTCCCCTTTTTGCGCTGGAGAAAAACGTGGATAATAGAGAGAGTTACGTATGACCATTCCGCGCCGGGCAATGTTCTAAAGGGCTGGCGGGTTCTTCGTGGATCCCCAGTCCCCGCGATATTGAGTAATAATCAAATATAATATTCAAATTAATTTTATTTGATCATTTAAACATAATTTTTCTAGTACATGTAATACAAATCTGAATAACAAATTTATTAGAAAAAACAACAGTCGAAGTGAATATTTTAGCTTAGTTATAAAATGATTCGAACAATAAATTAGTTTACTAGTGAACTTGAGTGGAGACTAATTATTTATGAACGTCGGAAATTACGTGACATTAAAAGTTTGAATAACTACGTCAACCGCGCGTCTGACACGAGAGAAGCTAAAGGCCCGGACAGCTCAGCTAATAGAGCGTTAGATATGATAGCGCGATCATTCTAGAAGGAATCTACTTACCAAGGAGAGCAACGGAGCAGCGCCAATACAGATAAGTGAAGATGTATAATAGTAACTCAGTACTTTTTTCCTTTCAATTTAAGAAACTTCAATAAAATTCAACTAGTAGTTGTAATAACTAGTTTAACATGAAAATGATTAGTTTATTAATTGAGATAACCATAACCTCTTAATGAATTGAATAGATAGATAAGAAATTTAACCTAATACAACTATGAATTAACTCCATCAACTTCCCAATTTATTGTTTCTACTGAACAAATTCTAACTATCTCTTCTAAATATTTCTCTCATGTATAAATTAATTTTAGTTAATGAGAATTTATGTACCCCCGTCTCGGCAACAGTAGGAGGCACATTACATTCCGACATTAAAATTTTATTAATATGAAAAAGTGCTTTATTTTATTTAAAATCTTCAAAAATAATTTTTTTATATTTTTCCCAAATTATATTTCCTTGAATGTTTTTATCAAAAACAATTTTTCGTTGATTTTATGTATGGATATTTAATCTTATGACATTATGACTTTGACCACATAATGGATATTCTTCTAATCTCCAAACTGCTTCCATTGAACTTGAATATCTACCGTCTACATATTGTGTAATTTCATCATAAATATCATTATTTTCCTCCGCATCTTCATTTTTTTTCACTATTTCCTTGTATTACGTACAATTCTTTTGTTTTATCTTCTTGTATTAGTTTATTTTGTCGTATTTGACATAATGCTTTATCTCCTCCTTTATGTATATAATCAAAAATATATTTAATACTTTGTACAGTTGTACACAATTCAATATTTATATGACTATTATATTTAGCTAATAAATAACTATTATATGGAACAACCATTGAATTATCAACTGGAATAATCTTATGAGAATGTTTTAAATGATAAACATGATTATCGTTTACATTATTTCTTCTTCTGTATTCTGGATATTTATTTTCTTTAAGTACAGTATGTTCGCTAAAAGATTTTGGAAAATTCTTTTTACATACATTACTATTTTTTTTTAACATGGTGACTTCTCAGTATGTGGACCATGTAACATATGTTTAATTACTAATTTTTGTAAATATTTATCATCTGAAGATGGTATTTCTGCTGAAATATGTTTATCAATTAAATCTGTAGTAAATAATTTATTATTTGGATGTAACGTAAGAATAAGATGCACGTGTGGTAAACCTATTTTTTAAATTCTATTGAAAATACATAAGCTTTAATAGTTCCAAATATTTTATTTTTAACAATATCATTCAATAACATTTTAAATTTTGCATAAAATAAACGAACTGTAATAGTAGGAATATCATTAGGAGTTGTTCCTACTGGAAAATTTTTTATAATTTCTTAAAGTTCTTTCCATTTTGGATTACATGTCATTGTAATAAATGAATCTGGTTTTCCTACTTTTCTCATTATTGCCATAGCATCTTGATAATATTGCTGCATATATCTTGGACTTCCAATATATGTAGCTGGTAAAATAAAAAGGTTTCCTAATCTTTCTTCATTTTCAAAATTTTTTAAAACATTTAAAGCACTATTTTTCATATGATCTAATAAACCTTGGTAACATTCTATACGTAATTGTTTTTGATTATTACGTAAAAATTAATTCTATTATTTTCAATCATTATATATGCATGAATTATATACTGTTGTGTTAATCTACCACAATATAAAATTGGATTAAAATTTGTTTTGTCTAATCTATATGCTACTCTATGTAAATTGTATATTAAAGAATAATTAAATTTTCATTTTTTACATTAGGAAGTTTATTATAACCTATACTCCATCGTAAATTACCCTGAGGAAATAATAAAGGAAATATCATAGGATCTACATGATGATATAATTTATTTAAATATGTTTGAGTATAGTATGTTTTTGTTCATTTTTTCTTAAAAAATATATTTTATAATTTGGAACATCTTCAATATTAGATATTTGATGCAAATATTTAAATTTTTTAGCAATTGGATTATTATTCATTATGTTTGTTATTGTATGCAAATGTTCTTTAATTTTTTAATCTTTTTCCAATAGCAGTTACTTTATCATAAATATATAAATAATTACAAATTGGATCTTCTTTTTTTTGGAAACAAATTATTTGGAGTTGTGTGACATATTTGTCCTTGAATTTTCAAATTATATGTACCTTTTTCCTTATTATGTACAACATTTGCATTAAATGTTGCAAAACTAAATAAATTGTTATAATATTTAATTAAATGCCTGAAAGTAGTATCATAAAATATTAAAGACTTCAATTTTTCATGATATTTACTTAACGGTGATAAAACTATTTTACATTTTTTACAACAATTGAATTTTTCTATTTCTTCTTTCCAAAATATGGCTGAACAATATTTACATTTTATACTCATTTTATTATAAATAATTTTTTAAATTTTTATTAATTTTAAAATTATGGTTATTTTTGTTTGTTTCAATATTTTCATTTTTAACTAAAATCTTTGTTTTATTATTATTTAATTTAGTATTTAATATATTTATAACATCTTTATGTTGCATAATTAATTTATCTTTTTCAATTCTATTTATGTTTTTAAAATTATTATAATCTTTAGTTTTTTGTTTTTTTAATGAAATTATTCCATTTACGTCTTTATTTAATTTTTTTTATTACAGATACATTGAAAGGTTTTATTAAACTTTTTATGTATAGTATTTTGATGGATTTCTTAAGTTTCTGTGGGGGAACGTGGTGGAACGCGGGGTGCGTGGGGGTGCTTAGGCCAAATTGATATTTAAAAAATATCGCAGAATTTTAAACATTTTTACGTTATTTTGTGAGGGGGCTTTACAAACTTCTGTGGGGGACAATGGGGGGCGTGGGGGTACGTGGGGGGTACGTGGGGGGTCTGAAGCTGAATTTTTCAATATCACTATATAATATAGGAAGATATATATATATATATATATATATATATATATATATATATATATATATATATATATTGACTAATTCCACGAAACCTCTAATATTTGACTTACAAAGAAATTAATTTTTTTTTAATAGCGACCTGTTCTTAAGTTTTTTTTAAACTTTTAAATAGTTAAAAAAGCAATAATTATATAGAGCCGCTCATTTTTTAAAGAACGCTCTCTTTGAATTAGAAATATTTAAAGTTATCAATGTTAAAATAATCATGCTATTTTTCAAAAAAAAAACTTAATTTTTTTGTTTTATTCGGTCATTTCTAAAGACCTATACTAAAATAGCGGCTTGTGGATAGCATTATGAATTCAAAAATATAGCAAACAAAAAAGAGCGATACGTTTTTTAGTATTTTAAACTGTATTTATTGTGTGCGAGCGAAAAATTGCCAAAAATAAGAATAATTAATACGAGGGGCGCACATAATAATGTATTTTAAAAACTTCATTACTTTTTTTCATTAAATCGCACGCTGATGTAATAGCTCTAGTTTGATTCGTTTCAAGAAATAGAAAATATTCTCGCTTTATTTTCCAAAAATTAAAACGCATTTTTTTTTAACGTTGGAATGTAAAAATAAATTCATTTTAATGAAAACATAGTTCCTATTTTTTTAAAGTTATATTCTATTTTCAAAGGTAGGCACCTTCTTGAAAAGTCTTTTTTTTAAGTAATATGAAAATAATAAGAAAGAATTTTTGGGAGCCTTACTCAAAACGCTCTTTATTTTATTATGTAAAGGAAAACAAATAGCGACCAGTTACCTTTGCAAAACTTGAAAAATAACGTGTTTTATATTTTTTTATGCAAAAACAATAACATTACTCTAACTGAAACTGTCTTAAAATACTGTTTTACATTTATTTTATACGAAAAAATTTTGTTTACTCATCAATTACATTAAATTCATAGCTTTATGTACAGTTCCCTAACTATTAAAAGTTTCACGAAATCATACATATATATATATACAGGATGTCCCATTTTAAAGAAACCACCGAGATATTTTCGACAGTTGGCGTTGTATAAAAAAATTATTTAGACGAAAGTTATTCAAGACAATGGGGCTATCTTTCTATGAAATCAGTTTTGACCCTGAGATTTATTTTCAAGGTCATTTGAAGGTCAGAGATTTTTTGAATTGAAACCCCTATTTTTTATCCTGGATTCGGAAAGAGCAAGAAATTCTACATTCAGATAAGGTATTATGTGTGAGGTGCGGTTGATCCCTCCGAGGTCAGGTAGGGGTCAAATTTATTTTTTTCTTCATCTATGCACACGAATGATCGGGCAAGGGTGAGGTTAATAATGATAATAATAATAACAATAACCCAATAACCCAAATAACCAAACCCAATAACTCAATAACCAAAATAAATAAAAAAAGTCCACTGTTTTCTTCAAAACACCTAATTTTTTTTTTCAAATTCGGAAAGAAAGTTCAACAAAATCATCTTGAGTTGTAGGTAATAGTAGGGGTCAAAGAACAGTAAAATTGAGTTTGAACTCCATTTTGATTTTCAAAGCCAAATTTATGTATTCGAAGCCTTCATGAGAAGAATTATTTTCCATCTTGTGGGAAAACAAATTATTTGTATTCTCTTTTCTGGTTTGATTCCGGACGAGCCTACAAAGTTTCATCTAAATCGTTAAATAACACTTCTTTAGTATTATTTATGACAGAGATGACTCGTGAACAGCCCTTCTCAGGATAGTTCACGTGGAAATTTCTTAGTATCTAGCGACTCAAAAGGACCAACTATGCCAGATTATTCGAGAAACGATTGCCTAGATTGGTTAGATTGATTCATGTACCTAATTGTGGTATGAACACACGTAATGAGCAAATTTTCAGATAAACGGACTTTTATTTATTTGGGTTATTGGGTTTTGGTTATTTGGGTTATCGGGTTATTGGGGTTTTGGGTTATTGTTATTATTATTATTATTAACCTCACCCTGGCCCGACCATTCGTGAACATAGATTAAGAAAATAATAAATTTGACCGCTACATAACCTTGGAGGGGTCAACCGCACACCACACATAATATCTTATCTGAACGTAAAATTTCTTTCTCTTTTTAAATCCGGGATCGAAAATGGGGGTTCCAATTCAAATAATTACTTTGACCTTTAAATGACCTCGAAAATAAATCTCAAGGTCAAAACTAATTTCATAGAAAGATAGTCCCCATTGTCCCGAATAACTTTCGTCTGAACAATTTTTTTATACAACGCCAACTATCGAAAATATCTCGGTGGTTTCTTTAAAATGGGACATCCTATATATATATACATATATCAATTTTAAATTACTAATAATTAATTTGAAACTCAAAAGTAACTGTTTTAAAACGGAATATGGAAAATAAACATGTATCGTTTTATTCCTTAAATATCACCATCAATATATTAATCATTAGTAATTTTAAAGTGCTATATGAGGATATCTCTGGAACTTTTTACATTTGAGAGGTCGACCTGACAACAATTGAAAAGTCTATAATACAAGTTTCTGGAGTGGCGCACACTTCAATAAGGGCTCGTTTCTTGTAGTAGAGTATGTAATTAAATTTTGGTATCGATTGAAAAATTGGTACTTACGGTACATAATTTTATACGTCAAAAATGATACTTTTTTTATATTTTTCTACGTGTGTTTCTTGAGCTATGAGAAAAGTACGATACTTTCGATCATTCTTAAATTTCCTGAGCATAATGAATATTAGTCCAGTCAAATTAGAATTTTTTTCTGCAAAACGTGCTACAGGCCGGTTTTTTGCAGAAATATATTGTAGATAATATGTATAATAAGAATGTCGATGTGCGTCATCTCAAAAACTTGTGGAAAAATGTTTATAAGCAAATTAAGATAGAAAAATCGACTTTTTTTTCTTTTTTCCTCTGTAACTGCGCTGCTTTGGACTCTAGAAGAAAATTTTTTCAACAAAAGTTGTTCGGAATTAAATTTTCTTAAAGACTGTGGGTGTGCGATTTTCTAAAATTTTCAAATTTTTTCAGGAAATGAAGTTTTTTCGAGAAAATGGGTAATTTTTTAAATTAAAGTTAAAGACAGGTATTTTATTCAAAATTCAATGAAACTTTGAGAACAAGAAGATTTTCTATTGTCTTAAATCCTCCTCCAAGCCGATCTGTTTCGGCCTGTAAGAAGAGCAAAAATTAATTTATTTATTAAAAAAAAGTCCAAAACTCAAATTAATGCCAAGTCAACAATAATCGTTGCAAATATTATTGCAATATTCTAGAGTCAAAACTAGCGCAGTTACAGAGGAAAAAAGAAAAAAAAGTCGATTTTTCTATCTTAATTTGTTTATAAACATTTTCCACAACTTTGTGAGATGGCGTACATCGACATTCTTATTATACATATTATCTACAATATATTTCTGCAAAAAACCGGCCTGTAGCACGTTTTGCAGAAAAAAATTCTAATTTGACTGGACTAATATTCATTATGCTTAGAAAATTTGAGTATGATCGAAAGTATGGTATTTTTTTATAGCTCAAGAAACACACGTAGAAAAATATAAAAAAAGTATCATTTTTGACGTATAAAATTATGTACCGTAAGTACCAATTTTTAATCGATACCAAAATTCAATTACATATTCTACTACAAGAAACGAGTAATTTAAGCCCTTATTGAAGTGTGTGCCACTCCAGAAACTTGTATTATAGACTTTTTAATTGTTGTCAGGTCAACCTCTCAAAACTAAAAAGTTCCAGAGATATCCTCATATATGATATTTTTTTATGCAAAAACAATAACATTACTCTAACTGAAACTATCTTAAAATACTGTTTTACATTTATTTTATACGAAAAAATTTTGTTTACTCATCAATTACATTAAATTCATAGCTTTATGTACAGTTCCCTAACTATTAAAAGTTTCACGAAATCATACATATATATATATATATATATATATATATATATATATATATATATATATATATATATATGTATGATTTCGTAACAGGAAAAGTCGCACGAAAAGAGATTAATAATTACATTTTCTGCGAAATATTGCCCTTGAATCGAGTAGGTGAAATATCAGTCTTAGTACAAAAAAAAAGACACTAAGCATCGCCAATTTATGCTCTTACTTGATAATATAATAGTACCAACATTAGTTTCTGAAATTCAAGCTATAGTACTAATTGAAATTATATTGTCATTCTTTTTTTAAGTACCTTAGTACATAAATTAGATATACTTGAATTAGAACCCATTTTAACAATACTTTCCTTTCTCCGTGCAGTTGTCAGTTCTAGTAAACGTCAAATTCTAGTTTCAATTATTTCATGGTTCGTGATTGGAAAACGCGATCAAAAAGAATGAATTTCTATTATATATTTTCATTGATTCAAATGCAATTTAGTAGAACAAATTCTTAATTCATCATGATACAATTTGTATTTAAACAATTTTTATGCACATTGTAACTTTAAAATAATAAAAATATAAAAATTTAATTTCGTACAAAACTACAATATCAAAATTTATAAGTTGCGGCAATTCTTTTTTATTTTAAAATTGGCTAATTTATACATAATAATATAATATATTGTGACCTCACTTAAATATAATATAAAGAAAAGAAAGAGAATTTGAGAGAGAATAGGTTAGAAAAAAGGATAAAATGAAAGATAATAGTAATAAACTTATTCTCTCTTGAATTCGAATCATTGCGTAAAAGGACAGACCATTGAATTAAAATAATGTTTATCTCTATTTTGTGCGTCGGCGCGGCGTAGCAATTAGAATTTATACCGGCGTGCAAGATGGAAATTCTTCTTCTTCTTTTTCTTTAATTGGCCTTTCGATTTTTCATCATAGGCCATCATCAATTTTTGCCCCGAGGGGACTTTTTATTATTAATTTTTTGTGTTGTTCCGAGGAACTCTCTATTTTGTGTTTTGTGTTCTTCGGGTTCTCTTCCCCACGGAAAACTACGAAAATTGTTTTTCCCAATTTTCCCAGGGAGTCAAAACCCCGATCCACTAGGACGCAAGCCAGCTGCCTTAAGCAACTGAGTTACTTTTCGTCCTTTAACGACGGAGCTCGTAAGTGTGTTCATAGGAACAAAGCACATGCAACAGAGGTGCTTGCTTGAAAAACAGCCGCGAGCGGGATTCGATCCACGGTCCCCCGAAAATACGAATCCAATGCTCTTACCGACTGTGCCACAGACCGGCTCAATAACAAGATGGAAATTAATAAGAGTATATGTACGCGCTTGGATGTGCGCCGATACACGCTTATAAAGTGACGCACGCTAGCACACATCCAAGCGTACCTGTAATAGTATCATGTAGAATATGTAAATGTATCCCTTCTACTTAGCAGTAGGAGAGAACTGCGGCCGCGGCGGCTTGATCGACGCTTAATCGAAATCGAATCATTGTACGGCACTCTTTGGCCTGCTCTTTTCAAATAAAGTTTAACTTAAAATTAATAAATCGTAATGTAGAGTTTCTTATTTCGTTTGTTCTGCAGGTCCGCGAGGAGTTGGATAACCACCAACTCTGTACGGGTAGCAGTGACAACGAAGAAAATTATATTAAATTGTGATTAAATTATTTTAATTAAAGAAATAACTAATTTTAATTCAACATCACTTATAATTTATTTAGTGTATGTTTGGTGAAATTTCTTATAATCAAATAGTTTCATTTACTTTTCGTAAATTGTGTATGTGAAATAGTGTAAGAATTAATTCTCTGCGCTAAAGATTCAAAATAATTAAAATTTGATTAGTATGCTCTTAATAAGACCGTGAGTCTTTGGAGTTTTATGGCTTATAAGAGGCATTGACTACTTACTAACAATTAGCATACAAAACATAAAGACCCCGGACTATTTACAGCATGTTGTCTGTGCTAAAAACGGGTCTAATTTAAAATATCTTTTTATCATTTCCTTATCCCTTTGTATGAGCACTTTGTGCAGTCCTTTTCAGGGATAGGAAGCGAAAGTAGAGGTGACAATATGAAAATTCAACCGAGTGACTTTAGGAGCGAGGTATTTTTTGCTAATTAAAATTAATGTCGAAAAATAGTTCTATAGTTATTTACGTATAGATACATAGTATTCAAAGAATGTAGATATTTACATCGATGACATCTGTTAATATACACTTTAATTTTTTTTTCGAAATGAAGAATACTGATAAATTGGAACAAAAACATGCGAATAAGGCTTTACGCGAGAAAGAAGCTTATATAAAAATAATAGAAAACCAACTAAATAAATAAAAAGAAAAATTAAATAATACTAGGATAATAAAACTGAAATTGAAGAATTAAAAAGAGTACTGATCAATTGAAAGAGCAAGAACGGGCAAGAGAGGAAGAGAGACAACAAGGGAGGATGAGGGAGACATAGACATAAACATTCTTTTTTGGCCTTGGGGTATATACCCTGTCTGGCACTAGGAGGTAAAATACGACGTACAAAATTATTTATAAAAGTATTTAAAATTATTGGGCCCAAAAAATTATGGGGCTAAATGAAATAGGACTCAGAAAAATATAGAGCCCAAAAATTTAAGGCCCAGAAAAATATAGAGCAAAAAAATATAGGACCCAAAAAAATTTTAACAAAAAAAATATGGAACATAGAAAAATATAAGACCAAAAACATGGGCCCGAAAAAATATGGGGTTAAATGAAATAGGACTCAGAAAAATATAGAACCCGAAAATTTAAGGCCCAGAAAAAATATAGGACCAAAAAAAATAAGACCTAAAAAAATATGACCTGAAAAAAATAAGGCCCTGAAAAATATAGAGCCCAACAAAATATGAAAATTGAGGAAACATTGGGCCCAAATGAACGAGGGGCCCAAAAAAATATGAGGCTCAAAGAAAATAGGACTCAGAAAAATGTAGGGCCCAGAAAAATATGGAGCCCAAAAAAATTTCAGGCCCAGAATAATATAGGACCCAAAAAAATAATACCCAGAAAAATATTGGGCCGAAAAAAATAAAAGGCCCAAAAAAATATAAAGCCCAAGAAAATATAAGAATAAAAAAAGAAGGGCTCAAAAAAATGGGCATTGAATGAATACCAAAAGATTAAACACATTTGAAAAATGCGGAGAACCGGAGAAACGAAAAAAAAGAGGTTTCATTTTAATATAATATAAGATATGTGTCTAGTGCATAATTTACTCGAAATGATTCACAAAAGGTAATTGTTTTGTTGGACACTTTTCAAAAGGGTACACTTTTATAGCTTCAGATGCTGCTTCAGAATGGTGAAAAATGTAAACATTGTCAGCTAAAAAAAGATGTCAAGATTCTTATAAATTTGACTGTTTCATTTATGTACATTATAACATACGCGACTTTTTCTACTCAAATTAATTTTCTAATCTCTTTTTATTCTATTTAATCAAAAAATTACAAAATACTTCGATTTTCATATGTAATTATCGAGCACTATCCTTCTCTCATAGCTTATCAATTGGCTACGCCATTTACAAATTTCCAAATCCAATGGATAACATTAATATTGAGTGTATAAAGAATAAAACGTTTAAATTCAGTTTAACGTTCTGTATGTTTAAAGAAGAAAAGTAAGGTTTTAGTTCATGTATCATTGTATGAAAGAGCACTAAAAATGATGCACTAAAAAAAGCTTTCGAATCGCAAAATTTACAAAATCGTATTCGTCTTACATCGCCTTAAATTTAAGTTTAAATGTATGGACTTGCAATTGAAAAATAAAAATGGTAGATTAAATATAATGGACCAAATAATGCAATCACATGTATTTAAACAAGAATTATTAGCAGAGGGTATTTGGGTTCACTAAATGGAAATCCAAGGTCGAATTTGGAAAATTAATAATGGCGGATATAATAACGCTAAAAAAATGAGATCTCGTGTGTCTGAAAAGATCGTATTGACTTTAAGAGGGCAAGTGCTTATAAATTACACTTTTCAAATTTTAAATCAATAATATTTTTTAGAATGATTAAAATAAGAATAAGTCCTTCAAAAATATTCTGTAACTTTTTAAGCAGTTATTTCAGAATGTTTGTAAGAAAGTCTATTTACAGTGCTTTTCGACAGTAATTTTTTACCTTCTGTAACTTTTCATGCTTTTCTTCAGAATAGTTGTATATAAAAAACTAATACGAAACCCCTCAGTAAAAATTATAACTTAAATTTGTTTGATTTTAACTTTTTTTGTCATTTTATATCTAACGTTTCAATTTTTCCAAATCCAGCCACGCGTTCGCATTCAGCAACTCTGAAAATCCTTAAAAAAGAATTCTTGTTTAAGTTCATATGATTTTAATCTTTTTGTTTAACATATTGAATCTGCCATTTTGATTCTTTGAAATCTAACGTTATAATTATATTCAGGGATTCCAAAAATCCCTTTGCACAAATTTCTACATTAGTCCGTACTAAATATTATTAAATTTTCGTCTTTAAGATACTATTTCACATTTAGATATCAAGCCACGTATAAATTGCAGAACTAAGTTCAAGGACGCGATTGATTTACTTTTCGACTATAAGCCTCATTAATTTTTATTTGAAAACGATGATTTTTTAAAAAATATTGTTAAACACAAATTTTTGCTAAAAAAGTGGATATGGCCTATCTAAATCAAATTTTTATGGAAAACTAATAACAGATTCAAAAAGTTTTCAAAATTTTACATTGGTATTAACTTTTTGAAATTTTTCTAAGACTGTTTTGTGCTCGGGATCGCTGAGGAAACGTGACAAAACGCGCCCTGTCAAGACTTGATGGATTAATCCTTGAGCATGTAATTCTTGAGTCGACAAATATCAACAACATAATATAATAACCTTAATAAATACTAACTAGGAGAGTGTCACACCTCCGGATCACGGATTTTGCTCAAACTTCGGGATAAGTTTTCAGATGATAAAATATTAAAAAAGCTGAAGTTATAGTCATAAACACTCAATATTTCCCTAGTTACAGGCAATTGAAAAAAATCACTAAAAAAATTACTAGATTTTTAAACGCGTATAGTTCTTTAGCATTGATAGCTAGAAGCTTAAACCTTTTTTTAAATTAAAGCTGTGCTTAAATCCTTTCGAAATAGTAGTTATAGCATGTAAAAATATTATTTTTTGCAAAATTATAGCGTAATAAAGATTGGACCTGAATTTTTATTTAAAAATATTAATTAATAATAAAAGCTAAAAGAAGGTCCAATCTTTATTACGCTATAACTTTAGGAAAAAATAATATTTTGATATGTTGTAACTACTGTTTCGAAAGGATTTGAGCACAGCTTTAATTTAAAAAAAGGTTTAAGCTTCTAGCTATCAATGCTAAATAACTATATGCGTTTAAAAATCTAGTAACTTTTTTAGTGATTTTCTTCAATTGCCTGTAACTAGAGAAATATTGAGTGTTTATGACTATAACTTTAGCTTTTTTTATATTTTATCATCTGAAAACTTATCCCGAAGTTTGAGCAAAATCCGTGATCCGGAGGTGTGACACTCTCCTAGTAAGTAATCTCACAACAGTATCTAGCAAATCTCTGATGTACAACATAAAAATAGACCACGAAAGGGTTTGAATACCAAAAGTCAATTTTTCTTTGATATATTTCATAAACTCAATTAAACCTAAGCTTTCGTACTTAGTTATTACAATTTTCACAAAGTCAAATTTTAATTAAGTCTAACTTAAATTAACGTTTAAATAATTACGGCCTCTCAGGCCGCGACGCGCGCCTCTTGATACCATTAAATAAGAATTTGTTTCCAATCATAATAGAATTAAGAGTCTCTTTACATCTAGAAAATAAACACTACACTTGTACTCATAAATATTACTTACATTTTTATTTTATTGCTAAATTTCAGAAAATCAAATGCATTAGTTAGTAGTATGTAAACTTGGCGGAAAGGATATTTTTCCAAATGTTAACCTCAAATGGCAACATCGCATATTTTACCACAGGCATAAGACAATTCCAAATTATAGACCAAATGTCGCATCATCGTTACTCATTACTTAATGACATGATTTTGTAAACAAACAATATTACTTTCTTTTTTCATGATCCGAATTATAATTTTATTAAATAAAATGTTTATTTCTTAGTTCAATAATCATATAGAATCTAATATTGTGAATTTAAATTATATAAGCAATAAAATTTAAGTTGTTATCATTTGAATTTTGCATGAATAACCTATAAGAAAAAAACAAAATAATCATGATGCGAAACTCAATGCATAATTTGAAGTTTTCTTATGTCTGTGATAAAATATGCAGCGCTGCCATTTGAGGTACACATTCGGAAAAATATCCTTTCCGCCAAGTGTACCATGAAGATTATTCAGTTAAATTTTGAAATTAATTAATTCATTAGTTATTGAGAAATTTGGCTCGCAATATACATACGTATACAGTGGAGTCTAATAAAATGGAGCCACCCTTGAGGAAAAAAGTACTAATTTAAAAATTTTGTATCTCAACTAATTTTGAACATATTCGTAAGGACTTTTAATGGTATATTAGCAATCTAATGTTGAGTACTTGTCTGGGAAATATTACGACTTAAAAATAGAAAAAAAAAAATTTTTTTTGCGCCTGTGTTTAAATTTGAATCATTTTTCGGAAAATGATGGTAGAAAAATTTTACACCGCTGGTTTTAAAGGTATTTTGCTTAACTTGAAATTTATTTTTAAGTTTCATTTTCTAGATTAAAAATTGACTGAGATTTAGCGATTTTTGTTCAAAAAAAGGGTCTATTTATTTTTCCAATATCTGCAATGAGAGGAGATATAGAAAAATGCCAAATAAAAAAAAGTATTGTTGTATGTTGAATAACCTTAAATTTTCTCAAAATTTTATGTGCATTTTAATTTTTTTGATTTTGTTGCGGTACTCTTATAAGAGTATGGTATACATGTATATAAGAGTACCGCAACAATAGCAAAAAAATTTGAGAAAATTTAAGGTTATTCTACATAAAAAAATACTTTTTTTTTATTTGGCATTTTTCTATATCTCCTCTCATTAAGCAGATATCGGAAAAATAAAAAGACCCTTCTTTTGAACAAAAATCGCTATATCTCAGTCAATTTTAAACCTAGGAAATAAAACTAGAAAATAAATTTAAAGCTAAGCAAAATACCTTTAAGACCAACGGTGTAAAATTTTTCTATCATCATTTTCCGAAGAATGATTCAAATTTAAACACAGTCGAAAAAAAAATTTTTTTTTTCTATTTTTAAGTCGTAATATTTCCCAGACAAGTACTCAACATTAAATTGCTAATATACCATTAAGAAGCGGTTGGGTCTATTTCGCCGCTACATATAGGGTGGCGCTACGGTCAGGTAAGAGAAATCTATTTAATATTTTTCATACAGCTATTTACAATTTCCTGAGACGACAACATACTTTTAATGTTGTCATTTTCTCTAGCCATATATATGTAGAATAATTATTAATATTAATCTTGTTTGAAAAGTCTAAAATATTGTTATAAAGCGAAAAATGCGGCGCGAGGTAGAGCCGACGTAAACATTAGTATACATCATTCTTTAGAATTGCTCTCTCTGTCGCACTAAAGGAAGGTGCACGCATGTTTACATCGGTCCTACGTTGCATCGCATTTTTCGCTTTATAACAATATTTTAAACTTTTCAAACAAAATAAGTATTAATAATTATTCTACATATATATGGCTAGAGGAAATGACAACATTAAAAGTATATTGTCGTTTCAGAAAATTGTAAATAGCTATATAAAAAATATTTAATAGATTTCTCTCACCTGACCGCAGCGCCACCTTATATGTAGCGGCGAAATAGACCCGACCGCCTCTTAAAAGTCCTTACGAATACGTTTAAAATTAGTGGTCGTAGAGTTCTGTACGACTCTTATTTGTTGAGATACAAAATTTTTCAATTAGTACTTTTTTTCTTAAGGGAGGCTCTGTTTTATTGGACTCCACTGTATATATGTATACATATATTTGTACACACTTGGCTAAAAATAACGCGTTACTCTAACTACTTTTTAGTCTAAAAAATGATGATTTTCAAATGATCATATCCTAAGCGAAAAATAGGCTAATCGAAGTGATCCAAAATGTAAAATAAAGGGTTTGGCTTCCTCTTTTAAGTCCCATTGAAAACATTTGGTTATGTTTTTTGCGCGTGCGCTAAGTCAAAAAAAGTGGAGAGTTAATTTTCAATAAAAAAAGTGACATCTTTGCGCGATGTTACCAACTTTCGATAGATCAAACGAATAATTCTAATTACGGAATCTGAAAATTAAGGTTTTTTCTAACCAATTTTTTTTTTTGAGCATATTTTTTTCGAGCATCAGGTGCAGAACTACGAGCAAAAGCAAACGACGCGTCTTTCTTTTGTTTTTAGCGAGATTTCTATGCTTATGATTAAAAAAAACCAATATAAGAACAAATAAAAAATCAATTAAATTAAATTAATGCTTACACTTTCAGAATAGCTTAATCTAAATTCAGGATCTGTTTGACCTCATCATGTCTGACTCTTGGACTCTGAAGATCAAAAGCAAATATAACCTCCAAAAAATATTAATTATTACGAGCTTAATTTACCTCGTTCCTAACGTCGCTCGGTTAAATTTTCATATAAATCAGTGTATGCAAAACGGATCCTGAGTCCAATTTTGGGTCAAATTTAGATAGCTCCATATTACGTAATAGAATTGCAATCTTCATCAAATGCAATGTTCAAATGCTATATAAAAGCCTTTTTTAAAACTTGAGTTCTGCAAAAAGGGACTTAAGTCCCGGACTTAGGTCCCTTTTTGCCGAATTTAATATTTTTGCATATAGCTGATTCCATTTCAAATCGAACAGTCAGTATACACTCAAGTCACCAATTACTGCGCTAATGGAGTATGTTATTCTACCCTAAAAATAAGGGTATACGTATTTTTTTATTTTGCTGAAATATCAAAATTGCATCAGATATGCACTTTTGAAAATTGCATACAAAAACTAAATGTTAAAACTGAAAATGTTGAGAATAACTTTAGAGGGCTATCGTTTTATCAATTTTCAATGAATTTTGGTAAACCTTATTTTGTTTTATTATGTTTTAAGCCCTCTTTAATTCAGTGCAAGAAATTTCAAAAAAGACTAAAAAATGACTAAGATATGTGCATTTTACCAAAAAATGCACTTTTTATGCACATGCATTTTTCTCGAAAAACCCATTTTTTTTTGCTGAAATTTTTTGTGCTCATAGAGGACTAAATTACCTATCTAATGGTACTTGGTTGATCCCGTACTTATTTGTTTGAAGCGAGAAAAAAAATTCACAAATTTTATTGGTGAAAAATTTTTGTATATACGTTCGGAAATTTTAAGCAATGTAGATTTAAACACTATACTTCTTTTAGCATTACCTAGGAACAACGACGTGGACGTAGAAGGTTTCTGTTCCCTTCGGGGTGCTTTTTTAAAGTGAGTTCCCCTTGCCTCTCACTGTCGGGATGCGTCAAAAATATAATTATAAATAATTACTTTTTTTTATTTTTGCACTTATTATTTTTAGTTCTAAGTGTAGCCTTACGACGTTTGACTTTTTTTTTCTTGTCTTTCACTTTAGTCAGTGCATGTATAGCTGTTCTGCCAACAAATATATGCGATTTCAATTCTCCAAGTTGTTTTAACCACATATGACTTTTTTGAATCCCATTATATTCAGGAACTGTACTCCATTCAATATTTTTTTCTTTTCTAAATTTTTCAATCTCATTTATTGGTAATAATATGATTTTGATTGCACTGGTGTACTTTTGAACCTAATTTATAAAATCGTCAGCATTTTGTATCGATTCTTCATGAACTCTTTTTAAGTTATGTGAAGTAGCATGATGCTTTAGAAGCCCACCTATTCCATCAACGGCTCCTTTCCCATGACCAGTCGCAGAAAATAACCATTTCATTTCATAAAACCAATGTTTGAATTCATGTAGCTGAAAACGATTTTTAAATTAGCTTGCAGCTCCATCTGATATAATAGTGACTTTAGTAACTAAATCATTTTTCATAAGATCGATAATTTTATTTATTGCTAATAGCGCATATGCAGTATCATGCTTTTTGTCGTCACTAACGATCGCAAAGCTTTGCGTTATCTCTCCTTGGTAACAGACTGCAGTAAAAATAGAAATTTGGTTATTTACCCAATGATTTCCCTGAACCGCTTTATTATTTATTACAGACCAATTTTCTGCAAAATCAACGTGGATAATTAACTTAGTAGGATCAGCTTTACCTTCTTCTTTTTTTTTTATAGCTTCACGTTGAATATTTTTTATGTATACGTGAGTACTTGCTTTTAGTGCGCAGATTGAAAATTTTTCTTTAAAAACTGATAAGCTTACTGTTTGTTTGATAAGATTACCATTATCCCACAAACCAAACGTAATTTCATCTTCACAATTTTCTTTCAGTTTTAACAATTTTAATGTGATACCCTCACTACCGGGGCAATAATTGCATTCTTGCAAGAAACACGAATCAGATGGTTCAGAACACAACATTGCGTTAGTTATTTCTGAACGAATTAAATCTAATTCAGAATTATTATTGCCTCTAAAATGAATTAAACTTGTGAGAAACAGTTCAAAATATTCGCAATGTACACAAAGACAAGTTTCCTTCACAGGGCTTGTTAAGACGAAACTTGGTCTTAGACTATAGAATTTCGATTTTCCTATTTGTAAGTTTGGATTTTTTTGTCTTAATTGACTATATGTTTCTTTTAAGCTTCGAGTAAGAAACCGTTTAACTTTTTTAGTTTTTGTATTATTAACTTTAACAGTAACAACATCAGATTTATTTGGACTTTGTCTACTACAATTAAAATCATCATTTAAAAAATATTCCATAGCGATATTTTTTGTATTTTCATCAATAGGATGACCAGTATATGAATCTGGCTCCGAATAAACTCCTTTATTTTTCACAAGATTTCTTGATTTATTTATCATATACTCGCTTATATTCGGGAATAGTGAGCTAATTTTTATTTTGCTTAATTTTGAAGGTAGTAGAGTTAGAAGTTTTATTTTCTCCAAAACAGAAGAACATTTTTCTAAAGCCGATTTAAAATTTTCTACAAATTCGTTCCAATAGTTTTCAGTCGAACTTTTGTCCGATTCTATTGATTCAACTGAAATGCCATACGCATCTTCTAATTTACTTCTGACAGTAGCAGAAAAAGCTGAAATTAAAGATTTTTTCTTTTTAGATACGTAATTTTCTGTTAAATTTTTAGGTAGTGCAGTTTTTCTTTTTAGCGGCGAGACGCATTGAGGTAAAATTGTATTGATACTCTCGTTTAATTCCTGTATTCATTCGGGTGTCTTGGGGATAAAATCATCATGTTTTCCGCTAAAAAGTTCAGTGATTTCATTTTCAGATGTAGATTTAAGATCACTTAAAATCATTTTTGATATGCGTTCATGGCAATTTTTGCATACATTAGTAGAGGGCAGTATCTTTAAATCTGGATAAAGCTGTGCCAAATTAATGGCCAAATCTTCCAACGGTCTAAAACGTAAATTTCTGCTTTTATAAACTACCTTCTTATGCATTTGAAAAAAATCGGGACATCGAATTCTTGTAGAAGAGTGAATTTCGGACATCGTAATTGCAGAGTTTTGTTTACTTTTTCACAAGCCCGAAAAGTACCTTTCAAAGCAGACGTAAGAATAACTAGCTTGTATATAACAATTCTAATATGCTGTTTTGGTTACGCGAGGTATTTGTCCGCGAATTAGCCTCCTATTGTCTGTACATCCAATCATACATAATATAGATATACACGATTAGAATTATTATTTTCCATTTTTTAATATTTATTTTTATATTACGAATTTATATATATATATATATTTATATATATATATATATATATATATATATATATATATATCACTATTGATGATATATACATACATACAAAGGTAAACAAATAATGAGCGAAGCATGCGACAGCGTTGGAATGAACATTGCTTAAGACTTTCGAACGTATATACAAAAATTTTTCACCAATAAAATTTGTGAATTTTTTTTTTCGCTTCAAACAAATAAGTATGGGATCAACCAAGTACCATTAGATAGGTAATTTCGTCCTCTATGAGCACAAAAAATTTCAGCAAAAAAAAAATGGGTTTTTCGAGAAAAATGCATGTGCATAAAAAGTGCATTTTTTGGTAAAATGCACATATCTTAGTCATTTTTTAGTCTTTTTTGAAATTTCTTGCACTGAATTAAAGAGGGCTTAAAACATAATAAAACAATAAGGTTTACCAAAATTCATTGAAAATTGATAAAACGATAGCCCTCTAAAGTTATTCTCAACATTTTCAGTTTTAACATTTAGTTTTTGTATGCAATTTTCAAAAGTGCATATCTGATGCAATTTTGATATTTCAGCAAAATAAAAAAATACGTATACCCTTATTTTTAGGGTAGAATAACATACTCCATTAGCGCAGTAATTGGTGACTTGAGTGTATACTGACTGTTCGATTTGAAATGGAATCAGCCATATATTGAAATCCCTTAATTTTGAGAACGTAGTACAAGGTATATGAATCGGTGCATGGCCTCATATCCATTTATTGGGAAAAATGAGATACGATCAAATTTGTGCATGAAAAATGATGCTACATCATAATGTAAATAGTAAATAGTAAAAACCTTATTTTTAAAATTTTAGTTTCTGCAAAAAGTTAAAATTAAAAAAAAAATAGTTAAAGAAAAAATAGTAAAAAATAGTTAATAGTTTTAGTTAAAGTTTTTTCAGATGGTTACGTTTCTATAAAAAAATCAAAAATTGAAGATTTAAAAAAACTGATAAATTACATATCAAGCCAATATAAAAAAGTTTTCAACGTTCTTCTTGAATATCCTACTTGTGATTAATAATATTTATCTGTATTCATTTATTTATTTACTTATTTATTTATTTATTCATTTATTTATTTATTTATTTATTTATGTTAGTATTTAAAGAAATTTAGTAGTTATTTGTTAATGAATTGTTGAAAATTATTTTTCTAAATAAATTATTAGTTTTATATGTATGAAATAATATTATAATATTGTGAAATGTACTATTGATGAATAAAAGTTAAGAGGAGGTCACGTATCTCTGTCCTTTTCTAATCAAAGAATTGAGTTTTTTACAGAAATTAATAACTTTAGCAAAAAATAAAAAGAAAGCCGCATCTCGTAATAAAAAAAGCAATGTTTTCTCTGATAAGAAAGAATTAATTTTATTGCTTAGTTTTCAAGAAAACCTTGAAAAACTTCAATCATAGAGGTTAGGGTGGACAATTTGGTTTTTCAAGGTTTTCTTGAGAACGAAGCAATAAAATTAATTTTTTCTTATCAAAGAAAATATTGCTTTTTTTGATACAAGATGCGGCTTTCTCTTCATTTTTTAATAAAGTTATTATTTTTGTGAAAAAATCATTTCTTTGATTAGAAAAGGACAGAGATACGTGACCTCCTCTTAAATATGTTTCCATAAAAATGTTAATTATTACAGATTCTGCAAAAAGGGACCTAAGTCCATTGGCTTTTTTATCAATTAAAAAAATTCATCGGCCAGATTTAGCAATAGTAAATGTATTATCTTACTTTTGACAATACCAACTACGTATGTAATGAATTTCAAGTTAATCCACCAAGCGTAAGAGTAGTAATACACTATTTTTCATTTTTCCAAAATTTGTTAGAATGGACTTAAGGCCCTTTTTGCATGCGCCGATTCATATAATATATTAATATGTATAAATTAGCCAATTTTAAAGTAAAAATATTGCCTCATTCCATAAATTTTTATATTGTAGGTCTGTTTAAAATTTAGTTTTTATATATTTAAAAAAAAGAATTAATTAAAGTTCCAATATGCATAAAAATTGTTTAAATACAAATCATATCATCATGATAAATTAAAAATTTGATTTACTGAATTCCATTTAAATTAATGAAAAAATATGATTACAATTCATCCTTTTTAATCAGGTGTTTCAGACAGAGGGACGGAGATGAAGAAACGGAGACGTAGGAACGGAGACGGAGAGACAAAAACACGGAGTATGTGTATGGATATGTGTATATGTGTGTATCTGTGTATATGTGTATGTATTTGTATGTGTACGTTGGAGGTACACGTGTGTATGTGTATGTATGTATGTGACAATAATGCAAAACATATTCAGGTGGAAAATCAAAATATTGATTTTCCGTCAGTCTAAAGGTTAATTCTTCACTTTAATATAATAAGTAGTAATGTTTTTTGAGTTGCTATGAAGTTTTTGAATATTTGCAAAAAGGGTTTATCAAATTTCATTTCTGGACGTAATTTATATGTTGGTTGGCACAAACATTGTACTCATAGTTTTCGAAAAGTAGCAATGTGTATTACAGCCATGTTCACATGGTTTCGATTTTACTTTCTGCAATCCATTAACAAGTTCGCTGTCGAAATTGGCGTTACACAATGTGAATTACGAGAAGGTTGTTCGATCGGGCTTCGAACATCATGTTGGCCCTGAAAAAGGCAGTTTATGTATGTGTTTAATTCATTTTAATTTTTTCAAGGTTGATTTTTTATTTGACCTTATATTGGTTTCTTTTCAAATCAAAGCCTAGCAATCTTGCCAAAAAACCAAAAAAACGCGCCATTTTCATTTTTTCGTAGTTCTGCATATGATGCTCGAAACGATATGCTCCAAAAAAAAAAAATTGATTAGAAAACTTAAATTTTCAGATCTCGTAATCAAAATGATTCGTTTGATCTATCCAAAGTTGGTAGCATTACGCAAAGATGGCACTTTTTAGATTAAAAAATAACTCTCCACTTTTCTTGACTTAATGCATGCGCAAAAGGACATAGCCAAATATTCTTAACGGGATTTGAAAGAGGAAGCCAAACCCTTTATTTTTCATTTTGGAACACTTTAATTAGCCTATTTTTGACTGAGATATGATTGAGATTTGAAAATCGTCATTTTTTAGACCAAAAAAAGTAACGCGTTTTGTTTTTGCCTAGTGTATATATATATATGAGTCATTCTTATAGATTTCGTCATTTTGAAGACACATATGGGTTCCCGAAATCAATTTTTAACTGCGTACTTTATAAAATATTAAGTTTTGCGAAATTTCAGCTTCTGAAATCCTTTATTGATCGAGATGAATCAATAAGAAGTTGCAAAAATGACTGTTTTAACGTTATTTCGAGTTGATTTTCGAAATGATACCAAAGCATGAGATAGTAATATATTTTAACTCATAACTTTGTAATAAATTTCATTGGGTATTATAAAAAGCTGTGTACTCCTCAATGTAAAGGCTACTTTCTTCAAGTTGTTTATTTTTTAATCATTTTTAAACTTCTATAGAGTTTAAGCATTGTATTATATTGTTATCTACAACAGCT
Source organism: Anastatus disparis (assembly GCA_017163975.1). Classification (NCBI taxonomy): domain Eukaryota; kingdom Metazoa; phylum Arthropoda; class Insecta; order Hymenoptera; family Eupelmidae; genus Anastatus; species Anastatus disparis. The sequence goes on along the minus strand of JAFFSR010000369.1, from coordinate 1,417,561 downwards.
TAAATGTGTCCTCTTGCTTTACCCTTTAATTTAAGCTGTCACAGGTTTCGATTAATCGAAAAATACCAGAGATAAGAGCTTTTGAACAAGGACATTTTTGCTAAAAAATCGAAAAATAACAATCTTTGAACACTTTTTAAACATTTCTTGAAGATGTTTTCTTACTTTTTATTATTTTAGATTATTGTTTATGTATAGTATCAATGTTTTAAAAAGATTTGGTTAAGTTCTTCTTGATTTGGCCTGAGATTCTTCAATTTTATAATATCGATTTTTTCATGGATTGAATTTATTTTTATCTAACAACAAAAGTGTCAGGATATTGGTTCGCCGATTCTGCTCAAATTGTGAGAGATGATTTTGTGTGTAAAAATAAAAAAAAAAAAAACCAAGGTACTAGACTTTAACGCTCAATATTTCCCTAGTGACAGATGCAATGAAAATCAAACCTGAAATTCCTCTCCATAATTAATAATAAATACTAAAATATGGTATAATTTTTACTGCTCCATAATTTTGAAAAAAAATAATAATTTCATATGTTATAACTACTATTTAGAAAGGGTTGAAGGTCAGTTTTCTTTCAAAAAAGTCTTAAGGGAAATCCTCATACCGACATAGAGTTCTACCTTATCTAAATTTAAATTATGAATTTTAGTAAAAATTTAACTATTCTTGACTGAAATTCGTAGGAGAGGCACATTCTTTACATGCCAAAGAATTTATTGCAACGTTAAAAGACAATATAAGGATAAAAATAAAAGCAAAAACTGCTTAATACGATTAACTTTTCAATGTAGTTATGAATAATCGTATTATGCAGTTTTTGTCTTTATTTTCACTTTCATTTTGTCTTTTAACGTTGCAATAAATTCTTTAGAATGTTAAGAATGTGCCTCTTCTTTGAATTTTAGTCAAAAATAGTTAAATTATATTAAAATGCATAATTCAAATGTAGATAAGGTTGATCTCTGTGCCGGTGTGAGGACACCCCTTAAGCTTTTAGTTATTGAAGCTAAAGAAATATAAGCGTATTGAGAAGTACACAGCTTTTTATAATACCCAATAAAATTTGTTTCAAATTTTTTTTGAAAATATGCTATGAAACGAGTAAAACAAGATGTCGTGAATTAAAATATATTACAATCTGATAGCATTTCGAAAATCAACTCAAAATAACTTTAAAACAGTCATTACTGCAACTTCATATTTATTTATCTCGACCAATTAAGGGTATCAGAAGCTCAAATTTTGCAAAACTTAATATTTTATAAAGTTCTTTAAGGTTATCGAGTGAGAAATTGATTTTGAAAACCCACCTGCCTCGTCAGAATGACGACATCCACAAGAATGACTCATATATAAATAATAAATAAATTTTTCATAGTAAAAAAATTAAAAGAAAATTTTTTTTTATTATATTTTAGAACTCAATACATTGATAGTTTTCACAAAATGCAATATTTTTTCTTTATACAATTTTTCTGTAGAATCAAAACCTGCAGAATTAAAACAATTTTTATAAAAACCATTATTTTTGTGTAAAACCGTATATAACTCTTAAAATAAATGTTTAAATAAATTTATCGAACATGGAATTTGTAGTTTTTTAAAAGAGCTTTTAAATGGTAGCTGTAGTTTTTTAATGCAACAATTACCTATGGAATGAAATCGCATCAAAGGTCTGAACGAAAAATAATATTACCTCTTCCATTTTAAAGGTTTCTACAAAACCTTCAAAATGAGACCTTGTAAAGCTCCGTACGATTATTGTTTATCGAGATACGAGACTTTAAAATTTTCATAATTTTAGACTAGGTTGGGCAAAAGTACCTGAACTGCAGTGTAATATTTACACTCTTTTACCCCATTTTTCACCTTGTATATACATAATTAGTTTGGTTATTTTTTCCTTCTAGCTATACTTTTATACATTAGTGCAGCTACCTGATCCCCATGACCATTACAATATATATATATATATATATATATATATATATATATATATATATATATATATATATATATATCGCCCATTCTCTGTCAAATCGGAGGACGGAAATTTTTTTTTTGCTAAGAATTAGTAAAATGGTTCTTTGCCAAATTATGGACCATTCAAAATTTCTATAGATCTCTTTAGTACATATTTTTAGAGCTACAAAGCTTCAAAGTTGGGCTGAAACCATATTTTTGACATTTTTTACCAAACTTAGGCTCAACTTACTCAGTTGGATTGCGTCTTAAGAATATATTACTGAGAATCTTTTTTGTTTAAAATATTCTAAATTTTGAGAAAAAAATAATTCATAAGTGCTAATGTAGTCATTCGCTGAGCTAAAATCATGTAAAACATTAAAATACCACTTTTCAAGGTTTCGAACCATGATCCCATGTCCAAAAAACTCATCAAAGCAGGTAATATATGTATAAATATGGCCTAAAAATTTCAAAGTTAACGTTCTTAGCGATTCCTTAGAAAAAATAAAAACGTAATTAAAAATAATGAAAAATGTGATTTTTAGCTGAATTTCTTTAGTTTTAAACTTGAAATTATTTCAAAATAATTTGCAAAATGATACTACGCAAGTTATATTAAAATTAGTTAATTCACTTTTTTTAATAGAACTGATCACACAATTTCAGAATTATCAAAATCTGTGTTACTGTGAAGTGGGATAAAAGTTGAAAATAAGTAAATTGACTTTATGTTTCTATTTATGAAATGATCGTATCAATGATAAGTTAAAAAAATCTTCTAATTATTTAAGAAAGTGCAATAAATGTATACTAAAAACATGAAAATGCATCTTCTTAAACAATTAGAAGATTTTTTTAACTTATCATTGATACGATCATTTCATAAATAGAAACATAAAGTCAATTTACTTATTTTCAACTTTTATCCCACTTCACAGTAACACAGATTTTGATAATTCTGAAATTGTGTGATCAGTTCTATTAAAAAAAGTGAATTAACTAATTTTAATATAACTTGCGTAGCATCATTTTGCAAATTATTTTGAAATAATTTCAAGTTTAAAACTAAAGAAATTCAGCTAAAAATCACATTTTTCATTATTTTCAATTACGTTTTTATTTTTTCTAAGGAATCGCTAAGAACGTCCACTTTGAAATTTTTAGGCCATATTTATACATATATTACCTGCTTTGATGAGTTTTTTGGACATGGGATCATGGTTCGAAACCTTGAAAAGTGGTATTTTAATGTTTTACATGATTTTAGCTCAGCGAATAGCTACATTAGCACTTATGAATTATTTTTTTCTCAAAATTTAGAATATTTTGAACAAAAAAGATTCTCAATAATATATTCTTAAGACGCAACCCAACTGAGTAAATTGAGCCTAAATTTGGTAAAAAATGTCAAAAATATGGTTTTAACCCAACTTTGAAGCTTTGTAGTTCTAAAAATATGTACTAAAGAGATCTATAGAAATTTTGAGTGGTCCATAATATGGCAAAGAACCATTTTACTAATTCTTAGCCAAAAAAAAATTTTCCGTCCTCCGATTTGACAGAGAATGGGCGATATATATATATATATATACAGGATGGGCCAAAAGTACCGGAACGGCGAAATAACTCTGCGAGATTGTATTTTAGAAGAAAAAGCTCAAAACAAAAGATAGAGGATATTTTCTTGGCTATTCGACGGTGATAATGACCATGACCTTGACCATAACCTTGAATGTCATTTCAAGGTCAAGTTAATTTCTTTAAATGGGAACCCATTTTTTCACCTCAGAAATGAAAAGAGCGGAAAATTTTACATAAATACATATCCGGACGTAAAATTTTCCGCTCTTTTCATTTCTGAGGTGATAATTATGGGTTCCTATTCAAAGAAATTAACTTGACCTTGAAATGACATTCAGTTGAAATTACACTGCAGTTCAGGTACTTTTGCCCACCTTAGACTAAAATTATGAAAAATTTAAAGTTTTGTATCTCGATAAAAAATAATTGTACGGAGCTTTACAAGGTCTCATTTTGAAGGTTTTATAGAAACCTTTAAAATGGAAGAGGTAACATTAACATTTTTCCATTTTTCATGGATTTTATAAGGTCATGATAAGAAAAAAAATTTTTCAATTTTTCTTTTAGATCTTTGATGCGATTTCTTTTCATAGGTGATTGTTGTATTAAAAAACTACTACTACCATTTGAAAGCTCTTTCAAAAAACTACAAATTCCAAGTTCAATAAATTTGTTTAAACATTCATTTTAAAAGTTATATGCTGTTTAACACAAAAATAATGGTTTTTGTAAAAGTAGTTCTAGCTCTGCAGGTTTTGACTTTATAGAAAAATTGTAAAAAGAAAAAATGTTGCATTTTGTGAGAACTATTAATGTATTGAGTTTTAAAATATAATAAAAAAAAAATTTTTTTAAATTTATTTATATATATATATATATATATATATATATATATATATATATATATATATATATATATATATATGTCATTCTTGTGGATTTCGTCATTTTGTCGAGACAGGTGGGTTTTTAAATCAATTTCTAACTCGGTAACTTTAAAGAACTCTCTAAAATATTAAGTTTTGCAAGATTTGAGCTTCTGATATCCTTAATTGGCCGAGATAAATGAATATGAAGTTGCAGAAATGCTGCTGCGTATACCAGATACATTGACTAAGCATTGCAACACTATTCATATGACTATATATATATATATATATATATATATATATATATATATATACATATGTGCGCGCGTGTATACTAAATGGCTTATGGGTTAGCTTTAACTGACTTTCGCCGTTTCTTTTCAACATGTGCAGAAGTCAATAATTTTGAGTTTTAAGTAGCATGGCCAATTCGCCATGTTACAATATACTATAAAAACGTTTCGCCGTCGCCGAAACATCCTAAATTATGCTTAAGAAATAACTGAAAATAATTAAAATTAGCCAAATTTAAGGTAAAAATTAGCTAAAAAATAGATTAATTTCACTTAATTAGGTAAGGAATCCGCTAAAGAATGGATGAATTTAATTAGATTTGAGTAGAAAATTTGCGAAAAAATAGATTAATTTAGAAAACTATATACATCTATGTATAGCTAAGTATATATCAGCATATCTCCACAATTTTTAATCTTTTTTGTGATATTTTTGAAAAGTTATGTTACAGATGTTAGTGAGTTACCGAATGACGCACACTATTTAAACTAGGTTCAAACCTTTTGTACAATCCGGTAACTCTATTTTTTATTTATTTAGTGAATGTGCCATTAACGGTACAGTAGATATTTCTATAATACGTAAATTTTTACATGATTAAAATTTACGAAATTCTATTTGTGTAAAAATTTACGTTTTATCGAAATATCTACTGTACCGTTGGTGGCACATTCACTAAATACATATAAAATAGAGTAACCGGATTGTGCAAAAGGTGTGATTGCTTGTGATACCATGATTATAAAACTTTGTGAGATTGTTTATTAAGGTCCGATACAAGTTTTATCAAAATTTGAGATCCCGTTCACAACTTAATTTTTTCAAACGAACATCCTGAAAATTAACTTTTTAACATTAGTTAGTATGGTAATCTATCGAAAGTTGATACATTTCATGCCGTATCTTTGTGAATTGTGATATGAAAATATTCAAAAACTGGCCAGAGATATTTAAGATGATTACTTTTCGATTGATATACAAAAACTGTTACATTAAACTCATTTAGAAGAAATATTCTATCAGAAACTACAAAATTTTGCTTTTTTAGTACGTCTACCAGCTCAGCTGATGCATGGCGGCCCTGTTTCAAAACATTTTTCATAACCAATCTACAAATAGGTTATATTATACATAGATAACCAAGCAGCCGCGAGCCAAAAAGTTGAATCGCGGTGAGCTGTACATGAGCAAGAGTACTACCTATAATAAAATTTTCTGTACAACTATACAATTATGATTATGGGTATCGAACCACCTTAAAAGCTATGAAGATATGCTCATGTATCTATACTATAAAATTGTTTTGCCGCCACCGTGCCAGAAATTGAGATGAGATAAATTTACCTGAAGAAATAGTTTAAAATAGCTGAATAATAGATGTATCAAGCTGAATTCAAGTTAAAAATTAGCTGAAAAATAGCTAAATTTAGTTACATTTAAGTTAAAAATTAAGCTAAAAATCGACGAATTCAGCTTAATTTAAATAAAAATAACTGAAAAATTAAAAATAATAAATTTGCTGAAATTGGTTAAATGCAAAGTAAAAGTTAGCTGAAAGATAAAACACTCAATAATAATTTAAAATATCGCGAAGAGTAAGTTCAAGCTCAAATTGGCTAAATTTACAATAGGAAATAACTAAAAACTCGATGTCTTTAGCTAAATTAAAGCTAAAAATAGCTTACAAATTTATTAAAATCAGCTGAATTTAAAGTAATGGTTAACTAAAAGATACATTTAGCTGAAACTTAAGCTAGAAATAGCGTGATATATTTTTCAAAAATTTTATTTTAAGCTAATAATAGTGAGGTTCGAGGTACCAAATAACTAAAAAAAAAAGATGCATTCAGCTTTACTTAGGCTAGAAATAGCTTGAAATACTAAAATTAACTGAAGTTAAATTAAAACTTGGAATAAATAAAAATATATAGAAAGAAAAATATATAGTTAAAATTAGGGAAGAAACTTAGAAATTTAACTAAATTTGAGATAAAAATAGTTTAAAAAATAATAAAAATAAGCTATATTTAAGCTAAAATGCAGCTCGATTTATTGCTTTAATTAATAAAATTTTACTAAAATTGAAAATAAATTAAATAAGAAAGAGATAAAATTAGCTCTACCAAAACTAATATTTAGGTAAATGATAAATTAACTTAACTATAAGCAAAGAGTTAGGGAAGAGTACAAGCAGGAGGGACCCCCCCCCCTTTAGTATATATATAATCTTCGTGGTACATACTACAACCTAATGCATTTTTTCCCGGAAATATCACAATGTATTATTTTTTAATATTTTAAAAATATAATAACAACACATTTAATTAATTCATATCATCAAAGTTTTACCTTGATTTTTCATAAAAATAGTTAACTTTTGAAAAATATTCTTTTTTCAAGAATGTAAATCATAATAAAGTTTTTAAAATAATATCATTATGCGTAAATAAATACGTACCACATGCACATAAATAATAAGGATATTCGTGGTAGCAGAAATAGATATTGTCAATATTGGATAATATCATCCACAACTGCAAAGCCACAGGCTCCAAGGCCAACACTTGACATGAGACGTACAAGCTCTCTAGCGTGAGAAACTGCTACCTCAAGTGGTGGACGACGAGGTAAATTTCTAGATTCTGTTAAAAATGAAGAGAAAATTAACATTACAAAATGAAAATAAGATAATTTATAAAACAATTTTCACAAATAAAACTAGTAGAATTCAACAAATGTATTTTAGATAATATTTAAATGAAAAATATATTTATCAAATTATTTAACACTTTTTCGTACGAAAAAAATTTATGAGGATACATATATATATATATTAGATTATAAATTTTCTTTCAAATTTATAAAATGATTCTGTAGTCAAAAAAATAAAACTGATTTTTTAATTTTAATGTGCGGTTAATTAGAACTTATATGGACTAGAGCTTAAAGTGTGGAATTAATCGAGCTTCTGCTTGGTAAATTCAATATTTTCTTACTTGTGCAAAAGAAAATTTGCGGGAACAGCTGACATTTTGGACAGGCTGCTAAATCATTAAACAATTTATTTAATAACTGATTGCTTTTTTAGATGCATATTACATCAATTAATTGATAAATATAAAATAAACTATTCATATTTAATTTCAAATAGAAATAACAAGGATCGCGACGGTTCTTAAGAACAGATCAGATTCGATGTCTTTACACTGAAAAAAAAATTTGATAGAATGAAAGAAAATTTCTTTGTTTCAAAGAAATGGTGTATTTCAATAGTGCCAAACACTAAATATGTGTTTGTTTGTAAGAAATATTTATTCCTTTAAAAATCTGTCGGAAAGAAACAAATAGTTGTTTCTTTTTAATAAATACTTGTTTGTTTGTAACAAATATTTGTTTACTTAAAAAAAACATTTACTTAAAAGAAATAAATATTTTTTTTAAATAAGACTCATTTTTTCAAAAATCTGTCGGAAAGAAACAAATAGATGTTTCTTTTTAATGAATACTTGTTTGTTTGTCAGGAATATTTTTTTACTTTAAAAAATTATTTACTTAAAAGGAATATATGTTTTTTTAAAAAAAGACTCATTTCTTTAAAAATCTGGCGGAAAGAAACAAATATATAATTATTTTTAATAAATATGTGTTTATTTGTAAGAAATATTTTTTTCTTTGAAAAACCCATTTACTCAAAAGAAATAAATATTGCTTTGTAATTCACAAATTTTTTTTTCAATTGTTCATAAGAAACACAAATGTTTGTTTTTAATAAATATATTTTTGTTTCAAAAAAATATTTCTTTGAAACTATAATACATTTTTCGAAAATTTGTTTGTTTTAAACAATTGATGATTGTGGATTTGTCATGTTTTTTAACCTGTATTATTTATAATACTAATTATTTTCAGAGTATGAATACACACACACACACACATATATATATATATATATATATATATATATATATATATTTACACGAAACTTTATAATTTCATATATATTCGCTTATTCTTATACAGCATATATTTTTTATTTTAAATACAAATAATACATATTATTAAAGTTATCGCTCGCAAATCTTAACTTATCAATGTTTCCCTATCGACGTTTCAAGTATCGCAATCGCTCGCAGTGCGTTACGTTAATAGGTTTGACTTTACAATTTTCTTATATATGAACTGAGGAGGCTTCCCTGAACTTGCGAGTTTAGAAAAAAAAGGTTTCCACCAAGCAGACGAAATTTAAAGCTTTATACCTAAATAATTTTTTTGAATCAAACAAATAATTTCTTTAACAGACGGGTACGATTGTATAAAACGAAGAATCATTTATCTGAAACCAAGATATATTTAATTAATTCAAAATATTAGTATCTATACTATTTTACTAGTATTTAAGTAATTGAATGCTTGATTATATTACCATATTCTTTAAAACTAAAAAAAAAACATTTTTTTGTATCTCTCAATGTTTTGTTTTAAAACAATACTGTTTTAAAATTTTTCTTACAAATTTCTTTGTATCAAACAAATAATTTATTGTACAGGCAAGTATGACTGTATAAAACAAATAATTATTTATTTAAAACAAAGATTCATTTGATCTATTCAGAGAATTCGTATGTTCACTCTCCTACTACTGAATCAGAGGATCGAAAGCTCAATTATATAACCAAATTCTTTGAAACTACAAAACCATTTTTTTAAATATGTCAATCAATATTTGATTTTAAAAAAATACTGTTTTCAAATTTTCCTTTATGATTTCTTTAAGAATCAAACAAATAATTTTTTCAACGGTCAAGTGTAGTTGTATGAAACAAATAATTACTAACTTAAAATAAAGATTTATTTTATGAATTCAACAAATTCGTATGTCTACTCTCTAATTTCTAAATCAAAGAATCGAATGCTTGATTATATTACCAAATTCATTGAAAAAAAAACATTTTTGTGAATCTATCAAACAATATTTCGCTTTAAAAAAATACTGTTTTCAAATTCTTCTTAATGATTTCTTTGAATCAAACAAATAATTTCTTTAACGGTAAAATATAGTTTTCTAAAACAAATAATTATTTGTTTGAAACAAACTCCTCCTAAATCGAAGAATCGAATGCTTGATTATAATACTAAATTCTTTAAAACAAAAATACAATTTTTTTAAATCTGTTAATCAATGTTTTGTTTAAAAAAAATAATGTTCTCAAATTTTCCTTAATAATATCTTTGGATCGAACAAGTAATTTCTTTTACAGTAAAGTATCATTGTATAGAACAAATAATTATTAATTTGAAATAAAGATTCATTTTATAAATTTAAAAAATTCGTATGTCTACTCTCTTAGTCCTAAATCAAAGAATTGAATGCTTGATTATATTACCAAATTCTTTAGAACAAAAAAATCATTTGATTATCTTTGTCAATCAATGTTTTGTTTTGAAAAAATACTGTCTCGAAATTCGCCTTTATAATTTCTTTTAATCAAGCAAATAATTTCTTTAACAGTCAATTATGATTGTATTAAACAATGATTTATATGTTTGAAACAAAGATTTATTTGATCAATTTGAAGAAATCATATATTTACTTTTTTACTACTGAGCCAAAGAATTGAATACTTGATTAAATCACCAAAATCTTTGAAACAAAAAATTATTTCTTTCAAATCATAAAATTATTTTTTTTGAATTAGAGAAATATTGATTTGAAAAAGTATTTGTTTGTTTGGAACACACCTTTTTTCTTTTGAATAACTATTTTTTTAAATTTTTAACATCCAAAGTTATAGCTTTGAATAAATCATTCTTTTAATTTAATTAAAGATTTTTTAAAATTAAATTTAATATGCTTGATTTAAGTAAATATTTATTTGGATCAAGCAAAAGATTGATTAAATAATTTTTCCTAATGAATTAATAAAAAATTTTTTAAATTCAAAAGATAATTTTTTTAATTTAAATAAATATTTATTCAAAGATATTTCTGTGTTACGGTTTTACGTATATATATATATATATATATATATATATATATATATATATATATATATATATATATATATATATTTAATTATAAGGTAGTGGATATCTTTTGTATCACGACTAATCTTGGTAAACCCAAGCAGTCAGTTTGCATGAAGAATTAAATAAATACTCAGTAATTATGATATGAATATAAGTTTATTAATACTTTCGTCGACAGAGATATGACCTATTATTATGTCGTCGCCTAATACATTCCTTATTGCTTGCTTCAATCGGGCGTACTCCCGTCGTTCGTGGCTGAAGGTTGGTTTCTTACTCTTTCATCTTTCTGTCGATTGGTCTACTGACTGACTCCTCGAGGTGCATTCGGCTGTATTTATACTCGCCAAATTCGTTGTTTCCACGTGCCTATTCTTCTGTAATATTCGTTATTAATTGCGATTTGCTGATCAGTCCGTCAGCGATTTTTCGTTGTGGTCTGAACCTGTCGTTGGGTGGTCAGCTCTTTTTCTATGGTGCTCGACGATTTTCATCGTTTCCAGGCAGGTTATAACTTGTTAGTATGACGGTCAGCGTTTTCTGTCTTTACTTGTTGGAGCGTGTATTCGTCGCATTCTTTGTATATTGCTGATATTAATCCTTATTTATTTTATAGGATAGGGTCAGAGTCCCGATTACTGAGCCTGTCCCGAACACTGTGTTCTTATATTTAATTGTTTTTAAAATGAATTTTATAAAAAAACTGAAAGAAAAAATGTCATAATAAAGTCGAAAGATCAATCTTTAATTTGCAAAAATTAATTCTATATCATATCAATTAATTTTTCGTCAAAAAAAAACTTTTTAATTATTCTATTCATTTCTTAGCACTTATTGTGGATTCCTTAAGAAAAATCTTAAGGGGAATTCTCATACCGACATAGAGTTCTACCTTATCTACATTTAAATTATGAATTTTAATAAAAATTTAACTATTCATGACTGAAATTCGTAGAAGAGGCACATTCTTGACATTCTAAAGAATTTATTGCAACGTTAAAAGACAGAATAAAAGTAAAAATGAAGACAAAAACTGCATAATACGATTATTCATAACTACATTGAAAAGTTAATCGTATTGAGCAGTTTTCGCCTTTATTTTTACCCTAATATTGTCTTTTAACGTTGCAATAAATTCTTTGGCATGTTAAGAATGTGCCTCTTCTATGAATTTTAGTCAAAAATAGTTAAATTTTTATTAAAATGCATAATTCAAAAATAGATAAGGTAGACCTCTGTGCCGGTATGAGGACACCCCTTAAGGAGAGGTACAATCTTTCAAGATGATTAATTACTTTTAAAAATACAATTACGTAACATAAAATGTATATATTATAATAAAACAGTTAAATTTTATAATAAACATGAAAAAATTGTTTTTAAAACCTTTTTTTATTTATTTTTAAAGTCCAGTAATACAGCATGATTTGAAAAGCTGACCATATTTCTGTGTGCCCGCGCGCGACTTCTCAACCTCACTTCTAATTACTACTTCGATACGTGATGCTCGCTATTCGTAAAGGTTTCAACGTTAATGCATATCGTTAGTGTACATTAAACTATATAAAACATTGAATATAAACATTAAAAATATTTTAATAATATTTTTTTTCTTTTGTAATACATAAAAATGAATAAAAATATAAAAAAACGTGTTCTTTATACCAAAGAGGTTATGTTGCATATCGAAAAAGAACTCGGTATTTTGGAACACGGACTTGTGGACAGGGCACAGTAATTAGGGGAACAGTAATATGACGAAAGACTTTTGCAAAGCACAGTAATTTGTACAAAATAATTTTTTTTCGTTTCGGCTTAAATTCGATGAAATTATATGATTTTAATAATAAAAAAAATTGCATTAGATACAGGGATGATTGAAGTATGCATACGCATTTATAGAAATCAAAATGATAATAATTTGAATTAATGATGGATCTATTTCTTAGAAGATTATCTTAATGACACAGTAATCGGGCCTCTGACCCTATAGAATCCGTAACACGTCTGAGGCCGTGGTATCGGCGCCCTCGACGATTAATATCTTTAAAAAATTTTTTTTTTTGTTTTACCTGAGGCTTTATATAATTCAATGAAATTTATTTAAGCTTCCCTAATTGTATGTGTAACATTGGTTTATGTGGAGTAGTGTTGTGTAGTTATCAAATACATTTCTATTCTATATCTCTCTTTTATATTTACAGTTAAGTTTTGAATTATGCATATATGATTGTTTTGATTCTCGTAATTTTAGTTCGTTGATCCTTTTTCTTCTATGATGTGGATTTTATTCAGTGCTTGTACTGGAAATACCATTATGTTATCTCGTCGCAGAATACCCATTGATTCGAATTGTTGCATCTCTTGGCCAGGATTGTGGATAACGTGTTCCCTGTGGACGGTGTTGGTACCTGAAATTACTTTTTCGTGATTAGTTTTATGGGAACCCCCAATGGCTGGAGACTTCCGATTTTTAATATAAATTTTAAGTCAGTTATTATTGTTATAATCTTCATTTTTCTTGGTTCATTAGTCCCTGTATGCCTGCAACACGTACTGCGAGTAATTTTAATTTTTTGATTATTGTTCTTTAAGTTTATTCATTTATTAATATTTGATTCTATGTCATTAATTTTTTACGTTGACTTTATATTATTAAATCCTTTGTTAAGTTAGGGAAAGTTTTGTAAATAATCTGATTTTTTATTTATTTTTATAACTAAAACTATTTTATTAATTTTTTTTTCTTTAGTCATGATTTATTTAATCTTTTGGCTCATATTTATATGCATTCAATATTCTTGGTTGAGTTGTTCATCTATATCTATTTTTTGATGTTTAAGTTTATGGCTCTTTACGCGTTTTTCTATTCCTCTTTGTGCAATAATTCTTTGCTTGCGTACACTGCTATATGGCTTGCACGTATGTAGCCTGTGTATTGGTGGTGGTATAACCCAGGCGTTAATGTGTAGAAATCTTAATTTACTTTTGCTTGTGTTTCCGTGTACGTGTGTTTGGACGGAATAGTGGTGGTTTATACGTGTGTTTGGACGGAAAGGTGGTTTATACGTGTGCTTATATGTAAATTTTCGACAACAAAGTGGTTGTATTCTTTTCAATGTAGATCATATATGACGATATAGGTGTGATTTCGACAACAAAGTGCTGGTGCTATAGAAGCGTGGCGCGCGTAATAGTGTGTGCATGAGTATCGTGGCACGTGTATTAGTGTGTATGTGAGCCATTCAACATCTTGATACTTATTTTCGTTTTTATATATTTTCTCTCTTTACATATTTTTATTTTATAAGTTTAACCATTTCTATTTTGTTGTCGTTGTTGTTATTAGTTATTTGTTTGATTAATTACTGTATATTTTTATTAAGCTTCGGATATAATTATTTTGTAGACTCTAAATAATTTAATTGAATTATTACCGTTAAATATTGGTTATAATATATAGATATATTTTTAATGATTTCGTGCATATCTATATTTATATGCATTTAATCAGCATTTCTAGATAATTTTGTGTTTTGATATTTTTTTTTCTTAATATTTAATGCGCGTATTTTAAGACTTCTTTACGTTTATGCAAGTTTTCACTTAACTTCCTTTTTTCTGTAATTATATAATTGTTTGTTCCTTCTTCTTGCATTGTGTATTGTTGTTATCCATATATATATTCATTTTTTTTCATCCTTTTCTTTTTTTTTATTTGTCCATATTTCTTTTCTTTTACTTTCATTTCTTAGACGCAAGCATATACATATATACTTTGTTTTCAATCGTATTACATGTCTAGTTTTGTCATCACTATAAATATTATTACTTTTCAATGTTATCATTAATATTATTCCCGTAATCAATTTTGATAAGGTTTTCATTATAATTTTGTTTATAATTTATAATAATCCGTCCCTTGATTAATTAAAATTTTATTCTCCTTCTTTTTATTTGGTACCAGGTAATTTTTTACGCATATTTTCTTTTTGCGTTCCTGGTCCGATAATAAATATTTTTTTACTTTTTATTGTGAATTATGGCGGACATATCATACACACTTAGTGTATGGTGCCATTTCTTAGAGAAATTTTGGGATTCCACTTGTGGATCCTCTTTGCCATAGGTATTCATTAGATATCACGTATGAAACCTGAGAATTATTTCTCGAATACTTGTGTCAGGAATTTTCCTGACAATAGTTAAGCATTAGTGTGCTTATAATTTTCTTTGTTTTTGATTTATTTCAATGCTTTCGAGGAAGGGATTATTTTATATTTGCTATTTCAATAATTTAAGTCTTAGTTCTTTATTTACTTATGTAATAATCTATCCCTTATTTAATTAATCGCGGGAATATTCTTCATTCAATATAATTATTAAATCAATTTTCTTTACTTTTTCTCAACATATATATGTATATTTTGCGAATATTGTTTAATCTATATAAGACTTTTTTTGTTTAGATTTGTTTTATTTTAAGATGTGATTTCTGCTTCTTCCATTATTATGAGATTAGCGCTTTGGGATTGAGTTTTCTTCTTAATTATATGTGTGCGCTTTTTATTGCTTTTGTTTCTTTTCTCTTTTATTCTTTATTCTTCACTTTTATTTTCTCTTGATTATTTGATTATTTTTCTTATTTTCTTCTGCTACTGTTTTCTGTAAGTTGACCAGGAATATTTCTGTTTCCCTGATGTATGGTTTATCTTATACTATTCCATTAATAATGCAAGGAGAAGGATATTTAATAGTTAAGTATAGCCATATTAGATGTCTTTATATAATCATAATTTGTAAGTTATATTTACTTTAATATAAATGAATTCTTGAATAAACAAAATAATTTTTTATCTCATTTCTTTTATTCTCTTTATTTCTTTTAGAATTGCTGATTGTAATAATATCTATTATCTTATTATTTATTTAATTATTTTCTCTTATAATATATTTTAAGGTTTTTTTTATATCAAAATAACTTGTCTATTAATTTATTTGTATTTTATTATTATAAGTATGTTTGTTGTTTCATTTAATATTTTTTGTTTACTAAATTTTTGATATATATGATTCTATTAATAATTAAGTCTATAGTTACTTTGTAGTTACTAATTTATATTTGCGACTATCGTCAGCATCTGAGGACCGTGAAAAAATTTTATTTTACTGTTTCTTTGGTTATTATTATATTTAATTAATATTTTACGATCGTCGGCGTCTGAGGGCCGCGGTAAAATTTGATTTTACTAAATTAATTTATTATTTATAGAATTTTATAGTTATTATCGATATTCTTTATTCATTTTCTGATGCTTTGGTTTCTTCATTCAGTAAACCATTTCTCCTTTTCTGAGATGTTTAGTATTTTGCTTTTAATCAAAATAACACTTTGATTTATAATTGGATGGTGTTAGATTAACTTTTGGTGGTTTTGGCACTATCCACATAAATGAGGAATACCCCACATAGCATGAAATAAAACAGTGAAACATTTCAAAATCTTTCAGTGAAAGATTTCTTAGAAATATTTTATAAATATTATTGAAATATTTCGTAGCAAGATATAACGAACGAATAAAAAATCTTTCAATGAAATCTTTCAGCAATATTACAGTAATATTATATTGAAACATTTCATGAAATCTCGATGAAATATTACAAACAATATTTCATAAATCTTTTAACAATATGTCTCTGCAAGATTATTGGTTAACTTATATTACAATGAAAGATTGCTGAAAGCTTTCAAAGAAAGTTTCCACGAAAAATGATTAAAAGATTTATGAAAGATTTCTCACAGGCGTTCTCCTAGCTGTACCTCGAAAACTTTACGCAATCTTTCATAAATCTTTTATGCAACATTGCAAGGAAATATATTAGCGATCTTACAGAGAAGGCTTCACGGAATATTTCATAAATCTTTCAACAATATTTCACTGCAAGATTTTTGGTTTACTTAGACTGCGATGAAAGATTGTTGGAAGCTTTCATTGAAATCTTTTAGGAAACATGTTTGAAAGATTTATGCAAGATTTCTCCCATACGTTTCCCTTACTGTACCTCGAAACCTTCACGCAATCTTTTACAAATCTTTGATATAATATTGCAACGAAACGTAGTAGCAATCTTACAAAGAAGGTTTGACGGAATATTTCATGAAATCTTTCAACAATATTTCTCTGCAAGATTTATGGTTTACTTAGACTGCGATAAAAGATTGTTGGAAGCTTTCATCGAAATCTTTCAGGAAACATAATTGAAAGATTTATGAAAGATTGCTCCTGAACGTTCTCCATGCTGTTCCCAAAAATCTTGACGCAAAATTTCATAAATATTTCATGTAATATTGCAAGGAAATATAGTAGTAATCTCTCAAAGAAAGCTTCATGGAATATTTTATAAAATCTTTCAACAATATTTCTCTGCGAGATTTTTTGTTTACTTAGACTACAACGAAAGATTGTTGGAAGCTTTCATAGAAATTTTTAAGGAAACCTGTTTGAAAGATTTATAAAAGATTTCTCTCCAGTGTTCTCCATGCTTCAGCCAAAAACCTTCAAACTATCTTTCATAAATCTTACATGAAAGATTTTTAAAACTGTGGTAATTTTGCAATGAAAAATTGTAGAAATCTTTTATAAATATTTTCTTGAAATATTACCGTCAATGTGGCTAAAATATTTCATAAATCTTTCATGAAAGATTTTTGTAACTCTGATAATCTTGCAATGAAAGATTGCAAAAATATTTCATAAATATTTTCTTGAAATATTACTGTAAATGTTGCTGAAATCTTTCATAAATCTTTCATGAAAGATTTTTAAAACTGTGATAATCTTACAATGAAAGATTGTGGAAATCTTTAATAAATATTTTCTTGAAATATTACCGTAAATATTGCTGAAATCTTTCATAAATATTTCATGAAAGATTTTTGTAACTCCGATAATCTTGCAATGAAAGATTGTAGGAATATTTAATAAATATTTTCTTGAAATATTACTGTAAATATTGCTGAAATCTAACATAAATGTTTTATGAAAGATTTTTAAAACTGTGATAATCTTACAATGAAAGATTGTGAAAACCTTTAATGAATATTTTCTTGAAATATTAAATAATGCTGAAATCTTTCATAAATCTTTCATAAAAAATTTTTAAAACAATGATAATCTTGCAATGAAAGATTGTGAAAATCTTTAATGAATATTTTCTTGAAATATTACCGTAAATATTTCTGAAATCTTTCATGAAAGATTTTTGTAACTCTGATAATCTTGCAATGAAAGATTGTAGAAATATTTTAGAAATATTTTCCCGAAATATTACTGTTGTTATTGCTGAAATCTTTCATAAATCTTTCATGAAATATTTTTATGATAGTTACAATATTGCAATGAAAGATTTATTTGATTGCTTAAATCTGGCCATGATATATTGTGTAAATATTTATTCGGAATGATTTAGAAACATTGTTAAAATATTTCAGAAATCTTTCAATGAAATATTTTTAGGAGTTATTTTTCTGCAACGATTGAGTTTCCTAATCATGCCGATAGGAGGACGCGCGTTCAAAGTGCGTTTTGTCCCCAAGTGGTAAGAGGATAGCTGACTTACTATATAAGGCAAAAGCTCTGATTAGTGCATACGTGCTCAGCGCTTATCTTATCCAATACAAATGCGACTTTATAAGTGAATGTAAAATTATGTATGCGGATATGTATTTCATGTAGGAGTATAATGTATCAAAATATAATATAGTATCATGTAAATAAAAACTATAAGTGAATATATGTGTGTGTGTGTGTATGTGTATGTGTGTGTATGTGTATGTGTGTGTATGTGTATGTTATATCGATATCACTGAAAGATTGTAAAAATGAAAGATTTCTATGACGTTAATAATCTTGCAATGAAAGATTTTAGAAATCTTTCAAAAAGATTCCCTTGAAATATTACTTTAAATACTGCTGAAATCTTTCATAAATCTTTCATGAAAGATTTATTTGATTGTTTAAATAGTACTTCGAAATATTGCATAAATGTTTCCTAAATATTTATTTGAAATATTTTAGAAAATCTTGTTAAAATCTTTCAGAAAACTTTCATTGAAATATTTGTTTGCAGTCTCTCAGGTGGACATAGCGAGCTTTCAACAACATTTCCATTTAAAACTTTTCATAAAAGGCTAATGAAAGATTTCATCGATATGTACAGTAAATATATTTCTGAAAGAGAGGAGAAATATTTCATAAATCTTTCATGAAAGATTTCTATACTGGTGATAATCTTGCAACGAAATATGGCATCAATTTTTCAGAAAGGTTTCTTTGAAATATTTTCGTAAATATTGTTGAAATATTATTTCATAAATCTTTCATGAAAGATTTTTAAAATTGTGATAATCTTGCAATGAAAGATTGTAGAAATCTTTCATAAATATTTTCTTGAAATGTTGCCGTAAATATTGCTGAAATCTTTCATAAATCTTTCATGAAAGATTTATTTGATTGTTTAAATATTGCTTCGAAATATTGCATAAATATTTCTTAAATATTTATTTGAAATATTTTAGAAAATCTTGTTGAAATCTTTCAAAAAACTTTCATTAAAATATTTATTTGCAGTCCCTCAGGCGGACATAGCGGGCTTTCAACAATCTTTCATCGAAAGATGTTTGAAATCTTCCATTTTTTCCTTGCAAATATTTCTGAAAGCTTTCATAAATATTTCATGCTATGTGGGTAGTGCGTTAATATTTTCTATTTCTTCTATATTTAAATGCCTTGATATTTTAGATTCAATTTGGTTAAATATCTTTGCTGGTTTTTTCTCTTTTTGCTTTCTCATAGAGAAAGCATTCTATAAGTTAAAATAATTTTTTTCTATTTTTTCATTAATTTGTACATATTTGAACTCGGTGAGTCGAAAAAAGTGGTTTCCAGAAAATGTCTGTATGTATGTGTGTGTGTGTGGATTATGAATTCAGTTAGTAAACTGTATCTCGAGAACTACTCGATGGATTTGCTTCTAATTTTGCATGGAATTTAGTTTTGTGACTAACTTGCTGGGAAGCTATTGATAATTTGGTTCTTCCAGGTTAGTTTTCATTTTAAAGTTTTTAAAAAAAAAAAAAAAAAATTCGATTTTTGGTTTTTTGGTTTTTTTTTGTTTACTACTCGATGAATTTGCTTCAAAATTTGCATGGATTTTATTTCTGATTGCCCGGATAAAATAAATTTTTAAAAACTGATTTTCTTAGCTCAGTTTTAATTTTAGAGCATTTTGAAATTTTTGAAAAAAATGTTTCTATTTATTAAGCCAATAAAATCTTAAAACCTACTCGATGGATTTACTTCAAATTTTCCATACAATTCAATTTTTTGATGAACTGGTGCGGAAGCTATTGGGAATTGGTTTTCTTAGCGCAGTTTTTTTTTTTAGAATCATTTTAAGAATTTTTAAAAAATTTCGATTTTTCATTTTTTTTGTATTCTACGTAAACTACTCGAAGAATTTGTTCGAAAATTTGTATGGAACTTTATTTCGACTGCCAAAATTATTAAAAATTTTGTAAACTAATTTTCTTAGCGCACTTTTAATTTTAGAGCATTTTTAAAATTTTTTAAAAAATTTTAATTTTAAATTTTTTTCTATTTTACGAAAACCATTCGATTGATTTGCTCCAAAATTTGTATGCAATTAATTCGCTACTATCTGAAGAAAACAAGCTTTGGAATACTAATTTTCTCAGCGCAGTTTTAATTTTAGAGCACTTTGAAAATTTTCTAAAAAATTTTTATTTTTCATTTATTTTCTTTTATGCGTTAACCATACTATAAATTTTCTCCAAAATTTTCATACAATTAATTCGCTATTGTCTGAAAAAAATAAGCTTTTGGAAACTAATTTTCTTAGCGTGGTTACAATTTTAGAGAATTTTAAAGATTTGAAAAAAAATATCGATTTTTCTTTTCTTATTTTTTTTTTATTCTACGTAAAGTACTCGATAGATTTGTTCTAAAAATTACAGGGAAATTATTTGCGACTGCCAAAAGAAGGGAAATTTTCAAAAATTGATTTTCATAGCGTAGTTTTAATTTTAGAGCATTTTTAAAATTTTAAAAAAGAAATTTTGAAAAGAAAATGTTATTTATTTAACCAGTTAGATCTCGAAAATTACTCTATGGATTTGCTTCAAATTTTGTATACCATCTATGTTTTTGTATAACTAGGCGGGAAGCTATAGAAAATTTGTATTCATAGTGTATTTTTTTTTTATTATTGAGCCATTTTAAGAATTTGAAAAAATTTTCGATTTTTAATTTTTTATTTGTATTTTACGTAAGTTAATTGATGAGTTTGCTTTGAGATTTCCATGGGAATAATTTGCATCTGCCAAAAGAAGGATAACTTTTATAACTCGATCTTTTTAGCGTAGTTTTCTTTTTAGAAAATTTTAAAAATTTTCTTAAAAAATTTTCATATTTCAGTATTTTTCCATTTTACGTAAAGTACTTGATAGAATTACTCTAAAAATTGTATACAAGTTATTTGCTACTGTCTTTATAAACCAAGTTTTAAATAAATAATTTTATTAGCGTAGCTTTTTGATCACTTCTTTTGTTTTCTGAGTTACTCTTGAAAATTTATAATAGTACTACTGAATTTAATTACCGTTACTAAAATTGACTACTTGGATTTACCAAGCTTAGTCGTGATAAAAAGATATCCACAAGATAACAAAAATAATAAATTCGAACCTATGTATAAGGCTAGCTAAAGTCAACAAAATTAAACACTTTAAAAGCTAACATTTAACCCAAACAAAATGTTGAAAAGGCAATTAACTAGCATATATATTCAAAATTTATAAAGTACAAAATGAATAAATATTAATGATGGGCAATTTTTTTATATTAAAATTACATTTAAATAAATATAAAAAAATAATGAAACTCAAAGAGCTCTATGAGAAAGCATTCCGCCAAAGCACTTTGCAGCGTTTTTTTCCTCGCTTGATATGTTTAATTTTTGTGCACGTAATATCCTCTTATTCGGTTCATTATTATTTATTCTTTTATTATTATTTATTTCGATCATTTTTTCTTCTTCATTTATAATATTCATTACCTTGCATACATCTGACTTAACTTCTGGCAGTTTTACTTCTACCGCGCTGTCATTAGTATTAATACACATGGCATATGCTTTGCCTTCATTATATTTGGCTACGAAATCGCCAACTAAGATGCCCGATCCTATATCTTGGAGCGGTATGAATCCTATATCTTCACTGATATCTTTGACACGAGCATAATTAATTTGTCTTGTGCGAGGAGTGGTAATAAAGCATTCTTCTTCAATAATATATTGTTATTTAATTCTAAGCATTTACGAGCGGCATTAACTTATCCTTTATATTTATTGATCATGTCTCAACCTATTAATCCGTCCGTATCTATTGGGAAATTATCTGGGACTACTTGTACATCAAATAATATTTTATTCAGAAATAGATTTATCTGTCCTGATGACATGCATTTACCTGGAATGACACCGTTTATTGAAACAATCTTATGTGGATTTATATACATATTATTTGATATTGTGCTTTCCTTTATAATAGTTACATTAGCACCTGTATCAACGCAAAAACGACCTTTTCTGGACTTTAAAAATGGCCCACTTAATTCAACTATTGGAGGCTTTCTTCCAGCTTGTATATATTCTATAGTACATTCCCGTAAGCTGGACCGTTCGTATTTCTTGGCCTGATTGCTTAGCTGCTCGACTCTACTCGACTCCACAGGGAATATCACATAGTTGATTTTGGTTACTATTGTTTTCACACTCATTATTATCATTATAATTATTATTTCTGTCGTTATTATACCAAGGGTATGTATTGCCTTGATTACGGCCTTGATTTTTGTTAATATTATAATTATTACGGTTATTATTATAATTACTACTGAAATTACCATTAGACCGTGAAATATTTCTATTATTTGCGTTTTGGTAATTGTTATTAAAATATTCTCTGTTATCTTGATCATAAATATTGCCTGATTTTAATGCGTTTTCTAGCACATAGCAAACTGCGTAATTATGACTTTTTTTCTTGCAATAATCGCACTTTTTACTATCGTATTCCTTTTTTCTGCATTCTGTTTCGAAGTGACCTGTTTTCCGACAGTATGAGCATATTTCTGCAGCTGGTGCTAGTCTAATGTTTGCATTATTTTGCTGTGTTGGATTTATTGCAGATAATTGGTCAGCAATTTTTGTAATATTTTAGCCAGATGGCCTGAGTTTTCTGCTGAGTTAGTTAAAAAAAAGTTGCATTAGTCGCCTCGCGCTTGTGCGTTGTTCGAATGCAATAGCCTCATGTATGGCGTCTCTCAATGACATTGGGTTATTTGATCGAACTTGGTGTTGTAGAGCGCCGTCTAATCCAAAGAAAAATTGTTTCAAGGCTTCTTTGTCTGCTTGATTTTTATAAGTTTCCACCTCGAAAGGTCGTAGAATTCTGCAAGAGTCATAGAAGTTCAAGAGACGATTGTGTAATGTTTGCATTCTTAGACCGTAGTCTCCCACGCTTTCGCCTGGCATCTGTTTTATTATTTTTATTTCTGCTAAAATCGTATATTCTCCTCAAGCATAGCTATAATGTTTTGTTAGATCGGCGAGCAACCCTCCTACCGTATGGTATTGAGTTAACCGCGTTGTGTAACCTTCTGCTGCTCTTCCTTTGAATTTAGTGGCTAATGTGTTTAAAACCCATCTTTCTGACTGTGGTCCATACGTTCTTACAATGTCGCGTACTGCTCTGCAGAATAGAGGCAATACATCAGAGTTGCCATCAAAGGTAGAGATTGTATTCAACGCTTGATATAATGAAAGGCTATTAGGTATCTCCCTTGGTGTTCCTGTGGTCACTTGCTATGGTGTAGAGCTAGCAAAGTGTATATTCACTGGTGGTTCATACATATGAAGTCCTGTAAGAGGATCATCGTCTTCGAAATTGTTAGCTAAGGCGTTTATATCTCTTGTATCTATAGCCTGATTTTTCCTGCGATTGTATTAGTTTCCATAATTGGTCCGTTCTTGTATCGTGTTAATCGCATCCATGGTCGGCGTAGATCCTTGGTCCTTTAAAGGCCAATTTATTAACACTCTGTGGGCTAGTCCGTGTTTTCTTTCAAATTCGTATAATTGTTGTACCATTTTTACTGCTGCAATTTGGGGATCTACTTCTGTGCTTGTTTGATATGTGTTAGGAATGTTTATTGGTTGATCCGCTGCATTTTTGGTTGTTGCGGGTGTTTTAGATATGGCTCCTTGGGCTATTTCTTTGTTTAATTTTTCTTCAGTCTTGTTTATTTCATTTAGCATGCGAGTTATGTATATTCGGGCCTGTTTTATGAAGTATTCCTCTGTTTCGTTCATTTTACATTTTTCATTGACCACTATGTCGTTTAATTTTTTTAGTGCAGATTCCATTAATCCCTTATTGTCACATTCTTGGAGTGCACATTCTGCTAATGATAATGCGTTGCGGAGTTCTATAAGTGATTCCTCTTCCGGGGTTTTAGCATATGCGATAAGTACTTGTTTTGCTTTGTCGAAAGAGTTATGTGTATCGTTGTCTTGTGTCATTTTGTTGTATGTAGATTTTATATCGTATATATTTAATATTGATAGACACTTGTGCTTATGTTTATAATTTATAACACTTGCTTTTACTTTAATTATGTATAATTTTCACTAGATAATTAAATTTGAGTTTCATAGAAATTATAATTTATTGAATTGTAACTGTTGGAAGGCTCGCGGCGGGCGCGTATTCCCCTCGAAGGACGTATAATATGGTAATAAAAGTTTAACTTACCCAATGATGGTGATCAAGGCGATGTACGCGTAGAATATCCTCTTGATTGATTTTAATGTAGATAAAATAGTTTCTTTACGAGTCATACCCCACACCTAGCACAAGTTTATGTTACGTTTTTACGTATGTATATATTAGACAGGTCGTTATTTCCCGAAACTTAATGAGCATCGCTCCCAACTCTTAGATCGATGTGTTTATACTACAAATTGAAAAAGCAGCTGGAATACCTTGTTGGAATAGAGATTTAACCTTGCTGAATCGCAAAAAACCGTATTTTTTATTGTTTTTTCTTATTTTTCTTTTTTCTACATACAGCTATGACTGAAAGAATTTTTTCGAGACCCTCTTTCAAACTTTTTCTATTGCCGTAAGTTAAAATAATATCTTATGGGGTGATTTTAAAGCCGAGAAAAATTTTTTTTCCGAATTTTTGCTCTTAAAATATTAAAAAATTTTACTCAAACGGGTTTATTCTCGTGTATTCTGAGGTTAAAAGCACTTTATAATTTTTTTCATTCAAACAACCAATATAACTTTAAAGTAGGCTTAAAGATCTTCAATTTCCTTTTTATAAAAGTTTCTAGGTGCTTCTGATACTGAGATATGGCCATTTGAATTTGATAGGAAATTCGTAGAATAAAATCTGTAAACATCGTGAGCATGCAATTGACTATCAACTCCCTCTGATCACAAATTCATTTTCAAAGCACATAGAAACGGTCTTAGTAAAGCAAAATAAAGGTCTTAATTTTAACAAAAAAGTGGCGTTAGGTGTCTTTCAACAGTCAGAGTTTTTTTTTGTTTTTTTAAAAAAAAAAAAGATTAATATATAAAGGATATTGTTCTCTATATGATTAACCTTTTTTATATGGTGAAGTCGAGGGAGTCTCCGCCCGGTATCCGTTTAACACATTACATCAGGCTAGACTGTCAGACCCACCATACCGAGAACTTTGACTACCGATGGATGGTCAGCCACTTTTGTGACCAACAATCAACCGATACCCAATGAGGTCGGATTTTTTCAGAGTCGCGATATAAATGGCACATACACTAATTTTCTTTTGAAAAAAAAGTTAGAGGTATCTGGCCAGGATTCGAACCCATGCCCTTCACGTTGAAGGCAAGAGCTCTATCCATTACGCCACCGCGCTCTTATCACACAGTCAGAGTTATGAAATTAGTAAATACCCATATAGAAATAATTTTCGTAAATATCTGTAAATATCTGTAAATATCTCTGAATAACTGTAAATAATTAACAAAAAGTATTGAGACTGAAACATTAATAAAAGTTATTTACACTTATTTATTATTATTTACAATTATTTATAGTTATTTAGTTATTTACGATTACCAACTGATATTAAAAGTTATTTACTATTATTTACAAACACTTACAGTTACTTAATCTTAATTACTATTATTTACTATTATTTACAATTTTCAAAATTTTTAGGTAAGTAAATAGTTAATTGTTATTTATAATTATTTACGATGATTTACAATTATTTATAGTTATTTACTTTCGTTGTCTTAGATCTTTTTTCGGAACGCATGTACATTTACCGTTAAATGATTTTTTCCGAAGGTGTAACTAAAATGACAACGTGGCATATTTAGTCTATGGCGTAAGCGAACTATATGAATTATACATCGAGTTTCGAATCATCAATCTTTGCAACTTCGTCAATTGCACTATGTTGGTAAAACAGCATCAAAATTTTTTAATTATCCTGTCAAATTTATAATTATATAAAAAAGATGAATTAAAACTGAATTTTAATTTGAATTATGCTGTGAAATATATAATTGTATGAAAAAAATGAATTTATGATTTTTTCAAAAATAATTAACTACATTAATTTCAATACAATTTAAATTTACAATTGTAATACATAAACTATGTTTTAATCTAACTTTTTATTTATTAAATATATAAATATACATATATCTGAAAGAAACATGATCTACAAATTTCATACTTGAATAAACTTCTAATTTTTCTATCATGAATAATTATACTAATTTTAATAAAGTTAGTATGACATAATGAGTGCCTTCTAAATATAATAGTTGACAGAACCATTGCTTTCAACATTTACATAATTTTATTCAATTATTTTTGATAAAATTTTACATAAATTAATGATTTATAAAATTATTGTTGTAATTAATCAATGATGAATCAGAGTTATGAATACGGGCTCCATTAATAGCTATTTTAACAGCAGCATCAAACCCCAGATCAACTTCAGTATCTGCAACTTATCGAGGAGTTGATAAACTGAGAAACAAGGAAACTGTAACTTCTTCGCTTGCAAACAGTTGAAGCAAGACATGCATCTCATTTCTTTCTATACAAATCCTTATTAATTAACTACTCAGTAAAAAAAAAAAAATTTTAACAAAAAACAAAACCGACTTCAAAAAAAAGCACTAAAAAGTTACAAATAATTTTTGATCTTCAATAATTATACGCATACTACGCATCTAACTCAATACATGTGTAGCAAACATTTTATAGATTATTTAATCATTTGTAAACAGCACCAACAAATTATATTTTTTTTTAATTCACAAAAAAATATAATTTGTTGGTGCTGTTTACAAATGATTAAATAATCTATAAAATGTTTGCTACACATGTGTTGAGTTAGATGCGTAGTATGCGTATAATTATTGAAGATAAAAAATTATTTGTAACTTTTTAGTGCATTTTTTTTAAGTCGGTTTTGTTTTTTGTTAAAAAATTTTTTTTTGAAGTCAGTTTTGTTTTTTGTTAAAAAATTTTTTTTGTTAAAAAATTTTTATTCTCTATCTTCTAGTGAATCCTCTTACTAAAAACGCAAATATAGGTAGACTCAGTAATTACATTAAACTTTCATTATTAATTCATAACGCATGCATTAGTACACCAGCAAGCAATATATAGCAGGAAAGAAAGAAGGCTCAACAGCACAGTGTCGTTATGTGTGCATGTATACATATTTAAGCTTAATAAGAAAGAGAGAGAGAGGAAGGGAGAGAGATAGAGAGAGAGAGAGAGAGAGGAAGGGAGAGAGATAGAGAGAGAGAGAGAGGAGAGAGAGAGAGAGAGAGAGAGAGAGAGAGAGAGAGAGAGAGAGAGAGAGAGAGAGAGAGAAAACAAAACTCCCAGTTTTCTTAATTTGATAATTGGGTCATACAAACCGAATATTGGCCCAATAATTATAGGATACGTATGGGACCTTCCTGCAGACATTCTCTATCAGATAAGAAAAAGTTTTTTCGAATAAGACATGACGGAGTTATGAGGTAACAGACATAAAAAAAAAAAAAAAAAAAAATTCAATCGAATTGAGAACCTCCTTCTTTTTGAAGTCGGTTAATAAATGGACTCGTTCCAGTATGCATCTGTTTAAATATCCTATCTTGTATCTGCGAGGATATAAATTTTTACTGGATATAAATTTGACCCCTGAATTGTAAACCTTCAATTTCTTGACGAGTGTTTGTTATTCCAGTATTATAATATTTACATCTCCTCGATATAACCAATACAGCATCCATGGTTCTGTTAATGGCAAATAAAGGAATTCTACTCTATTCTACTCTGTTGGTAGCTTGCACCTGCTATCTAATCTTAGCGGCTTCAACATTATTTATGATTCCAAAACATAATTTATTTTTGAATATTAATTTTTTAATTATTACAAATATTATACTTTTAGACATGATTTAATTAAAAATAAGACATGATTTACTAGTTATATGCTTTATAACACTTGAGAATGTTTGATTAAATTTGTAATATTTGTAAATAATAATTGTATTAGATGACATAATATTTGTTTTCTATGAATACTTGTTTACGTAATCAAGGCTTTTTATGATTTCATAATTTCATTAACTCATCGTCTCCAATCAAATTTGAAATTAATTTCTTACTTATTGAACTTTTATTTTTATTTATTTATTGTTAATCCATAAAAGCTATTGGTATGAAATTCCATACTTACAATTAGAAATTAGTCGAGGGGTTGATAAACTGTGAAACAAGGAAACTGCAGCTTCTTCGCTTACAAACAGTTGAAGCAAGACATGCACCTTATTTCTTTCTACAGGAATGCTTATTGATTAACTACTGAGTAAATGAATGGACTCGTTCCAGTATACTTTTGTTTAAATATCCTATCTTGCATCCGGAAAAATATAAATTTTTACTGGATACAAATTTGACTGAACAAGGAAGAATTTTAAACTTTAAATTTCTTGACGAGTGTTTGTTATTTAAAAATTTAACATTTCTTTAATACAACCAATACTGCAAACTTAAAATGTATTGAAAAATATTTTTTTAACATTATATATTTTAGGCACTTCATTTAT
Source organism: Anastatus disparis (assembly GCA_017163975.1). Classification (NCBI taxonomy): domain Eukaryota; kingdom Metazoa; phylum Arthropoda; class Insecta; order Hymenoptera; family Eupelmidae; genus Anastatus; species Anastatus disparis. Next base: position 1,388,542 of record JAFFSR010000369.1, on the reverse strand, counting down.
ATTTGATATAACTATAAATACTTTGAAAACTTTACAATAACAAAATTTTTAAATTATTCTTTGAAATATATAATTATATAAAAATATTAACTTGGAACTACGTTTTAATGATTATAAATGACTTTGAAATTAAAAAATAAAGCAAAATTTCTTATATAACTTTTGTAATTTTAAATCTTATGAACTACTTTTATGAAATCACAATAGGTGTATTTAATGCGCTGCTTGCGCATGTGCAGTGTGCAAACAAACTTTGAACGAAACTTTTAATTTTAAATTTTTACATATCTTATAAGAACTAATTAATAACATTAAAACTTTTAGAATTTTAAATCTTATGAACTACTTTTATGAGATCACAACAGGTGTATTTTGTACGCTGCTTGCGCATGTGCAGTGTGCAAACAAAGCTTGAAAAAAATTCAAAATTAAAATTTAATAGATTTTTCAATCATTTCTAAAATAAAGTCATCAAAAATCAATAATCAATAAATCCACCTTCATTATCTGTCACTTTCTGCAATTTTCGTAGGACAGAATCGCATAAATTATGAAAATATTCTGGATTATCAAATAAGGCAGTCCATGCTTCTTGAACGAGTTCCACGAGTTGCTCACAATTTCGTGCCATTCCAGGTCTCCATCCTTTCACCATATATGACCAGACATTCTCGATGATGTTGAAATCTGGTGAACGTGGTGGCCAATCAAATCTCTGAAGCTGGGGATGCGCTGTGTACCAATCACGCACTATATGTGCGGTATGTATAGGACTATTATCCTCCACTATATAAATTGGCACCTCGACGTCTGTGTATCGTTCTCGTAGACTTGGCAGAAGCTCATTGTCAAGAAGGTTCACGTATACTTGAGCATTGAGTCTTCTGTCAATACATAAAATACGACCGGGACGATCACCGTTCACCCACGCTCCGAAAAACTATCTAAGACAACGAAAGTAAAAAACTATAACTATAAATCATCATAAATAATTATAAATAACAATAAACTATTTACTTACCTAAAAATTTTGAAAATTGTAAATAATAATAAATAAAAGTAATTAAGAGTAAGTAACTGTAAGTGTTTGTAAATAATAGTAAATAACTTTTAAAATCAGTTAGTAATCGTAAATAACTAAATAACTATAAATAATTGTAAATAATAATAAATAAGTGTGAATGACTTTTATTGATGTTTCAGTCTCAATACTTTTTATTAATTATTCACAGTTATTTAGAGATATTTACAGATATTTACAGATATTTACGAAAATTATTTCTATATGACTATTTACTAATTTGATTACTCTGACTGTGCGAAAGACACCTAGCGCTACTTTTTTGTTGAAATTAAGACCTTCATTTTGCTTTACTTAGACTGTTTCTATGTGCTTTGAAACTGAATTTGTGATCAGAGGGAGTTGATAGTCAATTACATGCTCACGATGTTTACAGATTTTATTCTACGAATTTCCTATCAAATTCAAATGGCCATATCTCAGTATCAGAAGCACCTAGAAACTTTTATAAAAAAGGAAATTGAAGATCTTTAAGCCTACTTTAAAGTTATGTTGTTTGTTTGAATGAAAAAAAATTATAAAGTGCTTTCAATCTTAAAATGCCCGAGAGTAAACCCGTTTGAGTAAAATTTTTTAATATTTCAAGAGTAACAATTCCGAAAAAAAATTTTTCTCGGCTCTAAAATCACCCCATAAGATATTATTTTAATTTACGGCAACAGAAAAAGTGTAAAAGAGGGTCTTAAACAAATTATTTTAGTCATAGCTGTATGTAGAAAAAAGAAAAATAAGAAAAAACAATAAAAAATACGGTTTTTTGCGATTCGGCAAGGTTAAATCTCTATTCCAACAAGGTATTCCAGCTGCTTTTTCAATTTGTAGTATAAACACATCGATCTATGAGTTGGGAGCGATGCTCAGTAAGTTTCGGGAAATAACGACCTGTCTAATATATATATATATATATATATATATATATATATATATATATATATATATATATATATATTTAATTATGAGGTAGTGAGTATCTTTTGTATCACGACTAAACTTGGTAAACCCAAGCAGTCAGTTTGCGTGAAGAATTAAATAAATACTCAGTAATTATGATATGAATATAAGTTTATTAATACTTTCGTCGACAGAGATATGTCCTATTATTATGTCGTCGCCTAATACGTTCCTTACTGCTTTCTTCAATCGGGCGTACTCCCGTCGTTCGTGGCTGAAGGTTGGTTTCTTACTCTCTTATCTCTCTGTCGATTGGTCTACTGACTGACTCCTCGTGGTGCATTCGGCTATATTTATACTTGCCAAATTCGTTGTTTCCACGTGCCTATTCTTCTGGAATATTCGTTATTAATTGCGATTCGCTGATCAGTCCGTCAGCGATTTTTCGTTGTGATCTGAACCTGTCGTTGGGTGGTCAGCTCTTTTTCTATGGTGCTCGACGTTTTTCATCGTTTCCAGGCAGGTTATAACTTTTTAGTATGACGGTCAGCGTTTTCTGTCTTTATATGTTGGAGCGTGTATTCATCGCATTCTTGGTATATTGTTGATATTAATCTTTATTTATTTTATAGGATATAGAATCCGTAACATATGGATTGTTTTAAAACATTTTTATTTAATTTAAAAATTCCGTTTTTTTATTTAAAAAAATGCATTTTTAGAATTAAATAAACTTTCTTTGAAACAATAAATTTATCTTTCAAGTAAATTATTTTTTGTTTTCAAAAAAATATTCACCGATTTCAAATATGTCTTGTTTGTTTCAAGCAATCAGTTGTTTGATTCAAACATTTTCATTTTTACAAAATATATTTCTTTAAGAGGAGGTCACGTATCTCTGTCCTTTTCTAATCAAAGAATTGAGCTTTTTACACAAACTAACAACTTTAGCAAAAAATGAAGAGAAAACCGCATCTCGTAATAAAAAAAGCAATATTTTCTTTGATAAGAAAGAATTAATTTTATTGCTTTGTTTTCAAGAAAACCTTGAAAAACTTAAATCATAGAGGTTAGGGTGGACAATTTGGTTTTTCAAGGTTTTTTTGAGAACGAAGCAATAAAATTAATTTTTTCTTATCAAAGAAAATATTGCTTTTTTTGATACAAGATGCGGCTTTCTCTTCATTTTTTGATAAAGGTATTAGTTTTTGTAAAAAAATCATTTCTTTGATTAGAAAAGGACAGAGATACGTGACCTCCTGTTAAATTTAATATTTTTTTTTCAGTGTATCTAATTGGGTTTTTTGTTATTCATTTAACTGTTAATTGTTGTATCTTTAAATTAAAAGTTGAGCGCAGTCGATAGTATTATTATGAATATTTATGCACAAGAAAAAAAAAATCCTATCGCATAGTTTTTCAAAAAAGTAAGGAGCGATGAAATAAAAGATTCTGTTTATAACATTTTTGAGTTACTTATTTTTCTCAAAAACAATGTGATAGAATTTTTTTTTCTTGTGCACAAATATTCCTAAAAATACTATCTATTGCGCTCAACTTTTAATTTGCAGATACAACGATTAATACTTGAATAAATAACAAAAACTCAATTAGACAAGGACAGCGAATCCGGTCTTCTTTTAATTATGTCAAGAGTACGCAAGAAATATATTTAAAACAATAATAATAAAAATAAAATTTCTGTTACAATATTCATTTTACAATTATACAATATTTTAATTTTTGTTTGCTGTTATCAAAACTATTTTCATTTGTGGCCCTCACGATTGTTTACACGTGCATGTATACCTACAGATGTGTACATACACAAAAGTATAGAAAAGTTTAGGAAAGATAGGGACTCACCATCAATCATTATGCACCGTTAAAAAATACATAAAATTTTGCTTCTAGTTGATGCGTTAATTGTATGGTAATGCAGTATATTTTTAGTAAAATTAATACATTTTACCGCGATTATACTGTATTATCTTAAAATTAATGCATGTACTGATTGGCTCAGTTAAAGTGAATTAAAACTTCTAACTGGCAAACACATACATATGTTCTGTTTACGTATAAATCAAGTATATGATTAAACACCGAACGTGTGTGAATAACTTTAGTTACTGATCTTACTATTCGCTACATAGAAAACAAAGATTATAAGAGTTAATTTTAAGCTCATGTACAGTGATCGGCGTGCACACAAGTTAATACAAACACCACAGTAAAGTAAATATCACAATTAAGTTACCTACTCAATTTTAAAACCCCATAAGATCCACGTAAATTATAAACACGCAAATATCGGTTTCAACATAAGAGATTATATAAACACACAAATATTGATTATAAACACACAAATATCAGTTTTAAATACATGCATCGGTGATTTTAGACATACTTGTAAGCTCAATATTTCCATACATTTTTACTTTTCTCCGCCTGCTTTATTGAAGTTAATACTTCTTTTAGCGCGCCTTAAAAATTTGCTGGGCATAAAAATCTAAGTTGCCGTCACGATACATTTTAATGTGTGTTGTGTGCGTGTGACCCTATCTGTGCGGGCATACACAACTAAGTTATAAGAATAAGAGAGAGAGGGAACACTATACTATACCAAGCAGTCTGAAATAGAGAGATAGATAAATAGATAGATAAGCAAATTTATTATATGTACATTATGTTGTACAATTAATTACAGTAATACATTAGAATTAATAAAATTAATATAAAGTACAATAATAATAATAAATACTAAAAAAGAAAATAGAAACCAAGCAAATATATCAGTAAAATAAACTTTATAGCAATAAAATCAATACAATATAAAACAGTTTTATAAATTAGCATGAAGCAGAGGTCCACTCTCCAAGGCAAGATAATGTGCAAATGAGGATGTCTTGAATGTCGTGAGCGAGGATGAGTTACGTAAAGTCGCAGGAAGATCATTCCATAGCCGCGAGGAAGTGACCAGGAACGATCGTAGGCGATACTCAGTGAATGAAAAAGGAATGGTGAAAGGTTTCACATCACCCCTCAAGGACCTTACCGGACGGCTTCACTGATACATAGAATACAAATAAGATGGAGTACAAGATAAGAACATCTTATACAGAAACGTAGAAGAAAAATATTTTCTTCTACCCGCGGTGGATAACCAGCCTGAGAGAGAGAGAGCACGCACTACGCAAGCCAAGTATAGGAGGGGAGAGAGAAGGCACATCGGCACATCAGCGTATAAATCATTGTGTATATGCTGTTTGGATATTGGGTTACCACATAAGCGTTCAGTACGTATAAAGCGCGCACTCATACGGAGATACATCTCTAACGGCCACTTAATGATTTTTATTCTAATGCGTTAATTATTAAAAACTTCTTGTATGTTTGTATTATGAATGCATTATGCATGTATGAGCGCTATATATATTTCAAAGATTATTGTCTCTGATAGTCGCACAACAAATATCATAAAAATAAGTTAAATTAGATACAAAATGCTAACTTTTTATGATTTTTTTTTTAAATTAATAATTAGGAAAAAATTCAAATGGAAACCGAAAGGATTTTCCAAAATCTAATATTCATTACAGATGTTTTTTCTGTTACGCGACTTTTCGATAAAGTTACAAGTGATCGTATATATTGTTAAGCATGTAAACAATCAAATTTGAATCAAAATTATTCAACTAATTGAAATATTTTTTTTTTTTTTAATTTTTCAAAAAACTAAAATTTATTTCTAGGAAAATGATGATGATATTTATAATAATATGTCAAACGTAACTGTTAATAAAATTTTCACTTTTGATGTTTCAATTGTTTATAACTTTATTAAGAAGCGTCAGAACAAAAAAAAATTATCAGAATTAAATTTTTAATTTTTTTAAATTCTCTTCATTTCTGTTTAAATTTTTTAGTAATTATTGAAAAATATGCAATGAAAAAAATTTTTTTTAATTTAAAATTTTTACATATTTTTAAAAAGGATGAAAATAGAATAAAATATTATTTACTTTAATTTACTTTTTCTGTTTGTCTTGTGTGACAAGTAGAACCAGCGATAATACTATTTGAATGAGTGCTTTTCATCTAAATTTTTTCTTGTGAATTTCTTACGGTAGACTGAGGTTAGTTGTCAGTAGGGGAACGTAGGCGAATCGCGAATAAGTTTACAAATAAAAGCCATGTCATCACGCTGCTTAGACCTAAAGTGTAGAATAGTCTAACAAATATTTTCCGTCATTGATTAATTGAAATTGCTGGTAGATATACTGAAAAGCTAAATTCCAATATTTTAACATGCTTACAGTAAAATTATTGATTTTCAAATGATTTATATTTAGTGCTCGATTCAAAGTTTCAAGAAAAACGTCGACTGAACTATAGTTTAGAACTGCAATTATAATTCACATACGCACTGTACATTTTTTAAATATTTTCAAAAAAACTATGAGAAAAAATATTAATTATATTTTTAGCTATTATTGAGTTAAGTTTTAAATTTGCATAAAAAAAATGCAATTTCCATATTGAATATAATAATTATCATATACTACTATAAGTTTTTATATATACTATGACTATTTTCAATATTTAGTTAAATATTCAACTATTTTAATTTCCTTTACTGTTTTTTATATTGATCAAATTGAGTTTTTTATATCTACAATAGATTATGATGTACTAATATAATAAAAATAATAAATTGTGTTAAAATCAATAAAAGATGCTTATTTTTCAACGTTATAATTTTGATTATTGATTAATAGTTTATTTGCCAAATTAAAAATTTGTTACTTATTTCAAGTAATTGACCCGTGTAGTATATGTATACGTATGCAGGGGGGCTTTCTCTTTACCCAGAACTACGGTTGTTCTACTTCATAAGTTGATAATTTGTTGTGCATATACATATTTATTTAATACAAAATATATTTTTAAGCAAAGCGTGGCGAAAAATTGTTCATTCTATAAGAAGCAAGACTGTCACTAAACCAAAAGAGGTATTGACTTCTGTCGGCCAGTCCCCACGACTGCCACACCTGGTTCTTTTCTATTAAATTAATGTCTTATATTCTTTTTAATTTACAAAATTTATGGCAGATTATTAAAATATGAAATAAAACATATTAAATTTTAAATGATTGAAAATTTTTTATAATTGTGTATACCTTTCGATGAAGAATTTTTATTCTTATTGATTTTAATTATTAAAAAAGAGCACAAAAAATATGTTATTTTTTAAGAGAAAGTCGTTAATTTAATAAAATTTTATAAATTAAATTAATTTATTACAAAGTCTAAATATTTTTACAATGTTTTGCATACATAAATTTTATCAAATAAAAGATTTTTCCTCAAAAAAGCATAATATTTTGTGTTCTTTTACGAACTAAAAATTAATAGTAGTAAAAACTTTCTACTCAAAGTTAAATAATTATAAAAATTAATTCATTTATTTTGTAATCTGCTTTTTCCGTATTTATATAATAATCCCCCATTAATTTTATAAATTAAAAATGGAGTCTTAAAGAAAGAATGTATAAAGATATTCTTTTTAATATAAAAAATTAATATCGGATTATTATATGAATACGAATAAAACAGATTACAAATTAAGAGCAGGTCGTATATCTCTGTCCTTTTCTAATCAAAGAATTTATTTTTTTGCAAAAACTAATAATTGTATCAAAAAATAAGGAGATAGCCCCATCTCGTATAATAAAAAGCAAGATTTTCTTTGATGAGGAAAAATTATTTTTATCGATTTGTTTTGAAGAAAACCTTGAAAAACTTAAAAAATAGAGGTTAGGATGGACAATTCAGTTTTTCAAGGTTTTCTTAAAAACAAAGCGATAAAAATAATTTTTCCTCATAAAAGAAAATCTTGCTTTTTATTATACGAGATGGGGCTTTCTTCTTATTTTTTGCTACAATTATTAATCTTTGTGAAAAAATCAATTCTTTGATTAGAAAAGGATAGATATACTCGACCTCCTCTTAAATGATTAAAAGTTTTCATAATTGTATAACTTTAGATACAAAATTTCTTTTAATATTAATTTAATTTAGTAAATAAGCGCACTAAACATTTTGTTGCTTTTTTAAAGAAAAGTCTTTAATTAAATAAAGTTTTAAGAAAGAGTATTGTATTATTATCTAAGTTTTTTTAAAATAAATTTATTTTGAAATCTATATGAAATGAATTTTTTGACTTTATATAACATGAAAATTTTTGTGTGTGAATAATACGTAAGTACATGTACATATACATTCATGCATGTGCAACATAATTTATAAAAAAAAACAAAAATTATGTTTAATCGGGAATCGAACTACCGACAGATATCTTACAAGTCCGTCACCTTCGATTCTCAGTTACGCCAACACGGGGATACGCGTTGAATGGGTGTTTTGTCCCTAAGTAGTGAGATGATATCACACTTACTATATAAGTCGAACGTTGGTGGTTTTGAGTATGTACCCACAGCGCCTGCCTTAAAAATGTAAATGCGTCTTTATAATTATACGTAAATCCTAATATATGTGAATATGTATTGAAGTATAAATATGATATAATAGTATATAAAATAGTATGTTGTAAGTAAATGTGTTTTTCACAGCAAATATTTGTAAAATATAAAATAAAAAATAGAATGTTAAACAGGATCGTAACAAAATACCTACCAAACGGTGAAAAAGGATAAAATTAACCAATAACAAGTATTTTTAGAACCTTACAGCAATCTTCCTTGAAAGCTACTTGTAAGATTCAAAAGACCTTTATGTCAGTTTCCATGGAAGCTTACTGATTTCTTCCACGGAAGCTTCCTGGAATCTTCCATTGAATCTTTCTGTAAGCAAAGTACGCAGGACATTTTACGCTTCCTGAAAGCTTTAATTGAAGCTTTCACGGAAGCTTGCATGTAAGCTTCTCGCATTATTCCGTGGAAGCTTCCATGTAGCACTTTTCGAACCTTACGGCAATCTTTCCTGGAAGCTTCTTGTAAAATTTAAAAAGACCTTTATGTTAGCTTCCATGGAAGCTTACTGATTTCTTCCACGGAAGCTTTCTGGAATCTTCCATTGAATCTTTCTGAAAGGAAAGTGCGCGGGACATTTTACGCTTCCTAAAAGATTTAATTGAAGCTTTCACGGAAGCTTGCATGAAAGCTTCTTGCATTATTTCGTGGAAGCTTCCATGAAGCACTTTTGGAACCTTACAGCAATCTTTCTTGGAAGCTTCTTGTGAGATTCAAAATGACCTTTATGCTAGCTTCCATGGAAGCTTACTGATTTCTACCACGGAAGCTTCCAATGAATCTTTCTGAAAGAAAAGTACGCGGGACATTTGACGCTTCCAGGAAGCTTACATGGAAGCTTCCAGGAAATTTCCGAACCTTTTATGGAAGCTTCTTGCAAGCATCCCAGAAGCTTCGGTGCTATGTGGGTTATCATCCGTAATGAAATCAATTTAAGACCAGGCCACAGTAGAATCTGATACCGACCGAGTAACAATTGAGTTTTTTTGTTATTTACTCAAGTGTTACGTCACAAACGTACCTTTTCTTCTCAAAATTTTTCAACATGAACTAATTAAAACAGTTATTGAACGATAAAAGAATGTGTTAAGCTGTTATGGCCGAACTTAGTTCGGACAATTGAGTTCTTCACAACAAAAATTATTTTATTTTTATTGGGAACCAGTCTACCGTCCCAGGACTTACATAGTCACTTTATTTATTAAATTTATGAAATGTACACATATATCCACATACATATACTCATTTATGAAAATAAAGGTAATACAAACTTTCATAAGTGTTTCTGATTATTTGGTTAATTTAATTTAATTGAAATTTTGGTTATTTCGATTTATTCACGTTCGCTCTGTTTACTTGTTCGCTTATTCGCTCCGTTCGCTCTGCTTCATTTATTCGCTATATAGCTACAACGCGCGAACGCTATAGATGCGTCACCTATGGCTGTTCGCTTGTTCGCTAGTGTACTCGTTTGCTCTCCCCACTCGTTCGCTATACATACATTCGTTCACTCTTATGTGTTCGTTCCTTTCGCCTGTATACTTGTTCGCTCTGTTCGCCTTCCTTCTCGTTCGTCCTCCCCACTTACTCACTACACACTTCGTCCGCTCTATTGTGTTCGCTCTGTTCGCTTATACTCTCATTCACTCTGTTCGCCTATATATTTGTTCGCTCTCCCCACTTACTCACGTATGCAGCTTTCGTTCTCTCAATTATATACGTTCGCTCTATCTCATGCGTTCTCACGTATTTATTCACTCTATTCGTTTAAGTTATTGTTTAAATTTAGTTATATATTTATATGTATGTGTGTATATGTGCGTACATATATATATATATATATATATATTTGTGTTTAAATATAATTTATACTGTAATTCTATAAATATGATTGTTAGTGCATAAATTAATATAAATATATATATATGTTATTGTTAGTTAAATTTTTAATATAAATAAATTTTAAATCAATTACAAGAATTTAGATTTATTTCTTTTCTTTATTTTATTAATATTCAAAACAAAATTAAAATTTTAATTCCACTTATTTCCCTTCTTACAATTTAGTTAACAATTAACTTCGAAACCTTTGATTAATGTAAATCATACACTTATATGGTTAACAAAAATTGTATTTTATTAATTTATAATTGTTATCATTTCCGTAATTTAATTAAATTTTGATAAAATAATAGGAGAATCAATATTATTCTCTAATAATTATTCATATAACTTATCATTATATATCCTTCTTTTTCTAGACATAAATCTTACAACAATTTATCTTAGAGTAACGAAAGTAATTGCGTCTTAACTATCATCAACTTGATTTGAAATTTCGTTAGTATAAATAACTCACTGATTAGGAGAGAAAGAGATGAATTTGCTTCTGACTCGATCGTCCTGATGTTTTCTATACTTAGACTCCTTAAACTACACGGTAAGAATGTCCGTGGCAAGATAAGGTTGGGCTTGCTCCTTCAATCGCTCGAACGTTCGGTTAATATTTCAGATTATTACCTCGAACGTCACCTTGATTCACCTTAGATCTCAAGTTTACACTCGTTGTCACTATTAACTGATTTTGATTTAATTTAGTAATTAAATTTGAATCTTATCTCTTAGTGTTTTCTTATTTTTATTTATTAGTGAAGTAGGGCTCTAATCTATTCACTAATATTTAATATTAAAAGAACTTATGTAATAAAAATTTAAAGTAACACTGATTTTCCCAGTGGACCTGGCAGAGCCGACTCTTGCGGTTGCCGTCTTGTTGTGACTAAAGGCAGTGTAGTGACGTAGAGGTTTGTTTTTATTACCTCGCGCCCAGGCGATCGAGAGATGGAAGCTCCAATCAAACCTCGACATGTAGTCAAAATTTTCAGGACAGGAGTCGTTTAACTTCTTAAACGTTCATTAGCTTGCTTACTAATGAATTCTTTTACCATTCTTCTCTGTCTCTCCTTTACACTTAGATACAGTTGACGGTTGAGTTTTTGCAATGAGTCGGTAATGGGAAACCGCTGACTCGGGACATCGCATGGAACTAATTTTGGTTGTTAACCTTTTGAAAAGAAATGAAATTAAGATTTATAATTTTTAAATTTAAGAATGTTTTAATAATATTATATTGATTTGAAGGGCATAGTTCCATGGGATGTCACACCTTCCCCCTCAGGTCGATTGTCGTCCCGACAATCAGCATAAGAGTCGCAGAATAGACCGAGTTAAGCAGCTGATTTGTGAATAACATGTTAGATAATACAATTGATTTTAATTCATGGTAAGATACATTATTTTTGCAGTATATTTGGTTAGTTATGTGAATAAATTGTTGGTATACTTGTTAGAGTTAAATTATTCATTGAGAGGTTTTGATATGGTATAGTTAACTAACAGTAATGAAAGAATAGAATTTGGTAGCGTGTAACAAAAATTGGTGTACTAAAAAAAAATTTTGTGAAATTGTGTATGCAATATTTTGTTGTGTTACTACGCATAATAATGTAAGGAATTACAAATTATATAAATCGGGATTCAGACAACTAAAATACAATAATAATAGTAATAATAATTTATGTGATTAAGGTGTGTCATACTATCTTAGATGTTATTTAAAAAAAAATTGGATGAAAATTTAGATGAAAATTAAAATAAATTCGTTGATACAAAAATAAATTTTTACATAAGGTTTTCGAATTTAAGGATTTCTTGCTCTTAGAAGGAGATGTTTTGTCTTAGAAAAAAAACTGTAAAACTTATATGCAACATAACCTTAATATATTGAAGTGAAGTCACTGATTTGTCTGTGATTGTAGATTCCTTTTAGATTTTGATTTAAAACTATTGTAACACAATTATTAAATAATCATTTACTGTGGTTTTTCTTCTTTAAGTTCTATTCTAATACAGATGTGTTGATGTTGGTTCCAAAATCTCATCAATTTGGTAGTGATAATTTGTTTATTAATTTTTCTATGGTGTCGCACTCTTGATATGCTTGTAGTTCCTTGCCATAGATTTTTTGTTGGTTGTATTGATAACTATGAATTATTATAAAATGTGTTGTTGGAACGTGATGTTGTTTGTACGATGTTCATGAATTTTTATTGTATACAATAATATTAGATAAAATATTTTCTCGATACTATGTAGTAAATTAAATGTATGATGCCGATTTTTGAAGGAAAAGGAAAAAAAACTTTATTTTCGTATAATTACTAATTACTTTTGATCGTGTGGTAAAAATTTTCTCGTTACCGTGTATGCGATTATAAATTTATTATTCAGATAAAAATTTTTAATTGAATTGTTTTCTTATTAATCTTATATATATATATATTATAAATTTAAATGTACATATTCATCGACGCAAACATATTTGTGCATGAAATCATAACTTAGACTTAATTTGTCAATTAGGATGAATAAATAGGCAAATAGATACGCGCAAATAAATGAGAGAGAAAAAAAAAATCTAGAATTTAATTCCTTTTGACATAATTATACATTTTTTTTGTGTTTTGTTTTTAATTTATTGTTTGCTTATCTACGAAATTATTTCAATTTTTAATTATTTTATGTATTACAATAAATATTGAAAGTCGGTGAAAATTTGATGATTTTTTTTTGTATGTTATATAAAGGTTGAAAAAAAAAAATTTTTTTTTTATATCCATTTACCAATTTATTAACATTATGCTTCTTATTTGAACAACTATTTATTTAATTATTTCACACGAAGAAAAATTGTTGTTTTATGAAAATAGTTAACAGTATATTTTTTTTTTCTAAGTTTCTTATGTTTTCATTTTAATAAAATTGGTATTTCAAATATGTTATAGTTTCGTAAAATATTTTGTTAAGTCAATGATCATTCCATTTATAATATTATATTTCCTATACATATGTAAATACAATTATCTTATAGAAAATATTCATATATAATTAGTTTTCTTCAAGTCTGGTAAATTGAGTTCGCCGTGCTCATAGCTGTGTTATAATTAAATGCCATCAATGTATATAAATGTTATTGCTGTTCGCTGTGTTACACGCGTTCGCGCCAAGTTACGCTGTGCGCACACCTTAGCAGTGTCACATATAGTTGACTGCCGTATGTAGCCGGTGTCACTGGCTGCATGTACTGTTATACTTACGTGCACCAAGTTACGCCGTGCGCACACTTCGATAATGTCACTGTCGGTATGGTCTTTCTGTATAGTTAGTATTTACGCGTCTCCGATCCAGTTGTACACGTTCGATTTCTGTCACTCGTTTGAATATATTGAATATATTTGAGCAAATAATAAAAATTTTCTTCCTCAACGAAATTTCACCAGTATATTTTTTTATACGAAAAAGGAATTTTGTAAGAAAAATTAGGTTAAAGTACTATAAAAATTTTAATTTTTAAAGAAAATTAACTTTTAATTTCCACTATACGTATATATAAACACTACTTCTCATATAGTATTTTATACACGCAATATAAACTTTATTCTAAAATGTCAAAAATTAATATAAGTTAACTATTTATAGAAATATTGATTTGTTGTATTAATATTTAAGTATCACTGTTCGCGCATTATAATGCGATCTAAGTCATAACTAAAGTATATATAGATGGATCCTCGTGAAATCGACATTGTGCGAAACTTAAGTAAGTAACACTTACATATGTTTTCGTTTTATAGATCAGGATATATTAAATCAAGTAATTTAATTAAAAATAGTTAGATTATTAAAATTGAGATTAGTGTTATTAGAAAATAATAATATATTTTAAATAATATGGAATTAAAAATGAAGTTAACCTTAATTAATGAAGCCATAATCCTTCAACGAAAATTAAGTTATGAATTTTCAATATGCCAATGGAAACATTTCAGTAGAAATGGCTATTCTCCAATCACACGTCATACGATTGGGGTTGTATTTTATGGATAGTAAAATAAGAAGTATCTTTGTTAAACCCGTTAGTGATGGCTGGTCTTTTAATATTCTACGGTATTTTTCTTTACTTTGTGTTATAAGAGTTTCTTCATCGTTGATACTTCCTTTTGACAAGAGAGGTGCGTCTCCTTGAAGGTCTATCAAAGATATAAAACTTTTCGTTTCTCTTGGCAGCAGGTTAGGTTTATTTGTCTTGTTGTTTGTAAAATTGATATAGAGAGGTTGATGGTAGTTTTTATCAGGAGGCTCATTTTTATTTTCTATACCTTCCCCCTCAAGTTTTTGGTCCAACCTTAAATAATTTTTAAGGCTGTTCCCTTGGCTTATTTGCATGTACGAAGATTTTAGTATTTTGCGAATTGGGTTTGGTCTTTCTAATGAATTTGATAATCTTTTAAAGGCCGTGGGTTCGGCTTGTCCGGACCCGGCATATTTCTCCTTATAGATTGATTTAGAATCTATGTGATTATTTCCTTGACCTTTAAATGAAATTCTGGTTATTATTGATTTAAACTGCAGTTTAATTAAGTTACGTTTACAGATGTTAATTGATCTAATTTTAATTTTATTAAGTTTATTTTTAGTTTTAATTATTCTTTTAATAGTAAAAGATTTTATAATTCTGGTCGGAAATTTTTGGTTGCCATCTTTGTATTTAAAAAATTTTTTAAATTTATTATGAGTTTTTAGGCCAACTTTTAAGCATGCGCTAAATTTTGAATTAGTTGAAATTTTTAATTTTTCTAATGTTTGAGGTTGCATGAATTGGATAGTAGTATCATCGACAACATTTGCGTAATGTACTTCTGCGCTCTTCAGATCTTCTGTTTCAGTAATGTTTTCTATACGTTCAAAATCACGATCAGATACATAAAATATTTCCGTTGTTTCATATTGTATCTGAGATTCTTGTGCAGACTTTACTATAAATGCATCGTTTAATAAATTAGCTGATTTTTTGTTGATTACCTTATAATTATTTAGTTTTTCTGAATAATATGTCAGGGCTTTCTGTTCTTTTGAATCAGAGCAATTGCAGAAAGTTTCTATGTCTTCATAATTCAATTGGGATTCGTGCGTAAAATTTATTTGTGGTTTTATTATCTTTACCTTTCTTCGTTTGGTATCGGTGTCAGTTTGGGTTACACAAGAATTTCGGTTTTTAATTTCTCCCATGCGCTTGTTATCAAACTGTAATTGGGTTCCTTCGTCGGGATTTCCGAAGTAAGTATTCATGGAGAAATAAGATCCTCCGTCGAGTTCGTCAAAAAGTTCTTTCGTTATATCCTTATAACTCTCCTGTTCTTCTTCGGTTGCTAATGATTTCCTCATAGTAGATTGAAAGTGAGGATTAAGCATTTCATCTTCTGATGAGGAAGATGAATCTATAGATTGACATTTTAGAAAGATTACTGTTTTCGTAGGGAGATAGTTTGAGGCCGTGGGTTCGGCTGGTCTATGCTCATCTACGTTATCCTTTTGTAATGGCAATTCCGAGTTTTTGCTTCCTTGATCCATTTTTGATTCTGTTTCAGTATCAGAAGGTTCAGCCTCTTTGGCTAAAAGAGAAGGCATAATTGATCGATCCTTATTTACCTTTCTTCGATAGATTGACACGATTACCTCTCCAGTGTCAGCGTCTATTACGACAGGTTCTATTTGGCCCTTAATTTCATTCATACGTTTGTAATTTTTTATTTTCTTTTTATCGATGGAACAAAACTTGTTTGCTATTCGGTATGCATCGAACAAGTCCTTCGGGTCTGCTTTTGAAACCTTGTCCTTCAAGTCTGTCGACAGTTCACCTATATAAACGTCCCTTGTAATTTTTCGTATTTGGTTCAATATGTGGGTTTTAAAAATAGATTGAGAGTATTTAGGATTATAGTAGGTAGAGTAAGCTTCATTCTCAATGTCACTAAGCCCTTGGAAAAATTTTGAAAGATCCTTTTGTAATTGATTGTAATATACACAATCTGTTATTTCATCACAAAAATGTCCAAATATGTTTGGGTATCGAAAACATTCTTTCAGGTAATTTTCTAAATCATTTGTAGAATCGAATATTAAGCCGTTAATCGCTAAAAGGGCATCTCCGCGAAAGTTAGATGTAATAACATCAAGTAATATTTTATCCGCAAAATCAGGTATATCAGAGCGGAACTTTTTTATCGAATTTATATAGTGTTCTAAATCGCGGTAGTGGCAAAACTTAGAGATCTTCTTATAAGGAATTCTATTCTACGTCTCCAATATGTCTTTGCCTTTATATAATCTTCATCTTCAGTATCATCAGAATCAGAGGAACTTTCCTCTTCGTAAAATGTGTTTTCTCGACATCGTCCCATTGTTGTTATGTTATTCAGTAGATTATAATGTAATAATAATTAATTCAATTTTAAAATGCGGTAGCGTAAATTAACTTGCATGACCATTATTCCATGTATAGTTAATTTGATATATTATGTGAAATAAATGTTTCTATTGATTAAAATTTTGAAATTCATAATATTTTATTGTGAATTATTTATCTGGTTATATTTAGTGCTTCAGAATCCGACTACTTTATAGTAGTACAAGTTTTATAATTATGAATTTAATTTTAAACTACATATAACTAGTTATTCCTCTATATAACAGTTATATATGGCGCAATATGAATTTTATGAAGTGTTATTTATTTTTGATTAACCAAAAGTGAATTATGATTTATAAGATTTATATAAGCAAGTGACAAGTCTTACTGGTTCCCCACAAGGGATGCCATTTGTTATGGCCGAACTTAGTTCGGACAATTGAGTTCTTCACAACAAAAATTATTTTATTTTTATTGGGAACCAGTCTACCGTCCCAGGACTTACCTAGTCACTTTATTTATTAAATTTATGAAATATACACATATATCCACATACATATACTCATTTATGAAAATAAAGGTAATACAAACTTTCATAAGTGTTTCTGATTATTTGGTTAATTTAATTTAATTGAAATTTTAGTTATTTCGATTTATTCACGTTCGCTCTGTTTACTTGTTCGCTTATTCGCTCCGTTCGCTCTGCTTCATTTATTCGCTATATAGCTACAACGCGCGAACGCTATAGATGCGTCACCTATGGCTGTTCGCTTGTTCGCTAGTGTACTCGTTTGCTCTCCCCACTCGTTCGCTATACATACATTCGTTCACTCTTATGTGTTCGTTCCTTTCGCCTGTATACTTGTTCGCTCTGTTCGCCTTCCTTCTCGTTCGTCCTCCCCACTCACTCACTACACACTTCGTCCGCTCTATTGTGTTCGCTCTGTTCGCTTATACTCTCATTCACTCTGTTCGCCTATATATTTGTTCGCTCTCCCCACTTACTCACGTATGCAGCTTTCGTTCTCTCAATTATATACGTTCGCTCTATCTCATGCGTTCTCACGTATTCATTCACTCTATTCGTTTAAGTTATTGTTTAAATTTAGTTATATATTCATATGTATGTGTGTATATGTGCGTATATATATATATATATATATATATATATATATATATATATATATATATATATATATATCTCTTTAAACTGACTATTTAGACAAATATAATGACTTGTCCGCGCTAAAACTACATTAACCCTTTCAGTCACAGGAGCCACTATAGTGGCACCCTTTCTCATTTTCTTTTTTTTATTGTTTAATTCGCACTTCAAGTTTAATCTTTATTCTTTTTGCATTTTCATATAAATGAGTATTCATTTTATAAGTATCATATGATGTTTTGAATATATAATCAGAGATTAGTAGAAATCGCCGAAGAGCATAGGCGAGAGCGTGCCCGTTAAAATTCAATGTAAACTACTGTCGCCACATGGACAAATACCCGAACTATACGCGCAAAGCCCCTCCACGTCTACACGCACGTAGAGAAGCAAGCAAGAGGGGAGGAGACGAACACATGAAACACGCGACTTCCAGTGGCGTAGGTAAACTTACGGCAAACTCACTTTAGCTCGTTTTCGCCGCGGTACGTTATGCTTTATTTAAATGTAACTAACCGTCCCGAATATTCGATGATTAATCACATATTTTATTTGAAACATAAATATATTTTTTAATACTAAAAATCCTTAAGGTATAATTAAACAAATTATAATAAATAAAATCATTTGGGGGGCGATGAACATATGTAACTTTTTACCCTGTTCAACTAATTTATGCGGTGGATGTGGTCACTAAGTTTTTACACACCTCGCCGTCATACTAATTTTGCGAAGTTCAAACCCGATGTTCCACCTATTTTTTTTTTATATGTTTTATTTTTGAATATTATATATTATTATAATCAATTTTTATAGCGGAAAAAATAAAATTCAAAATTTATTTAACACCTTAAATTCTATTTTATTTCAAAAATATAAAAAAATATATTTACAGATAGGGATAGAAAAAAATTTTAATGTCAATATTACTTATTATTAATTATATATTATAGTACTTATTATTAGATATATATTAATTATATATAACTTATATCAATATGAAATAAAAACTTAGCTAGTTCTGTAATTTTTTCCTGCTAAATAAAAAATATTAAAGATTGACAAAAATTATTATAAATTATAGTTGTTTTTTATTCTCAATCAATTGCGAATAATAAAACCTTTTTTGTTCTTTAAAAAAAGGTCCTTTTCTAAATTTATTTAAATGTATGACATTTTTAACTCATTAATTAAAAATAGAAAATAAATATGAATAAATCTAATTTCAATTTAGAAAAGTAAAAAGGATCTATTCTAAATTTATTTAAATGTATGACATTTTTAACTCATTTAATAAGAATAGAAAATAAATATGAATAAATCTAATTTCATTTGAGAAAAGTAAAATAATAAATAAATCTGAAAAAATAAATAATTTTACGAATGTAAACTTTACTAAAGCGCATTTTAAATAAAAATTACATTGAATATCATTAATATTTTAAAAATTGAACTTTTTCTTTTTCCTTATATTAAATATATTTTTATAATATCATTAATTTTTATTTCAAAAACAGAAAAATTGCTTTAACAAATATAATAATTTAAGTTCTCACAAGACAGATTAAATAAAATTTTCATTATATTTTAAATAGCTTGATTATTTTAGTCTCTTAAAAACTGGCATTTTCTAAACTTATATAGGAGCTTGATAACATTATTTTTAATTTATTTAATAAAAATTCAACATAAAATGTTGATAAACATCATTTTATTTTAGACACATAAAAAAATGAAGAAATGCTTTTATTAAAAGTACATTAATATCAGTATATCCTTTTTAATATAATTTCTCAGTATAGCAGCAAATATTTTGTTATCAGGTTCTAAATGTCTTTTTATTGAATTAACTTAATATAAATTTATAATGTCGATAATTTGATTCAGGAAAAATGAAACTTTACGAAACCTTGCAAATTTCACGGAAGCGTGTTTTAAATGAAAATGACTTTAAATTCTATTTTATTTTTAAAAATTTTACATTGGATTTCTACATTTCTAAAAATTAAAAAAATTAATTTCAATTTTTTTTTTTATAATTATTACAATGATTCCAAACTTTGAATCATAATATGAAAAGCATTTCAAATTTTTTTCAGATTTATAATTAATTAGGAAAAAATTTTATCTATGTTTCTAATGTTTAAAAAATGCAGTTCATTTATTAAATATATATTTTTTAATGTTTTGACGTTTATTTTATCTTTTTAAAGTATATTTTTCACTGTTAATTAGGATGAATGTAATAAAATGCGTTAATACTTTATTATATCATAAAAAATGTATTCAAATACAATATTCCAAAAAAATGAAGAAATTAATTATTCAAATAAACAAAATTTAATCATAAAAACGATGTGCAGCATGCAACGTGTTTGTCCTTAAATTGCTCATTTTACTAATTTTGTTATTTAATAATGAAAACTATTTAAATAATTAAAAAAATTAAGTTTAGGGCAAGAAAGCAATAAAAATATGTTATTTAGTTTGAATAAAAAACGTGCAATAGCTGTGTTGGCTAAGTTTTAGGGTACGTTGCAACAATTAAAAATTTTTCCAAGTTAAAATCTTATGCTTTGCCTTTTTTTATTAAAAAAAATTAATATGCTTACAAATAAAATTTGTTACAATACGATAAGAAACATTTTTGACAAAAAATATTGACCTACAATACAGCCGTTTAAAATAAAATAACTATTAAATGCAAGCATTTTCTAAGCATGTGCTAATTAACGTTTTTTTAAACATAAAATTTTTAATTCAGACTTACTGTTCTTTGCATCGCTAGTATAAAAAAATTAAAGCTTTTTTCAAATCCCCAAACGCTGTTAAATGCAAAATTTGAATACAAAAAAAATTTTAAATAAAAAAATTTTTTTAATAAGAAATATTAGCAATAAAAATTTTAAAAACGTTTTTTTCTAAATATAGATTATTTTCTTAATTTGAATGTAATGAACATTTTTATTTGATATTTATTTTATCTTCTCTTTTTAAATTCTTATTTATTTTATAGATCCATTTCATATAAGTAATTTGTGGAATTGATTATTCTGACAGGTTTTCTTTTATAATTGTAGCCAAAGTTCATTTATTTTGATTTTTATGAAGTAATAAAAACATTATTGTAATTTATATATTTTAAAGATAATACGTTTATAGATATAATATAGTTATATAACGTTTATAAATATAATTTATAAATAGATCAAATAAATTTATGCATAACATTTAAAAAGAATTTATAAAATATTAATTCAATTCTAAATGTAAATAAATTAATAATATACTTAAAGAGAGTATGTGTTGAAAATATACACACTCATACTAGGTGTCGCCACCTATTGAGAATATTTTAGTAGACAGTTGAAGAGAATCAAGTTGCGTCTCGTCGTCGTTAAGTTCAGTTCAAGTCCGTCTGTTAAAGTCAGAGCTTGTATTTCATTATTGTATAGAGAGATCATTTAATTAAGTTATTCTTATATTGATTAAATAAATACTTTTCATTTAATAAAAATTGTGCTTTGCTTTTATTAATTATTTAACAGGTTATGAGCCCAGAGTGCTTTTAACTGCGCGTTTTATTTAATAAAATTGAGAAAGAGGTTTGTGTGGTTTGGAGCGTGCGTCAGTCTGTTTGGTGAATTGTTTTATTGTTCTTTATCTCCTGGTGGAAGCGTCAGAGATGGCGAGTCAAGGAACAAATGAAAAAAAAAGACAGAGCGAAGGACAGCAGAGGGAGAAAAAGGAGTTGACTCCGGGTAAGAATTTTACTTTATTCTCTCTCAATTCTATAAGACAGTAATGACGTCGCAAGCACGCTTATAGAAAGAAAGAAAAGGACAGAGAATAGATAGCGTCGTGCGCTAGTCTATAGAGAGAGAGAGAGTGAGAGAGAAATAAAATAAGTCGCCATGTTGGGTGAAATGACATAATGTGTATCAGTATGACAGATTTATGCGTGCATAAGAAAATTTTGTATGCTTTGTATGTGTGTATGTATGTATATAGAATGAGAGAAGAGACCATGCACGCACAAAATAAAATTGATAGACTAAATAAACGACAACACGTAGTGAAAAAGGTTTTTTTACGTATGAACGTATTATGTGTGTGTATATATATATGTGTGTATATATATATATATGTGTGTGTATATATATATGTATGTATAGTGAATGCACGCCAGGGAATCTGAACATATTTATGACGGTATAGACGGAAATAAATGAGAACCGGTTAAAAACTAATATTTGCAAAAAGTGCCGCTTGGATTTGGTTAAATTTCGCTATGATTAAAAATAAATGTAAAAACGGACGCGTTTTTATGTTGAAATACTAAGTATGATTGCTGAAGGAAGAAAGGCATTGGCCCGACTTCTAAAAATTGAAAGATAATAATGCACACAAACATGGCGGCCGTAGGCCCAAGTCGAGTTGATGAAAAGACATCGACGCCGTGTACAATAAAAAGACCGTGAAGACGTGCGCGCGCAATTAGAAAAAGACAGAAAGACGGTGACTGCTAAAAGGCGAGAATAAACTCGCAGATATATACGTATACATATGTACGTATAACATGGTTATAGCATAATGAAAAGAGACAGTATATAAGTGTGATCGTATATGTATAGAAGCGTGCGCGTCGTTGCAATAAAAATGACAGATTAAGAAAGAGACAGAATTAGTGAAGCGAAACAAACTAAATCAAAGCGGACAAAAATAAAGTTTACGTAAATGTATACAAAAGACCGATTAAAAAAAATAAAAAGGCAGAAAAGAACGACTTTAAGAAAAATATATTTAAGAATATTTAATTAATTGAAATTATCATTATACAGAGGAAAGAAGTTTATTGCAACTTCACAAAACATCCTCATGAGAATATGTATATGACAGTTGTTAAAGGCAGCATTGTATTCAAAATTATGACAAATTGAATACAAATTAGATAATGAATAATGATTATTTCAAATTAAAAATTTTATTTTATTAAGCTTGAACGTACGTATATAAAAATATTTTTTAATAAATATATCCATGGTTTTAAAAATAATATTGATCGATCATAGTTGCTGCTTTCACATACATAATAATACTTGTGTTAAGTATATTGTGTATGGGAATAATAGCACATATGTATAATTATAAATATAAAAATATACATAAATAACTGGCAAATTTGATTGATTTAACATTGCTTGTGTTCGGCATGTAAGATTGATTCTCTTAAATTGTCATAAATATGAATGACCTAATATTGCTTGTGTTCGGCATACTAGGTTGATTCACTTTATTTTGATAGATATATTGAGCTTGAAGGGCTTGTGTTCGGTCTATTAAGCTCATAATATATATATATAATTAACTCTAACGTAAATTTTCTAGTTTTGCTTGTGTTCGGCAAAATTATATGAATTTTATTTATATTGGTTTACTATTCCTTTATAGTTGACAAGTACGTTATGAGTAAAGATTTTGACCTGGTGATAAGGACAGTCACAGAGATGAAGACAGAGTGAAGACAGATTATATATGCCCTATTGTACGACAGGTGGCCACACTATGACTGATAAGAAAGAGAGAAAAGACAGAATTAACGACAGCAATGAGACTGAGAAGACGGAGGGGCTATATAACGAGACAGAACAGAAAGTAGAATAAAGTGACGGTTTTGAAGACGGCTCTGTGAAAACTGTAGTTAAAGTAACTGCAGGAGGTCAAATAGCGACAGATAAGGAAAGACAAAAACAAATCAAAGGTTTGACAGCAAAATTGAATGATGTATTGGAAAAATAAGTATACGACGGAAAATACAGATGAAAATAAGAACGAAGACGGAGCTAAAGACAGAGAAGAGCGTATGGGATTACAATACGATTGAAACGACAGAAATAAAGATAGAGACAGAAAACAGAATGAATGAAATGACTGAATCAAAATTGTCAGGTAAAATCAAATAAAAAGTTTAAAAAAAAAAAAAAAAAAAATTATAAATAAATATTTCGTTGTTTTGTCAATAAAATAGAAAAATTATGACAGAAAATTTGACGATAAGAGTAAGATTTTTAAGCATGATTATTATAATGAAAATTTTGATTTAGACCTATCTGACAAATTGGACAAGGTAATGGATAAGCTTAATTCAGTTAAGACAGAAATGGCAAAGAACAAGAGAGACGAAGAAAAGAGAAGAATAGAGCAAAAAAAAAAAAAAAACTTTGATGACTTTGATGATAAAGGAGGGAAGCGCCACGCGGGTCTTTGGCAGCCAGGCTCTGGATTCGATGAGGCAGGAATTTGAACAGGGAAAGGAGAATGACTACAGGTAATTAGGCAGAAAGGACAGATAAATCCAAAGACAGCAAAACGACATATAAGGTAAACAATGATTTTGAAAATTATACACTTAATGCAAAAGGTTTCGGGAACTTGACAGAACACTTGGACGAACTCTTAGGACCAGTAAATAAACTGAAAATATTGCGTTTAATCCAAATAAAAGTTGATGAAAGACTTAATAAAGAAAACGACAGTATTTTAGACGTTTTTAAACAGTTGACAGAAATTATCAAAACTTGACTGACTGAAAAAGACGGACCAGTAAAAAGCTATTATATTTATAATTATATTTAATTAATTTTAACGACTCAATTTAAATTTGAGAACTTTGGATTATTTTGTCTGAATTAAGTTCACTGGACTTATTGTATGTTGTAGATATTACTATTGTAGCAAATGAAAGTCCGTGATATTTTAATAAATAGTATAGATAAAGACTATCATGTTAGACTTATGGAAATTAAAGATTCAGTTGAATTGTTGAATAGAGTTTAAAGAAATTAAATTAAGTGAGATAAATGTAACTCCATCTAGTATAAAGAAAATTATACAACATACAGTATAATTCAGCGAAAGAAAAGGCAGTTAATTTTATAGACAGATTTGAAGAAATAGTAAGAAGTAATAATAACATGCCAAAAGTTAAATCGTTGCCTGAAGAAGACGAAAGAGATTTCTTTTATAATGCTATCATAAGCAAAGTACATCAAGTAGAAGGAATATATTTTATGACAGAAATTGTAATGGTGAAAGGGTTATCTTATGATAAACTAAAGTTACTTATTATACAGGTTGAAAGACATCAAACGACAGCTATGACGGCCATATGAAAGGTGATACAGAAAGTGCGATGCTTTGAATGCGACAGCTATGGAAACTGTGCCAGTGACTGCCCACGACAGGTAAATAGCGTAAAGAAGTGTTTCTTTTGTCAGAGATTTACTCGTGACCATGTGATCTCAACATGTCCAAAGCGTACAGGGACACTCGAGACAGAAAGACAGAAAAAGGTATGAATCAAAATATTATAATAATAAAAGTAAAGAAAGTACAGGTCGGACAACATTCACAAGTAAGATAGCTAATCTAATTAATAATGTCAATCGAAAACGAGCAAAATCTGTCAATAAAAGGAGACAAGAAAATTATGTAGAATATAACATTGGAAAATATCAAATAGGAGGCAGTTTTAACCAATTAGAATCTAGAAACAAGAAGACTAATGAACCGAGTGCTGACAGTGGTGCGACAGAACGTTTGACAAATTCAAAGTTGATTTTCAGGATATTTATTGAACAACTAGACAGAATCCAATGCGCAAATAAAGACTGCAGCCTAAATCTTAAATCTAAGAAAGAAGGAAGCGTGCAAACAAATACGACTGATGGAAAATTTATTATTTTAGACAGAGTAATCTGCATGGAAAACTTAAATGAAGATTTTTCATCCTTACCAATATATAATCAGCAATATTGGTTGATTGAATTTGAATGAGATGCGACAGAAAATAATTTAAAACAAAGACAGGTTCTAGTATATGTAACGACAAGTAGAATGAACGAAGAACAGAATATTGAAGAAAATAATCAATTTAATAAAAAGAAAAAAACTCAGACAGTCAAAGAAGAAAAATATTTAGATTGCAGACAGAAATATTTATAAATCACATCAGATTAAAGTCAGTGAAGAATCTCAATGTGAGATTGAAAATACAAAAGCGACGGAGAAAATAAATACAAACAACTACGCTATGTTGTGGCATTTTCGAATGGGTCATGCATCAGTTGATTATTTAAGAAAATTACAATTAAAATTTCCTAATATCAAAACTTTAAAACAGGCTGTATTTGATGATACGTTGAAAGACTGTGAAGTGTGTATGATTGCAAAGTTTAACAAATTGCCATTTAAGACAGTCAAGCATAGAACAATTGAACCTTTGCAAATAATGAATTCAGACACAATGGGTTTTATGTAAACTATAAGAAAGCAGAGATGTACGATTCAACGAAAAATTCGTCTACAAGGACAGATATGCAACAACTGATATACAAGACTGGAAACAAATTGATGAAAAGATTCATGGTTTGTGAATTTTGTATTAGAAGACAGAGAAAATGAAACACGAATACAAAAACCGGAGGGAGAGAAAGTCAAAAGACCAGTTAGACGACCAAGAAACGAAAATAATAAGACTGATAAAAAGTAACAAGGATTGGAGGGAGAGAAAATTAAAAAAATTAGTAGGACAATCGACAAAAGTTAAGAAAAATAGTGAATATGAAGTGCAAGAATCGGAGGGAGAGAAAACAAAACGACAGATTGAATTATAAATGGAAACACAAACAAGTACAGAAAATAAGATAAATGAAGAAACTTATGTTTTATTAGCAGAAATAAATAATGACCTGAGTACACACTTGGAAGCCATGAAGTCAAAAGATATAAAAATAAAAAAAAAAAAAAAAAAAAGAGGACCAAAAACTATTATTAAAGAATTAAAATGTATGTATAAGAATAATGTATGAAAATAAGTTGACAGATCAATTGTAATGAATGACAGAAAAAGATCAAACATTATACATTCAAGATGGGTATTTAAAAGACAGAAGTCAGTAAAATAAGATATAAAGCCAGACTAGTAATTCATAGTTTTAAAGACAGAAATGAGTATGATATACAAGAAACATATGTACTGGTTTCACGATTACATTTAATCAGATCTATACTGGCAATGGCAAACAAATTGGATTTAGAAGTATGTCAGATGGATGTGAAGACAGCTTTTCTAAATGAATATTGAAACAGTGAGATATATATGGAAATACCTGAAGGGATGACTGCTTATGAAAGGATCAAACAAAACAAGATGTGTATATTGGAAAATTCTTTATACGATTTGAAAGTCAGTCTAAAATGTTAGACAGTAAAGAAATATGGGCTTACATCATTCAACAATGAGCCTTGTCTATTTACTCAGCAAGAAAAAGACGGATTTCTTATCTTGATATAGTATGCAGATGACATCCTGCTAGTTTGCAACAATGTAAAGATGCTTGAAAGAATGAAGACAAATGTAAAGAAAGAATTTAAAATGACAGAAACTGGTGAGACTAAAAGTTCTAAAGGCTCAGAAATAAAATAAGACAGAAAAAAAAAAAAAAAAAAAAAAGATACTGAGCATTAAGCAAGAACAATAAACAAAATGCTAAAGAAGTTTAGTTTGGATCAATCACCCACCCAACGAACACCTATAATAATCAATCAGGTAGCCAATAGGAAGAGAAGACAGCGTGAAGAAAAGAAGAAACCAATGCAAGCAGGCCAGAAATTGCATATGAGGTAAATACTCTATGCAGACACCAAATCAACTTTACTGAAAAATGACTGGTAGAAGATTGAAAGAGTATTTGAATAATTAAGAAGAACAAAAGACTTTGAACTTAGATATAAAGGACAGAACGACTGTTTACAAGGATTTTCAGATGCAAGTTTTGACGACTGCAAAAATTCTCTTACGACCAGTAGCTTTGTGATCAAGTTTTTCGAAGACACAACATCCTGAAGAACTCACAGACAGAAATATGTTTCTATAAATGAATGCGCTCAAGAATTGATATCCTTATATCAAATTTTAAAAAAAGATTGTTAAAACAAGAATTAGCTCCAATTCTATTATGGTGTGATAACAAGGCAGCAGAAGCAAGCGTTAAGACTGGAGGTGAAAACAAATTAAGACATATGACCGAAATAAAAGAACATTATGTAAAGGAATGTGTAACTAGAGGTTTAATTAATGTCAGTTGAATTTCCTCTAAAAGTCAGATAACTGATGTATTCACAAAACCTTTGTCATTTGAATTACATGAACGACTGACCAAACAAATATTTAACGACTGATAACATTGACTGATTATATTTCTGATATGTATTTTAGTTAAGTTATTAACAAACTTTTTCTCTATATTACAGGAACTAAATGAACGATCAGAACAGAAACAATAAGAACGAGAGAGATGTTACAACTCTTTTAATTAAAATATGTATGAGTGTGGGAGGGAGTGTTGAAAATATACACACTCATACTAGGTGTCGCCACCTATTGAGAATATTTTAGTAGACAGTTGAAGAGAATCAAGTTGCGTCTCGTCGTCGTTCAGTTCAGTTCAAGTCCGTCTGTTAAAGTCAGAGCTTGTATTTCATTATTGTATAGAGAGATCATTTAATTAAGTTATTCTTATATTGATTAAATAAATACTTTTCATTTAATAAAAATTGTGCTTTGCTTTTATTAATTATTTAACAGTATGTAATTTGAAAATTGCTTAAAACCTTATGAGAAACATGTTTCATAATAGAAAATGTTAAATAGAAAGTATTAAAACAATAATAAAATAAAAATGTTTCAGTCATAAATAATAAATCTAAAATAGCATAAAAAAAATAAATGTTCTTGAATAAAGTTCAGAATTTGGCATTTTTTAACGAAAGGGATAATATGTTTTGAATAAACTGAGACCTCACTTGATGATTTTCATATAGAAAAGCATCATGCTAATAGGCGGTGGGAGGGGATATATAAAAGATCGGAACGCGCAGTTACGCCCCTAATTTCGACAGCCAAGCGACAACCAAGAGTAACGCGTATGCTTTACAATGTATAATATCCCTACTCTGAGGCGGCAGAGTACGAATGTAGTGGCAAGCGCAGTAAATACGAAGTATCTTGCTTAACGAGAAGCTTGTGCTCCGGACTCTCATTCCATCATCGAGTCAATAAAGTTTTCTCAACTTTAATTCTGTGTACCTTTGTACTTTTATTTATATTCAAGTTCAAAGGACAGCGAAAGAGCACAAAATACGTGCTCCGTACCTGTGTGAACTTGAATAAAATTAACATTAATATTCGCGAGTCAAGTCTGCGGTTTAACATTGTAAATCTTAGTGATTTGATCTATTAAATAACGTCTATGAAGTGTTAGTGTTTTTACCTTTACAGTTTAACTTATCAAAGTGAAATAGTCAAAAAGGCACATTTTGTATACCTTGCATTTACGTGCTGATCGCAAGGCGTTGGCTTGGATTACACACGTCTTTGCAAGTGTTCAATTAAATTATATTGAATTTATTGTCGCGTTTATCGAAGACAACATGAAATGGCAATGAGAGGCATAAACAGATGTTTTCTCCTGTTACCTGCATCCTCATATCCCTATCAAAAAACATAAATTTAAATGGTTAGATTTAGCATAAGTACCCGAATCTGGCAAGCCTGGTCTTGTCAGTGTACGGTCTAGCGAGATCTAACTCTCTCACAACAAATAGTTGAGACAAAAAATATAATAAGATTGTACGTGGAGCGGTTAAGCACACGTTAAGCTCGGGATATTAAGATATTCGGCATCCATTTTGTCATACTTGGACGCACGATTAACGTTAAACACGTAATAATCGTTTCTGAGAATATGTCAAGATTTGATGACGTAATGTATGGTGTTTTTAATCTCCGTACACTAAATAAAAGTGCGTTATAAACATATATAACGTCACAATTGACGTCTTAAACGTGTATAATACCTATGTGAAGAGGTTAAAAATAGAAAATAAAATTTGTAATTTATAAAGTATAAAAGCACGCTCGTAAAGCAAAATAAGATGATATTTAAACAATAAGAAATTAATATAGAAAAAGAATTTTTAAATAATTAAATCGTATTAAGAAATTTTGAATTGATATGTAATTTAGTATCTAAAATTGTATTTCGAAAAATTTAAAAAAACAAGAAAATCGCTTCTCATTTACAAATTGAGTAAAGTAATTTTTTCCTGTCTTTTTGGCCATCAAAAACAAAAGCAAAAATTATAAACATTTATTTTAAATAAAAGGAAAAAATCAAACACAGAAGATTTCACTTTTAAATCAAAAGAAATAAAAAATGATAAAAACGAACAAATAGAAAAAATAATAGAAAAAAAGAAAATAAAACTAGAAAACGGCCAAAAGGATAACAAAAGAAAAGAGAAAAGAGATACATTTCACATATATTAAAATGATTAAAAATGAAACAAACAGAACAATTAGACAAAAAATTAAATATTTCAACGAAAAGCGAGAAAAATTTCATGTGAAATTCAAGGAAATAAATTGAAAATGATGAAAATTTGAAAAAGGAATATTCAAGAGAATATAAATTATATAAATTTAAAAATTTAAACAGACA
This sequence comes from Anastatus disparis, assembly GCA_017163975.1. Taxonomy (NCBI): domain Eukaryota; kingdom Metazoa; phylum Arthropoda; class Insecta; order Hymenoptera; family Eupelmidae; genus Anastatus; species Anastatus disparis. The sequence goes on along the minus strand of JAFFSR010000369.1, from coordinate 1,357,983 downwards.
TAAAAGTAGTCATTCTCAAATTATTTCGAATATAAAATAAACAGGCATTCCAAACACCTAGCTTAGGTTAACGAATGTAAACAATCGAATCAAATAAAGTAGATTCAGTCTGTAATAAGTTCATGAAATTTTATCATATACCTTCAAAATAAAATTATAATTTAGAATAACATTCAGCAGTGACACTCAACTTTGTCAGTGGTGCTCACAATCAAAATTTTAAAATTGAAATCGTACAAAACAGTGATACTTAACTTGCTCAATGTTTAGAAATTGGAAATAGTTGAGATTAAAGAAATTTTAAATATTGAAAATTAAATAATAACAAATAATCCTATATTATATTAAAGTGAAACCACTTTTTTCTCCGTTTTTCCGGTTCTCCGCATTTGTTAAATGTGTTTATTCTTTTGGTAATAAGAGTAGCAATTTTTTATTGGGCCCTATATGATTAGTCCTCATTAGTCATTAGCATCTTTTTGAGTCATATTTTTTTGGGTCTTATATTTTTTTGGGCCCAATATTTTTTTGGGCCTTATATTTTCTTGCACTCTATATTTTTTTCGGCCCAGAATTTTTTTGGTCTATATTTTTTTGGGCTTTATGTTTTTTTGGGTCTCATATTTTTTTGCGCCCTATATTTACTTAGGCCCAATATTTTTATTGAATTTATATTTTCTTGGGTTCTATAATTTTTTTGGGTCCTATATTTTATTTAGTTCTTTTTTTTTCTGGGCCTTATATTTTTTTGGGCTTCATATCTTTTTTTGACTTTATATTTTCTTGGGCTCTATATTTTTTAGGCCCAATATTTTTTCGATTCTTGTATATTATTAGGCTTTATATTTTTTAGGACCAATATTTTTTTTGGCCCAATATTTTTTTGAAATTAATATTTTCTTGGGTTTTATAATTTTTTTGGGTACTATATTTTGTTTAGCTCTATTTTTTTTAGCCTTATATTTTCTTGTGTCCTATATTTTTTTGAGCTCAATATTTTTTAGACCCAATTTTTTTTCGAAATTAATATTTTCTTGGGTTTTATAATTATTTTGGGTACTATAATTTATTTAGTTCTATTTTCCTGGGCCTTATATTTTTCAGGCTCTACATTTTTTTGAGTCCAATTTTTATTGGGCCTCATATTCTTTTCAGGCCTTACATTTTCTTGGGCCCAATATTTTTTTGATTCTTATGCATTCTTGGGCTCTATATTTTTGGGCCCAATATTTTTTTGAAATTTATATTTTCTTGGATCCTATGATTTTTTTGGGTCCTATATTTTATTTAGTTCTATATTTTCCTGGGTCTTATACTTTTCGGGCCCTACTTTTATTTGAGTGCTATTTTCTTTAGGCCTTATATTGTCTTGGGTTCTAATTTTTTTTTGCTAAATATTTTCTCGATTCTTATATATTCTCTGGCTTTATATTTTTTTGAAATTTATATTTTCATGGGTTCTATAATTTTTTTGGTCCTATATTTTATTTAGCTCTATTTTTTCTGGGCCTTATATTTTTTAGGCTCTACATTTTTTTAAGTCTTATTCTTTGTGAAAAAAATCAGGTGACAAGTCACCTAATTTATCAGGTGATTTATCATGCCAAAATATCATGTATTGATTTTGTTGGTTTTTACACGTTTTAAACCATGCTTAGTCAATTTAGAACAATTTTTGAAAAATTTTGAAATTTTTGAACTTAGAAATTTTTTTGTAAAATTAGTCATAATTTTTCCTAAGACTAAATTATCTAAAAAATTTTCTAAGTTCAAAATTTCCAAAAGTTATTCCAAATTGACTAAGCATGGTTTAAAATGTGTAAAGACCAACAAAATCGTTACATGATGTTTTGGCATGATAAATAACCTGATTTTTTTTAATAGGGATTTTTTCTAAGCCTCATTATTTTCGGCCTCTTATTTCTTGGCTTCCATATCTTTTTTGGTCCTATATTTTTTCTCTAGGCCTTATATTTTTTTGGACCTACTTTTTTTCGAGTCCTATTTTCTTTGGGCCTCATTTTGTTGGTTCTCTAATTTTTTGGGCCATTTATTTTTCTGGGCCTTATTGTTTTTTAACTTTTTTTTGGGTTTTCATTTTTTTAATCTTATATTTTTTTGGGCGCAATATTTTTTTTAATTATTATATTGTCTTGGTCTTTATATTTTTTGGGCCCAATATTTGTCTGATTCTTATATTTTTTTTATCCTAATATTTTTTTTATTCTTATTTAACTTGAGCTCTATATTTTTTTGATTCTTATATTTTCTTGAGCCCTATATTTTTTTGGCCCAATATTTCTTTAAATCTTATTTTTTTCATTCTTATGTATTCTTGGCTCTATATTTTTCTGAGCCCAATATTTTTTTGATTTCTATATTTACTTTGACTCTATATTTTGAGCTCTAAATTCTGCCATAATAAACTAAATTAAACTTAATTTTCAATAATGTTCATAGGTACAATTGGTAATGTTTGCCTGAAATCTCCTGATGCGATTACAGTTTTACCACCAAAAGGTTGGTTCACATCGCATAAATCTTAAAAAAGACGATCAACTGCTTCAAAAGCAAATTTTGAAGTCATGGATATTTTATCCCAAATAATTATTTGTGTTCCCTTTGTTTGCTTTCTGCAGAATTAGGTTTAACATTACAAGTTGTACAATCTGTTATATTTAAGAGGACGTTGTATCTCTCTATCCTTTTCTAATAAAAAATTGTAGGTTTTTGGAAAAACTAGTAGTTATTACTAGAAATCAATAGTTGTCCGCAACTCGTACAGTAAAAAACAATATTTTTTCTACTAAGAACAAATTAATTCTCTAGCCTCACTCATGATTTTGTAAGTATGTCAAACTTTTTTTGAAAAAGAAGCATCAAAATTAATTTTATTATTAATTAATTAATTTACTCCAGCGGCCTCTTAACGGTAGTTTAAATGTTGTATGCACGGTTTTTCCATCGATTAATGAATTTGCTGCTATAGCTGTCCAAGCTACATATAAATAATGTATAGTATGATATTTAAAATGAACTATTAAAACGTGAAGTAAATAACTTTTTCTACTTCCACCTGGTCCATCTATTAAAATATATTTTTCTTTACTTTGATCGTTTAAACTTTTTATAGTAGAGTTAAATATTTGCCTTTGTTTATCATTTAAAGAATTTATTTTCATTTCCAATTCATTAAGAATATTATTATTATGACTTAAAATTGTTTGATTATTATCTTCTTCTATAAATGTGCTTATGTTAGGTAAATTGGAATTATTTTTAAAAAATCCATTGACTTGTAAATTATTTTTAATAAAATTCAATACAAGATTGTCACCTATATTTTTTTCGTATTAAGGATGGTATCACTTATCTTTATATTTTTCATATGAATTTCGTGAATTTATAGGATTATGAAAAACGCAAATGAAAGCAAATGATTTATAAAGAATATAAAGGAATTCTGTTAAAGATGCTTCTTCCAATCATCTATCCCATTCTTCATCTTCATCAATTAATTGTTTTGCCTTAGGGTGAAATCAGATGGAGCGGAAAATAGACGACGGAACGTCACGAAACATTCATTCCGTCGCCTTGTTTTCCGTCAAATTTTTTCCCTATGTTCACATGGCACGGAATGTAGCTGAAAAATTGTTAAAAATAGCATACAAATGTATCCGCGAATTTTAAATTAACAACAAAAATGTTAAAAAAGTTGGAAATAATCACCTATTGTTATTGTAATGAGATTCTTTTTTTATAAAAATAAAATATAGTTTGTTATTATAACCAAATATTTCAATTAACATCATTATTTTTTAATTACAAAATTGCTAATCAACGTCACAGAACTTCTATTCCGCTCCATGTGAATATAGGGAAACAAATTTGACGGGATAATAGAAGCGTCACAGACTTTTTGAAATTGTTTAAACAAATAGTTAACCAAAATAGAATTTAAAAATTTGATTGAAATTAAAAGTACAGTTATGGAAAGCAAATTAAAAATATTACGTGAGGTTATTGAAGCACTAATAATTTTTTTAAATAAAATAAAAATTGATGTCGTCTATTACGTCGTCTTACTTCGTTGGCGGAATACAAAGATGCGGAATTAAGGTTCTGTGACGTTCCGTCGCCTATTTTCCGCTCCATCTGATTTCACCCTTAGCTGCCTCATAAAACCAATTGTACATCACATCATCAACAGTACGCAAAGCTTCAAACATGTAATAACGGTTCCTTTAACATGTAATAGTAATAACCTAATGAAATAACGTTCTCTATCTTTCGGACTTACTAAGTACATTCTACTAAGTATTGGTTTTCTTTTTTTTTTCTTTTATTTCACTTTTTCAGTTTTTCATCAAATGTATTAAAATTTGGTATCTCTGAATACAAGTGATTTCGTGCTTAAAAATCTTCTCTATTAAATTCAAAAGATGCTGTTAAAAGATGTTGCTCCCGCATTTTTTTGCATGATCATTTATTCTTTTCCTTCTTTAAAAAATACGTTTTGTTTATTTTCTTCATGAACGCTTAGACGTTTTATAGTATGTGAAATAACATGTAAAGGATATTCTCATGCCTGTGCATTACTTGAGGTGGACATGAATATCGTGTATTAATGTATTGTTGGGTTTCGTCATATTCATATTTAACATTTCTACGATTGACATTTTGAAAAGTGTCTTTATTTTCTGATTGAAAATCCACATTTACTTGAAGTATTTTAATGTATGCACAATAATGACCTTTATGACAGTATTTGAATAAATATTTAATGCAGTGTACAGTGGAACAAACTTCTACGTATATAATTGTGCATTAAGTTTCAATAATAAGTAAGGATTATAAGGAACAACAAATTCATTATCTGCGATTCTTTCTGTAAATTTATTTTTGAGAATTATTTTGACGCTATCATTTTTACATTGTTTCGTATTTTTATCCATGCACGAACAATTTATATTTTGCATACCACAGAGACCGCGTATCATAAATTGTTTAACAATACTATATAATTATGGATGAATATCTCTATTTGAGATTTCTGCACTTATTATTTTATCAACTTTTTCGGGAATATCAAATTCATCACTTTCATCCAAGAGTAAGTTGTTACTAACATATGCATATGCGGTAATCCTCGTTTTTTGAATTCAATCTCATAACTATATGCAATACATTTTCCTAATATTCCCATTCTAATCTTGCTTTTTATTATACGAGATGGGGTTATCTCCTTATTTTTTGCTACAATTATTAGTTTTTGCAAAAAAATTAATTCTTTGATTAGAAAAGGATTGAGATATACGACCTGCTCTTAACGGGATGTCGAAGCTGCAGCAATTGAGTTTTGCTTTTTTTATATTATTAATTTCTTTTTTAATTTATAAATTAAACAAATATAATGACTTGTCCGCACTAAAGCTATAATATCGATACAATCATTTTTGTAAAAATTAAAAATCATTTCAACTTGTTATTTTTTTATCAGCTTGGATTGGAAATTAGATATCAAACTCAATAACCCTAACCATAAAATACGATACATTGAGAGTTTTCATTATAACTTTGTATGCATGATATTTTGGTGGATTTCTTGAGTTGTCCGCACTAGAGTTTAATCTTACAAATTTTTACTTTGTAGCAAAAAAACACGATTAAACGCATCGTTTATTCATAAGTTAGGATTGGAAATATTATTAGAAGACGGGCAGCTTCGTCATGCTCTCAAGTCCTGTTACAAATAAAGCTTATTTTTTATCTATTTCTTTTGATTCTTTTTTTTCTTCATTTAATTTAATCTCAACTGTGCTAATTTTATTATCATTATAATTTAAGTGAATTTCATCGATTCCCATTATATCAGTATTTGGTTTTTAAAAATTTGTATACGGAATGTCATCGTCAATTTCCATCAAAATTGTTTCATAATTCGAATTCTTTTGTTTACGATACATTTCCATGATCTTTTTTTGTTCTGCCAATAAAGGCATTAGTGTGTTTTTTTATAATAGTTCAAGCTCGGTGAAATCTAAATTTAATAATATTTAATTTAGACGTTGCTCATGACAAAAACTTCTCCTTATCATGTCCGGTGGATTATTGTAATTTATATTTGCATTATTATAATTTTGCAAAACTGGTAACATTTTTATTTGTTGCGTTCTAAAAATTCTTGATAAACGTAATCTCATTGGAGAAACATCATATTTTAAACAACATGGACCTGAATTATCAAGTATTGCAATAGCAAAAACAATTGCAAAAACGCCACAATCATAATTATCTGTTTGTGATTGTACTGTTTCGAATACTATGCTTAATTCTGATTTGTTTGGGGATAATCAGTTTATGTAAATCTCATGCTTATCTGGTAGATATTTAAGATTTAAACTATTATATATATGAAATACCTCATTATTAGAATACACACAAATCCGGTGACACTTTTCCAAATTTCCGGAAAATAATAATTGTATAAATTCTCCATCAATCGGTACTGATTTAATATGTTGTGGTCTTTGAATTGGTAAAAATAATTGCAAGTTGAATGAGGTGTAACGGTTTGAAATATCATTAAATTTTAATATATGAAGATCAGTTAACATGAAAGCAATTCCACTATACAATCCCTATCCTTTAACAATCAATTTATCTTTCTTAGTCAAAACCATTATTGGAAATTAAAATTCTTTAAAGAATTTTAATTTATTTTTAATGAACTTTTTCCAAAGATATTCACAAAATAATTGCTTTTATATTAACCAATTTGATTTACTGCCTTTTTACTTTAAAAGCTGGAAAATAAAAGAAATTATGGAAAATGCTATGAATTAATTGTTATATGATGAATAAATAATAATAAAATTTGTAAAAATAATATAACGATAAAAAATGGTTATTTTCAACAATTATACATTCATATATATATATATATATATATATATATATGGGAAATTTCACACAAACTGGAAGAGCAAAAAAATAAAAATCGCTGAAATTCTAAGAATATATTCTGTTTGTTACCCAAAATGTGTGAAAAAATTTTCAAGGATTTAGATCGGGAGAATCAAGGGCCATAGATCCTTAAAATTTGGAAATTTTTCAAAATTTTTGGAAAAGTACCAATTTTATGATTTTTTTTCTGAAAATCCTGATGTTTTACAGAGAAATTCATATAAATACTTCTTGTTGTAAATGAAGAGGAGAGTAAGCATGATTTTTTACAGACCTAAATTCCGAAGTTTTCTATTGGTTCTTACATGTATTACATGGTAATTGGGATTACTCATTGTTTGCCATTTCAGAAATTGCTTTTCGAGGGCTTATTTTCTTTTATTTTTTATCAACTTCAGAATAGATTTTCGATTGTGTGAGAAAGACCCACCAATAAGGAGTTATGACAGTTTGAAATACATATTTTAATGTATCATTTATTTTTTATATTGAATGTAAATGTATATTTTCATCTATGATTAATCTTTATATTGAAAATAAATTATATATGAAAATATATATTTTTAACTGTAATAACTCCTTATTGTTGGCTCTGACTTACATGATAAAAAATTCATTTTAAAGTTCATGTAAAATAGAAAAAAATAGGCTCACGAAAAGAAATTTCTGAAGTGGCGAGCCACGAGTAATTTCAATTACCATGTAATACATATAAAAACCAATAGAAAACTTCAGAATTCAGGTTCTGTAAAGAATCATGCTAACTCTGCTCTTTATTTACAACAAGAAGTGTTCTTATGAATCTCTCTCTAAAATATCAAGATTTTTAGGAAAAAAAATGATTAAGTTGGGACTTTTCTAAAAATTTTGAAAAATTTCCAAATTTTAAGAATCTATGGTTCTTGATCCTTTCAATCTAAATCCTTGGAAATTTATTTACATCTTTTGGATATCAAAGAGAATATATTCTTAGAGTTTCAGAGATTTTTATTTTTCTGCTCTTCCAGTTGGTGTTAAATGTCCTACACACACACACACATATATATATATATATATGGCTGATTCCATTCAGATTCATGCAGGCCGTCACTAATCGAATTTTTTTTTTTCTTCTAAGTAATTAAAATACCTTCTATTATGTATATAAAGATAAAATTTACCTCGTAGAACGCTCAAAAAAAATTTTTTTTTTTACTACAGCAATTCTAGTGTTGGATGTAAAAACGAAAATTCAAAAATTGAAAATGAACCTCTACTTTTAAATGACTATAGCTCCGTCAATTTTCAACCTTTTTGGGCGTTCTTTTAACGAAAGTGTGCGGAATTCTGTCTAGTTTAAAATGCAATCTCCATTTTTGTAATACAATTTGATCTCACTGAGTTATTTACGAAAAATCGAAAAAAGCGATTTTTTTCAAACACAATTTTCTCATAAACTATATTTTTTTTTTTTTTAAATTTTTATATGATTTCAAACATAAAAAATACTAACTTTTAGGGTAGGTGAGAATATGCGATTTTGCCTTATTTTTTTTTAACAGATTTTTAAACGTTTTTTTTATATTTTCGAATTAAAAACATTGATACCATGGCGTATTGTACTATTTTTCCAACTTTATGTGTTCTTACAACTATTATCATTTTTTTATTTATTAATATATCAAAAATATCAACAATAATCTTCAAAATAAACCCCGGATCGAATATTTTGATCAATTAAAACCAAAGTTATGACGATTTAAAGTTAAAAAAAAATGCTGAAACTTAAAATAAATATATTTACTTTGAATTTTGAATTTTGAATTTTGAATTTTGAATTTGAATTTTGAAAAGGTGAGTTTTTTAAGTAGTAGAATATATTATTTGGTCATTTTCAATGAACAAATAATATGCGATACAATTGAGAAAGAACACTAATGAATTGAGAACTAATGTGAATAAAAAAATCCGAATTTAAATAAAACCTTTAAATTTACTTCTTGCCACTCATTTCTCGAAGTTTTAGCAGTGTAGATTTGGTTTCGTTCACTTTTCCAACAGTGAATTTTTTGAATACCTTTAATTTCTTTTGCATTTCCTAACCATTCCATTTTTTTTGTCAGTCGAAAAACTTCTAACTCATCCTTGCGGATAACAAGAATGTTAATCGACGGAGTATATTTTGATACGTGAGTGGCGAAATTTTCAGCGTTTCTAATAAAATTTGCACTCTTCTTGGACAGATTATGCGTGGTAGCATAATATTTGACTAAACCACCAATACCGTCACAATCGCCTTTACCATGACCTGTTGCAGGAAAAAGCCATTTTCTGTTTACTTTTGAGTTTTGAAGCTCATAGAATTGATATCTATTTTTAAAATGACTGGCAGCTCCATCGGAAATGGTTATGATTTCATCAAGATCTTACGCAATATGTTTTTGTTTTAAGTTATCAATAATTAAATTTATAGCCATTAGGGCATGAGACGAATCATGTTTAATATCGTCAGAGACGGTGACATAACTGACTGTTTTATCATTTCCAAAAAAGCATACCGACGTAAATATTGATATTTGGTTTTTACTCCAATGATAGCTTTGAATTTCATTTTGAAGCAGAACTGTCCAATTTTCTGCAAAATCGACAGGAATAACTAATTGAAAGTCATTATTTTTCGCTAAAAGTTTAACCTCTTTAATTGCTATACGTTGAATTTCTTTGACCAATTTATGAGCTCTTACGGTGAGAGCGCGCTCTCTTAACTCTATTAAGAAATTTTCAATTGTGCTAGTTTTATTCAGTAAATTTGATTTTTCCCAAACACCATAAATTATTTCTTCATATAAATCTTCTTCTGTCAAAGAAATTACTTGTAAATCAATAGAATCTCCAATAGGACATTCTTTACATTCTCTTAGTACACATTTCATATCATCTTTTGAACAAAAAGGTGAAGAACATATTTTCAATTCCAAATCTGCAATGTCTTGTTTATTCTCTTTTTTATAACTATTCAAAGCATCTAACATAAGTTTAAGATTCTCGCAGTAAACGCAAAGACACGAATCGGTGGGTGGATGTGGTATAACCCACTTCGGTCTTAAAGCGTAGAATGTTGATTTACCAATTTTTGTTTTCATTTCAGGATTTTCGTCTTTAAATAATTGATATATTTCTTTTATACTTCGCGTAGGAAAGCGTTTGACTTTTTTAGTTTCTATACTATTTTCTTTGATAGATACTGTGTCGCTTTTATTCGCACTTTGACGAGAACAATTAAAATCATCGTTCAGATAATAATCCTTTACTTTCATTACAATTTCACTATCCAAAGAATGGCCACAATAGTTCTCAGACTGCTTGTAAATTTTTTTATTATTTACCAATGATCGTGCTTGATCAATCATATAAATAGTTACATTTAGTAAAACTGATAATAAATAATCTTTGGAAATATCACTTGGTATAATACTCAACAATCGCACTTTCTCAAGAAAATTTGAACAATTATCTAATGCAATTTTAATATTCTCAAGCCAATTATCATTTGTTTTACATTCATTATTTTCATCCAATTCGGGCAAATCTGTTATATCGTAGACTTTCATCATTTTACTTGCTATTTGTGAATCAAATGCATCGTTTATTTGTTTTCTTTTTCGGAGAGCATAAGATTCTCGCATCTTGATATTGATACTTTGAGGCATTTTAATTCGTGAAATGTTTAATTTCAAATTACTTGAAGTCTCTTTGAGCAGTTCTACCACAGCCTCACTATAAATAAAATCTTCCGAAGATTGTTGACTGCTTGATGTCGATGAAATAGGCGCATTTTTCACTTCATCTAATAATATTTTGTAACACGAAGGGCATACTTTATCTTCTCTAGAGAAAGAAGTATTTGGATACAAGCGCTTCAAAGACTCCGTTAGATCACCTAATTCTCTAAGCGGACTTTTGAAGCAATCATAAACAACTTTTTTGTGCCTTTCTTTTAAATCCTTGCACTTCATTTTAACAATCGGTGATGCCATTATTGATATTCTGTTCAATGACAGATCGAAAAAAATAATTTTTCTTAAACAACTTTATTTTTTATCTTCCTTTTCTTATATTTTTAAACGCGTCAAGTCATTGATGAGAATGCAAAGAACGAATCATCGCCACCTAGTAGTGACATGCGTCAACTCCCTACAAAATAAATTTAAATTCTAGGCGCGAAATTCAAACTGATAAAAAAATTATATTCTTCAACAAAAAAAATTTTTATTATATTAATGTACCATAAAAAGAGGATAAATGGTTATATATTCTTTCATCAAAATAACTTTTTTTTTAAATTAAAAAATTTATATCTTCAGATTTTAATCTTTAACGAAAATTGCGTTTCCTCAATGTAAATATCATATTTGTTTAAAGTTTCAGCATTTTTTTTAAACTTCAAATCGTCATAACTTTGGTTCTAATTGATCAAAATATTCGATCCGGGGTTGATTTTGAAGATTATTGTTGATATTTTTGATACATTAATAAATAAAAAAATGATAATAGTTGTAAGAACAAGTAAAGTTGGAAAAATAGTACAATGCGCCATGGTATCAATGTTTTAAAATCGAAAATATAAAAAAAACGTTTAAAAATCTGTTAAAAAAAAATAAGGCGGAATCGCATATTCTCACCTACCCTTGAAGTTAGTATTTTTTATGTTTGAAATCATATAAAAATTTCAAAAAAAAAAAAAATATAGTTTATGAGAAAATCATGTTTGAAAAAAATCGCTTTTTTCGGTTTTTCGTAAATAACTCAGTGAGATCAAATTGTATTACAAAAATCGAGATTGCATTTTAAACTAGACAAAATACCGCACACTTTTGTTAAAAGAACGCCCAAAATGGTTAAAAATTGACGGAGCTATAGTCATTTAAAAGTAGAGGTTCATTTTCAATTTTTGAATTTTCGTTTTTACATCCAACACTAGAATTGCTGTAGTAAAAAAAAAAATTTTTTGAGCGTTCTACGAGGTAAATTTCATCTCTATATACATAATACAAGGTATTTTTATTACTTAGAAGAAAAAAAAAATTCGATCAGTGACGGCCTGCATGAATCTGAATGGAATCAGCCATATATATGTATATATCTCCCTATATTATATAGTTATATAAAAAAAACCTCTTTTACCCCTCATTATTCCTCCCCCTCTTTTGTATGCTTAAAACATCACAATTCACCCCTCAAAATAACGTAAACATCTGTCTAGAAATGATCTTTTTGAAAAAAAAAGACACCCCTCTACTACCCAAGTCACTCCTCTTGCTACCCCTCGTACGTCACTCACCCTCCCTCTTCAGATAATTTAGCTAAATTTACCTTATTTTACCAATGTAGTTGTTACTCATTCTCTATACCACTACTATCACCCTTCCCACTACTACCCCATCACTACTACTCCTCATTTTTTTTTCTCCTTCTCAAAAAATCAAAAGTCACCCCTTAAAATAACGTAAAAATGTCTCTTGAAATGTCTTTTTTTTTTAAAAAAAAAACATATTTCCCCCTCTACCCCAGCTGCCCCTCTACTACCGAAGTCACCCCTCGGTGCACAAGTCATCCCTTCGCTCCACGAGTCACCCCTCATAACCTCTCATGCCCTTAATATACTATTCATAATTATTATAAACCATTAAGAAAAAAATTTTTTAATTTGATATTTATGAAACAACATCGTTATAATAAGCCACTAACTTCGGAATGTGGTGTTATCATAGTATCTAATTCAGGAATTCCAGATAATTATGATCTTTGTATATATCCGAAATTATCTTCTGAAGATGAAATTACTCATACTTATTTAAATAAATTATCTCATCACGTGGATCCAATGGTTTTTCCTTTAATGTTTTCAGCAGGAGATTAAGGTTGGAGTATAGGATATAAAAAAATTAAAATATTGAAAATAATGATTGTCTTACAATACTACAATATTATTTTTGTAGAATCCATTGAAGATCGAATTTGAAAAATTTCAATCCTATTTTATATTGTGGAAGATTAACACAACAATACATTATACATGCATATGTGATGGTTGAAAGTAATAGAATGAATTTTTTTAGAAATAATAGATCATGTAATAAATAGTGCTTCAAATGTTTCAACAAATTTTGAAAACAAAGAAAGAATTGGAAATCTTTTTATTTTACCCTTATCATATATTGGTAGTCCAAGATATATGCAGCAATATTATCAAGATGCCATAGCAATAATGAAAACAGTAGGAAAACCAGACTTATTTATAACAATGACGTGTAATCCCAAATGGGAAGAATTAAAAGAAATTTTAAAAAATTTTCCAGAAGCGACAACTACCAATGACATACCAAATATCACAGTAAGATTATTTTATATAAAATTTAAAATGTTATTGAATGATATTATAAACAACGAAATTTTTGGTCCTGTTATAGCTTATGTATTTTCGATTGAATTTCAAAAAAGAGGGTTACTTCACGCGCATATTATTATAACATTACATCATAATCATAAAATATTAATTCCAGGAAATATTGATGAAGATATTTCAGCAGAAATATCTTTATCAGAAAATAAATATTTACAAAAATTAGTAATTGAACACATGTTACATGGACCACATACAGATAAATCACCTTGTTACGAAAAAAATAAAACTAAATGTAAAAAAAAAATTCCCAAAATCATTTAATGAAATTACAATAGTTGAAGAAAACAAATATCCACAATACAAAAGAAGAAGTAATATTTTAGATAATCATACGTATAATTTAAAAAATAATAAAAAAATTATACAAGTTGATAATTCTATGGTAGTTCCATACAACAGTTTTTTGTTAGCAAAATATAATGCTCATATCAATACTGAACTTTGTATGTCAATACAAAGTATAAAATATATTTATGATTATATTTATGAAGGTGTAGATGAAGCTTACTGTAAAATAAAACAAAATAAAATTGAAGAAAATAATAAAGATGATGTTTATGATGGAATAATTCAATACATAGATGGAAGATATTTAAGTCCAATGGAGGCCACGTGGAGATTACAAGCATTTCCACTATGCGGTAGAAGTCATACAGTAATAAGATTAAATATCCATACAGAAAATCAACAAAAAATAATTTTTGATGAAAATAATATACATTTAGCATTAAACAAATACGAATCAACGTTGACTGCATGATTTAAATTAAATAAAAAAGATGATTTCGCTAAAAAAATTAAATATGTTTATATCCCACAATATTATATTTTTAATTCTAGGACTAAATCTTGGATTAAAAGATCAAAACTTAAAAAAAATACAGCCATTGGTAGATCAAATGTAGTATCACCAAAAGATAGTGAACGTTTTTTTTCAAATTAATATTAAACAGGGTAAAAGGTCCAACATCTTTTAAAGATTTACGAACTTACAGAGATGTAACTTATAATACTTATAAAGAAACTGTTCTTGCAATGAATTTAATAGAACACGAAAAACAAATTTATTATATTTTTGAAGAAGCTTGCCATGTTATGTTACCAGTACAATTACGTAAATTTTTTGCATGTTTTTTATTATGTGAAAATATTTAAGGTAACATTATTTGGAAAAAATATAAAAAATTTTTTATAGAAGATTTTATAGAAAATAAAGAAAACAAAGTTTTATCCCATATTAATCAAATATTAAATTCAGAAGAAATGTCATGTGAAAATTTTGGTTTACCTGAATGAAATGAAAACTATATCAAGAAACACGAAGAAATTAATGATAAATTTATAATTTTTAGTAAAAAAAAAATTGATAAAAAGTATAAACAATTGAATAATGATCGAAAACATATTTTTGAACAAATAATAAATAATAATCATAAAATTTTTTTCATAAATGGACCAGGAGGTTCTGGAAAAACATTTTTATATAAAACATTAATATATTATTTTATAACAATAAGAAAAAAATTCTTATCAATGACTTGGACAGGTATTGCTTCAATTTTACTACCAAAAAGTTTAACCAGTCACCGAACTATTAGATTACCGTTAGATTTAAATAACATTGAAAGCGCATTTTAAAGATTTGATTCAGATAAGAAAAAATTTAGAGAAGCAAATGTAATTATATGGGACGAAGCATCAATGATTCCTAAAAAAGCTTTAGGAATAGTTGACAAAACATTAAAAGATGTCTGTCATAATAATGAAATTTTTGGAGGAAAAATTATTATTTTGGGTGGATATTTTCGTCAAATTTCACCTGTATTAAAATATGGAAATAAAAATACAATTATAGAACAAACTATAAAATATTCAACCCTATGGCCCATGTTTCATATTTTTAAATTAAAAAAAATGTAAGATCTAATGATGAAAACTTTTCATCATTTTTATTAGATATCGGAGAAGGAAAAAATGATACATTTATTATACCAGAAAAATGGAAAACTAATAATGTTTGAAATAAAATTTATGAAAACTTTAAAAATAATTATTGTTTTTCGAAAAATGTTATTTTAAGTACACATAATGAAGATGTGAATATTTTAAATGATAAAATAATGAATTTAATTAATAATGAAACAATGACATATTATAGTATTGATTATGCAACATATAAGGGTGTTGATCAAACAGATAATACTATTCATTTAAATTATCTAATAGAAATGTTAAATAATATAAGAGAAGGATTGCCTCCACATGAACTTAATTTAAAAATAAATGCGATAGTAATGCTAATTAGAAATTTAAGTATAAGAGATGGATTATGCAATGGAACACGATTAAAGATAACGAGATTATTCAAATAAAATATAGAAGCTGAAGTAATTACAGGCGAAAATAAAGGAAATAAAGTTTTTATACCTCGTATTACATTAAGCACAAATGAATCATCGTCTTTACTATTTATTTTATATAGAAAACAATTCCCTATTGTATTAGCTTTTGTTATAACTATAAATAAATCACAAGGTCAAAATTTTGAAAACGTGGGAATATTCGTAAAAAAACCTTTATTTTCACATGGACACTTATATGTTGCTCTTTCAAGAAGTAAAAATCCTTCTAAAATACATATTCAAAATGAATTAGAAAATAAAAATGAATTAACCAATATAGTATGGAAAGAAGTACTAGAGAAATAACAAAAAAAAATAACTTAAATTTTTTTAATATTAAATATATATTTATATTTCTTACATACTAATAAAACATTTGTTTTTTCAGATATAACATAATAAAAAAAATAAAAACATACTTTAAATTTTCTATATAAAAAAATTAATATAAAATAATAAAAAACAAAATAAAAACAAACTTCAAATATTCTATAAAAAAAAATAATAACAAAGTTATTTAAAGTACTGTTACGTGGGATTTACTTGATACGCACTCCTATGGGGAGTGTGAGGATGCAAAATAAATTAACGAGAGAATTAATATGAAGTTGTCTGTTATTTATTATAAAGTAAATATAGTGAGAGAGAGACTAGTTACTACTTTGTTCGAGCGCGTCCGGCGATGGTCTGACGCTCTTCGTCGTCTAAAACGACGATGTAAGTTGCCCGCGACGAAGTGCCGAATCAGCGCTTCGCGCATCGTGCGACTCTTGGTCCGGAAACTCGGAGTCGCATTTCTCTGAGTTTCTACCTTATTTTATGTTATATATTATAATATACGTACAATATAATGTACGTAGCACGTCCGAGGCCGCGAGGCTTCGGCCCCCGAAGCCAAGAACGTACACATGAATACAATAAAAAAATGATTAAAATTAAGTCCCTAAAGTGTAGTTGGTACTTTTTGTGTACCTACACGAGCCGATGCCCATCCTATCTTACAAAAATTTCTAGCTTTTCCTATTTGTTTGTGTTAGTGTTGTGTCGTTTGCGTACTAATTTATTTTACTGTTTATTTTTAAATACTTTTTTTCATTTTGACTACGATTTTATGCACTCTCTCTCTCTTATTTTTTTTTTTTTTTATTTAACATTATATAATAATTATAAACATTATCAAAAAAATTCATATAAAATAAAAACTTTAAAATACAAAAAGATATTCTTAATCTATAAAAACTTTGATATTGTATTTTTCATTTTTTTCTTTTAATCGTACTGGTTTGTTGGCCATTGCAGTGCTGGCCTTCCGGTGATTGTCGGTTGCCAGTATACGGGTCTTGGTGTCTATTGAGCCATCAGGCCCGGAGCATATGCCACCCGTAGTTGCTGGTCTATGTTTTGCATTCGATCTTCGTTGGGTCTTCCTCGTCGTTCTCGTCCACCTGTGAACAATCTTACAACCATTAATAGAAGGGACCCCCCCTTACCTACGTATTCCGCATTGTTTGGTTCTGCTCCTTTCATCGTTTATCCTTAATTTTGTATTTATTCTTTATTATTGCTTACTTCTTATTTTTCTTTATTTAAATATATCTATAATTCAGGGTGTGACTTACAATAGTTTTTATTTACTAAATCCTCTTGTTATATTATCTCTTTTTTTGTGTATATCGTTAACATTATGAGGAAATTTTCTTTTACTTTAAATTAATTAATGTTAATAAACTAATTTATTCAGAATTTTTTGAAAAAAAAATATGACTTCTTTATAATTCAACTATATTGGTTTTTTCTTTACAATTTCGGAAAATCATTTTATAAGGAACTTTGCGTCAATTAGCATACGGCTGCATGTTTGAACGCAGATGACATTCTCTTTTTTTTTTCTTCTTATGCTCGCATCAACCCTATATAACAATGCTACTCAACTCCAAACTTTGTTAAAAAATTTTTTTCAATGTTTTTTTTTCAGTAGCAATCGCTCTCGCGTTCGGGTCCTATGGATTCGGGATAAGATCTAGGTAAATGTTTTTTTTTTTGTGTATTAGGCCATTTCTTAATTCTTAATATATATTTATATATATATATATATATATATATATATATATATATATAAGATATGTGTATCGGTCATATTCATTATCCGATTCACTAATTGAGAGAATCGATGCTACATGCATTGATAGCTTACTGTATTAAACAGCCATTTTCTTTATATTATTTTTGCACTTTTCTTTTACTTTTCTATGCATGTTTTGTCGATTGACTTATTAAGTTGTTTATCACAACATGGAGACAAACAATCGTCCATAATTTTCGTGCAATTTTTTTTTCTCTCTTTTTTTTTGATTCGTATGGTTAATTATTCTTTTGTTCATTCATTGGCCTAATATTTCTTTAAGGAATACAGAGATGTTCCTAAGGAACTTTAGGCGAGATCGTAATTTACTTTATACTAAACTTTACTAAATGAGTTGTGTAACCTTGTTTTCTATTCTTTTGTAAATAATTTAGGTATTACGTTACCATTTTCTCTAATTGGTTAATCCCGGCTAGTTAGAAAATTTTCGCAGCCCTATCGCTTCGTTGTACATTTACTTATTTACCAATATTATTTTTTTTTTCCATTCATTTAAATGTATTCGTTGTTTTTGTACTTTTTAACATAATCCTATACTTCATTGTCGCGCCCTGAAGGATATTTCATCATTTTCCATTCATTAATTCAAATTTGTTACTATTTCAATTATTAATTACTTTCTTATTTATTTCTTTTCATAAGCAGTAATCATATGTTTTTTTTCTTTCTTTTTCCTCGTCCGAAGGCCGCGGAAAAAGAAAAGTTTTCGCTGCATTCTATATTGAAAAATTAACTACTTGCTTTGTCCGTGAAAGGAGGAGGTGCTTTTACAGTAGTTGCGCGCTTTATTTTGTCTACGTGAACCGTTTTTATCTTACTCGCGTTTTTTATTGTTACATTATGTTTCGCGTTATTTATCTCCATGATTTCGTACGGTCCCTCATATTGCGCGTCGTATTTACCCTTCTGCGGTTGTTTTAGTAAGTAAACGCTCTCACTCTCTCGGAAATGTTTAGTGTTTAATTTCTTATCGTAGTAATATTTTGACCTGTATTTGGCCTGTACTAGGTTCATTGCCGCTAACGTTTGTAATTGAGAAAGGTTTTCTATCGTTTCTTTTAAATACTCATCATATGTTTGTAATTTTTCTTTCGGTGGAAAGCTTGATGGCATACGCGCTTTGTATCCGAACACTAGTTCGTAAGGGCTGTATCCTGTTGCTTCGTGATTTGTACTGTTATATGCTAACTGGCATAAGTCTAGCCATTCGGCCCAATCTGACTTTTCTTCCATATATGCTTTTAAATATTCTGTGACTGTATGGTGCATGCGTTCGATTCCTCCTTGACTTTGAGGATGATAGGCAGTTGTGCAATATTTTTCTATTTTAAATATCTCTGCGAATTCTTTTAGTAGATTATTTACGAAATGCCTGCCCTGATCTGTAATAATATCAGATGGCGGCCCAAAATATGCCAATACTTTCCGTGTAAGGGCGTGTGCTACCTCCTCTGCGTCTGCATGCACCGTTGGTATTAAGATACAATAGTCTTGCACTGTCAGCACATATCTATATCCTTCTTTTGTTTGTTTTAATGGCCCGTAAAAATCCATAGATAATTTTTGAAAGGCTTTTGCAGGTGTGTCTGTAATCAACATAGGCAGCCGTGTTTAACCCGTACTAGTTTTTTCGTTTGGCAATTTTCGCAGCCTAGAACGAATTGTCGCACGTCTGGTCTCATGTTTCTCCAATAATAATCTGCTGCTATTTTGCTATACGTTTTATTTATTCCTCTGTGCCCACCTATAGCTGCCTCATGATATTCTTTGAGTATTCTATATCTATCTTCTACCGGTGGTACTGGAATATTATTTTGGTAAAATACTGCTACTAATGGCATATTTGCGAATATTTCATTAAACATTTCTATGAAGTATGTCCAGTCGCTAGTTGAGAGCATTGCTAAGTCTCTCACGATGCTAACGTATGGAATATCGTATTGTACAATTATTTTCTTTAAATTTTCGATACACTTTTTAATATCTCCTTTTAATATTTTGTCGTCAACATGTGCTTTAACGAATGCACAAAATATGGAATTATCTTTGTAATTAGATACGTACCTCGCCGACTGCAAATTTTCTGCTTGATATTTCTTCCGGATTTATATATTGCCGCTCTATAAGTGCTTCAATTATTTCTGTATTTAAGTAAAAATCTGTTGAAATCGTATAAATTAAATTTTCTTTATATTTAAATGGGTGATCTCTTAATATTTTTAATTTACTAAATGGCTGTGGTACTTCGTCATCTAACGGAGCCCAAGGTGGTTTCTCGCGCGGCGGCCTTGCATTCTTCACAAGGCAACGCTCGAGCGCATCACTTATCTTATGTGATTGACTCTTTTCTCTTTGCGCCAGTAAGTCTGTCGTAGGTGTAATAGGAGTTTTTGGCTTGTTGACATTATTATCTCATTGTTCGTTGTCGTTTTCGCTCGACGCTGTACTTTCTTCATTTTCTTTATTATTTTGATGCCTTTTTACTATATTATTTTTTCTTGTATAAAGGTACGGTGTAAAATGCTTTCCTTCTAAATGCAAATGAATAAAATCGTTCGAACTTGAAATGACAATATAGCGTTTCATCATAGTCTGTTATAAAATGTACGCAGATATTTTGATTGAAGTTACACGAAAATATAAATACACAATCAACATCTGCGTGTCTTGTGCGTGACATCAAAATAGCTTCTGCTGTTTGCGGGTCTCCGCATGCGCCTAATGATATTGCGTCTAATAAAATGACTCTTAATTCATTTGCGGACATTCCTAAATTACATATTTTAATTACTGAGTGAAAAAAGCAATTACCGTCTTTCGGTATATTGTTATCCCTTATCAAATCCAACCAGTGTTGTGCACATTCATCACTTGCATCATATACCTCAAATACACCTGCACCATCATTAAAAGAATTACTCCAACTTATTGGTCCATTTTCGTCATTGTTTTGTACTGTTTCTATTATATTCATATGCTCATTTTCTTCGTCAGTTTTTTCTTCTTCTTCAAGGTCTCGCGATTCAGTCTTATTCAAATTATTTCTATCTAGTTCTACGTCACTCTCATTCTCTTCCTGCTCCATGCTTTCGTCTTGCGACTCAGATTCACTGACGTCATGCTTATCTCTCTCACTTTCACTCTCACTTATAATTTCTTTCTCTTGATTTTTACTTGTATCTTGTACCTCAAACTCGTCCTCGAAATATGAGTCCTTGTCTGTTTCACTGTCAATAATTTCGACTTTAGAACTTATTCTTAATGATTTTTTCTCTTTATCTTTTTCTGAGCTTATGTTTGGTACTAATTTGTAGTATTCTCTCGGCATTTGAGGTCGAACTTTTTCTCGCTCATTAAAATCTGTTTGGTTTATTATTTCTTGAGGTCCATTGCTTCTTAGTGCTTCTGCTACTTTTCCTGGTGTTTCTTCCCATATATTTATTTGTACACCTTCTCTACCATTTGTCTTTTGTTCTTGCACATCAACTAAAAATTGAGCACGCATTTTTGTTATCATTTCTGGAATCAGCATTAATATACTTCCTCAGCTACTTTCTTTACTTTGCGAAGTGTGTTGTGAATCATCCTGTGTCTCCTTTTCTTTTTCTATTTGGGTGCCGTTGTGTTGAGATGCTTTCGATTTTATATTTATTGTTTCCAATGGCGATTCTACGTCACAGCTGTTTCTATTATTTTTCAATATGCTTTTATTTTTTGATATTTCGCTCGCTTATTTATTATAAAGTAAATACAGTGAGAGAGAGACTAGTTACTACTTTGTTCTAGCGCGTCCGGCGATGGTCTGACGCTCGTCATCGTCTAAAACGACGATGTAAGTTGCCCGCGACGAAGTGCCGAATCAGCACTTCGCGCATCGTGCGACTCTTAGTCCGGAAACTCGGAGTCGCATTTCTCTGAGTTTCTACCTTATTTTATGTTATATATTATAATATACGTACAATATAATGTACGGAGCAGTACAATTTAATTAATGCTAATAATAATTAAATCATTATAAAATGGAATGGGATCCAGTTTCAAATGAATACATTGTTTTAGAAAACTTACAACATCAAGAAGAATTAGATGATTTAAATAACCAAATAAACGAATTTGAACAGTTTCAAGAGCAGTACGAAGAATATATGGAAAATTTGAATGGAAATACAGATTTATCTAGATTAAATAATGCAATTAATACTATATCGGTATTAAAAATGAAAAACTTTATTTTGAAAATTGGAACGACGTAACATATTATTATAAATATATGACAAATAAAATTATTCAAAATAAGTTAGAAATACGTGATCCAATAATGAAATATTATATCACAACTCATAATACAATATATTATAAATATTTATTACGTATTGCTATTATAATTTTTTTTATATTATAAAATATAATATAAAATATATTTAAGTAATATTTAATAAACTATTTACTTTATGATTTTATTTATGAAGTACATGGATTACTAATTAATTGAATTAATATTATTATAATTATGATAATAGCATTAAAAGTTAAACAAAATCAAATAAAATCCTATTATAACTTATACTTTTCTAATTGAATTTAAATATAATAAAATGTTTAAGGAATAAATAAAAAATTATTTTATGAAACAAAAAAAAATTAATAATATTCATATCATTATGTATTATATTATATTGATTTTTTAAATTAATGAATAATATTAAAAATTATTTATTATTAAATAAATAATCGATAATTTAAAAAAAAAAACAAACATGAAAATACATTCTATTGATTTTGTAAAAATTATTTTAATATATCTTTTTTAATACTAGCAAAAAAGTCAAGGATATTAAAAAACAATATAGATATATATTTTATACATCCAAAAGACTTAAAAATAAAATTAGGATATATTGAAAATAAAATTAAAATAATTAATAAATAAGGAAAAATTATATTATTTAATTGTATCGTTTTATTTATGAAATATATTGATTAATAATATTATGATTATCATAATGATATTGAAATTTATTGTAAAATATATACTTTGAATGAAACTAATATTTGAAAAAAAGGAAATATATTAATTTCGAGTATATAAATTAAAGATACTGAATATTTAAAAAAAATAATAATAATTAATATTCAAATATAAGAAATAATTGGAAAATTATTAATAATAATAATATTAAAAAACATAGAATTCAATCAGGTATTGAACTTTAAATTTAGAATAATTATAATAAAAAAAATTTCTGTTCTATATTATTGTAAGACATGTTACGATAATATTTAATTGAAAAATATCAAGTTATAATAATTATTCTAATAAACATACTGCCCTGCACCTGAAATGCCTAAAGATTTTAGGCCCATAGCAATATTATGTTTTCTTTCAAAGGTTCTTGAGAAGATTGCCCATGACCAACTGCAGGAGTATATTATGACACACAAAATACTTGACTCTTTGCAGACTGGCTTCAGGAAGCATCATTCTACGCAGACTGCCATACTTAAACTTACAGACGACATAAGATCAGGTCTTGACAAGAAACTTGCCACGATACTACTCCTATTTGACTTTAGTAAGGCATTCGACACGATCTCTCACTCCAAATTACTTGCAAGGCTGAGATCGATGGGGTTTTCCAGGACTGCACTCAAGTGGATTAGCTCCTATTTATCAGGTAGGAAACAAATGGTTTTCACGCATTTAAAAGAGGAATCGAATTGGCTAACAACCAATTTAGGAGTTCCGCAGGGTTCAGTGCTGGGGCCTCTGTTGTTTTGCCTTTACATTAATAACATACGTGACACCCTTGACCCCGGTTGTGTCGAGCACCTATTATATGCAGATGACCTGCAAATTTATACGCAGGTCTCTTATGAGGATGTGCATAAAGGTATTCGCATTCTACAGAGGGCGGCCAAGGCGGTGTCGGAGTGGGCTGTTGATGCTTCTCTCACACTAAATGCAAACAAAACTAAAGCGATCGTTTTTGGCAATGGTCGATTTATTAATGACTTTTATGCTGGTGAGCCAAGAACGATTGAGCTTGAGGGAGGTGTCGGCATATCTTTCTCTGATACCGTTACGAGCCTTGGTGTTGTGCTTGACGCTAAGTTGTCTTGGGAGCCGCATATTAATATGGTGACTAAAAAATTTAACAGAATAATGTATAGTTTACGGTTCTTTCGTCGGTACACCACTGAGGCCCTGCGTAAACAACTCGCAGCCGCCTTGCTATTTCCGCACCTCGACTACTGCTCAGTAGTTCTGCTTGATGCTTCGCAGGGGTTGAGAAGACAATTACAAAGACTACAAAATTCATGTGTGAGATATGTATTAGGCGTAGGATTGGGCGATCATATCTCTCCTCATAGAGCTGCGCTTGGTTGGCTGCGTACTGATTCAAGGAGACAGTATTTTATGGCTGTACTCATGTACAAAATCGTGCGCATGAATACTCCCGAGTATCTAATGAGTCTCTTCACTAGATATGTACCTAGGGTAGCCACTAGGGGAGAGATCAAGGACTTCGCGGTGCCCTTCATGCGTACTGAGACTGGAAGAAATTCCTTCCAAGTTCAAGGTGCGCATTTTTGGAACTCCCTGCCTGCTTATATAAAAAATCTTCCATCGCTCGGCAGGTTTAAGTCGGCTTTGAGGACGTACTTACTCGACCTCGAGTGAAATCAATTTTAAGTATTTTAATTTCTGTGTTAATTTATTTTGTTTTGTCATATATATAGATTTAAGGTGTAAATGTATTTATTAGCGTGAATGATGGATGAATGTATGCGGAAAGTATGAGTGGTTCTGTTTTTATTAGAAGTCATGACATCTTCGGTATTGTTTTCAAATGTATAATTATTATTTTATTTTTTAATTTTTACTATTATTTTGTTATTGTATTGTTCAATTTTATTTTTATAGTATTGTCCAATTTTATTTTTATTGATGTCATGACAGTGATTCCTCTTTTAAATTATATATTTTAATTCAATGACTGATAGATATTTAAGACTGTTTTTTATTGTAATTTATGTTTTCTGCGTGTATTTAGAATAGTCTGTGATATCACTTTTACATGGTGACTTACTGATACAGTATTATATATTAATTTTAATAATTGACTGTGATATCTTATCTTATTATGTGCAAAACTTTTTATAGAATTATTACTTACTATTTCATGTATTACACGCCTTTTTGTACTCTTATTACAAAATAAATAAATATCTATATCTATATCTATACTTAAACAAAGATTTAAAAGAGATTAATATTAATTGGAAAATTGTTATATAACAATAATATGATAACAAATTGTACAAATAATAAAATGACTTTTAAAACTTTGTTTAAATATGTAATACTAATGGTGGAGGATGGATTGTGTATAGAGTCTATGGTATAAGGAGGAAGAAATATAGACTCTTATAGTTGTGTAGGGCTACAGGCGAAGGGAACCATAGTTTTATTTTGAATAATCATATAAAAAAAAGAATAATTTTGATTAATTTCAACAGGTCTTAAAATAACTTAAAATTATTATAATTGATTTTATATAATTATTTAAAATAAAACAAAAAAAACCAACGCGCCGTAATACCATACATTTTTGATTATTTAATTTATATTATAAATTATTAATTGTAAGGTATTATTGACAGTACCTCTTCCAGTGGTATGAAAATCTGTCTGAGCAAATATATAATTAATATGAATTTTTTTAATAATTTTTGTCAGTACAAATTTCATTACTGACTGACATTTTTATTAATGTAAATATGCGCGGGGGTTGGCGAGCAGCGCGAGCAGGGGTAAACCCCCCCTAGTATGTATATATATATATATATATATATATATATATTCATTAAAAAAAGTTTGTTGTAAAAAGAACTAAAATGAAAATTATTTTGAGTTATTTTTAATAATTGTATTCTTCAATTTATTTATAGTTATTTACGGATATTTGCAGTATCTACGTTTAAAAAATGTATAAATGATAATAAACAATCATTATTTATCTCCAGCCTAACGCTTTTTCATTGTTATTTACAGTTTTCAATATTTTTTTATAATCATTTGTTTATTCGCAGTATTATTCTACTTTAAAAAAATAATTTTCATACAAGGTGATGAAATATTTAATCATAAGATAATATATATATATATATATATATATATATATATATATATATATATATATATATATATGTTGCATATCACAAGAAAATTTACACATCAAAACTAATTCTCTAATGTAAAGAATAAAAAATTAAATTAATAGACTTTTGAAATTTTGATATGGGAATACTTTTCATAAATAACTTTTTAATAACTTTGAAAAATGATAAATTTTTTAAATAACTTGTGGTATTGAATGCTAATTAAATTTAGTTTTAACATGAAGATAATTATTCAAGTTGGAAATGTATTTAATGAAATAATATAACTATTTATAAGTTATCACTTAAGGAGGTACCTTCGTCCACCATTCGAGTCAAATTTTCAATATGCTTATTTAATTAAAAGTTACTAGATATCTCCCCTCCCAAAGAATATATGTTTTGTATGGTGATTTTCACATACTCGATGGAATTAGCACCAATATAAAAAAAGAAATAATTTTTATTTAAAACCAAAGAATTAAAATCAATTGAAGAGCTAAGATCATCATTTTTACTGTCCAAATCATTTACATGCTCTTTTTACGAAATTTGAAAATTTGAGGTTATGGTGTGTTTTTGTCACCATTCGCTATGTACGATAAAAGTAACTAGATTCGTACATAAAAGAATGATTTATTCATTTATATTTCCGTGTAAAAGTAATGAAAGTTTCTGAAAATTATTTTATAAGTTGCCAGTAATATGATGTTTATCCTCAAAAAATTTCATTTTATTCTGTTTTGTAAATTTTAAGATCAACTACAATATTAACGTTTCTCCATAAGAATCAGTGTTATATAATTATTCTAATATCTCATTAACGAGATGACGAATCTTCATGAAATTTTATATGTGCATTTCAAACAGAAAAACAAACAATTTTGCATAGTTTCGACCAAATCTGTTTTGTCATACTAAAGCAAAGGTACCTCCTTAATAATAATTTTTTAAACTTTTTATTCATGGTTTAAAATAATATTGCATATATGATTATCACTTTAACAGTTTTTAAAAAGTATGTAAATTTCATAAGTATATATTATTTAAGGAGATGTAAAATGGACAGTACACTTGCGCCGATAAATATTGACTATATTTCCATTGTATTTCAAAAATTTGAATAAAGAGATGCATTAACATATAATATGTATCGCGAAGATTATTCAGTTAAATTTTTAAATAAATATATTCATTGGTTATTGAGGAGTTTGGGTTCCAATATTATTTACTAATATTTTTCTACTTGGAATCAGAAATCTAAATATCTTGAAAACTAACGATTAGAATAATTTGAAAATTTAAATGAATAATCATCATGGTAAATACTACACTTTGAAAAATTTTCCGGTAACTATACCAGTTTCCTGTAAATAATTACATGTTTTAGCGATGTGAAGTTACATTTTTATGTAACTTTACATCGCTGAGCGTGGGTCCTACTATGATCGCGGTATTTTCCCTGTGCTTAGCAGTGTAATGTTATAGTCAATATCAACATGGCTGTCCGGTAAAAATACATGACATACGTGAACTTTCGCGACAATAGAAACACATTTTAAACACAATAAGAAATATTTTATTCTTATTAATTGATTAACATAAAGTTATTAAATAATCTTTTCAAATTTCATAGTGTCATGAGTAATACACGTTCAACGTATATTTTTTATTAAATTATATCGAATGTAGGTTAGAAACGATGTATCATGTAATTTTACCGGTTTTTATGTATATTAACACGCTCAGCAAGGGTCCCTATACTTACCATGCTCAGCGATGTAAAGTTACATGATGTATAATACATTCCTTTTATAGAAATTCAGAAATAGAATGGAAAGACATCAGTTAAATATGACAGTTAATTTTTATATCTTCTCATAGTGAAATATAATCAAACTTTGACAACAAATTTAACATAATAAAATAATTGTACTTTCAATGATCATATTTAATACAAATTTTAGAGTGATATTATGTTTATATTCTACACATGATTTCCAATAAAAAACATTTTCATACATTTGTCCCAAAAATCAATACTTGTTCAGAAAAAAAATCACGAATCTCATCATTGATCCAAAATAACGATTTATTCAGACTTTTTTGCACAATTAAGTAACTTTGAGAAGGCTGCCCAACTGGAGGCTTCGTATATTTTTTCCTTATAAAAAAACGAAAAAAATAAGACTTTAAAAAGCCAATTTAACCTGCACGATTTTTAGATATACTAAATAGTATGTTTAAATCGATTAAGTAAGCATAAAAATCAGTATATTATAATTTGCAAAAATTCAGGTGAATTCTACATCTAATTTCCAAGAAAAAGTATTCTATTAAGTTTTAACGAAAAATTGATAGTTTTTGAGGAAAAAATTCATTAAAATATTTATTTAGCAAAAAATTTGGAAAATTCGAAAAATTCCATCACGTTTAAATCCTGACACCTTTGACCTCGACCTCTAAAATTTTTTTTGTATATTTTGGGTATCAAATAGAACATTTTCACAGATTTTCGACAAATTCTATTATTTTGTTAGGTGAGTTGACGTGAAACGTCCTATATATATATATATATATATCAATTTTAAATTACTAATAATTAATTTAAAACTCAAAAGTAACTATTTTAAAACGGAATATGGAAGATAAACATGTATCGATTCATTCCTTTAATATCACGAATTAAAATATTAATTATTAGTAATTTTAAAGTGTTATATATTATGTAAATAATTCTATATTCAATAATTTTTAATTTTAGTAACAGGAGAAGCCGCCCGAAAAGAGATTAATAATTACATTTCCTGCGAAATATTGCCCTTGGATCAAGTAGGTGCAATATTAGTCTTAGTTCCAAAAAAAGACACTAAGCATCGCAAATTTACGCTCTTACTTCATAATATTATAGTACCAACATTGGTCCCTAAAATTCAAGCTATAGTACTACATGAAATTATGTTGCCACTCTTTTTTTAAGTACCTTAGTACATAAATTAGATATACTTGATTTAGAACCTATTTTAACAATACTTTCCTTTCTCCGTGCAGTCGTTAGTTCTAGTAAACGTCAAATACCGTTTTCGATTTTTTCATGGTTCGTGATTGAAACACGTGATTAAAAAGAATGAATTCCTATTATATTTTTTCATTGATTCTAATGCAATTTAATAGAACAAATTCTTAATTCATCATGATATAATTTGTATTTAAACAATTTTTATGCACATTGTAACTTTAATTAATCTTTTATATAAAAATATAAAAATTTAATTTAGTACAAAAGTAGAATATCAAAATTTATAAGTTGCGGCAATTCTATTCTATTTTAAAATTGGCTAATTTATACATAATAATACAATATATGAAAATTTAACCGAGCGACGTTAGGAGCGAGGTATTTTTTGCTAGTTTTTAAATTAAAATGAAACAACATTTAACAAGTTAAAACACATATTTAGTTGAATATTTAATATAACATCAAATTTAAGCGTAGAAATTAAAGTTACAAAGCACAGACAATTTACAAAAACAAATAAATATAAGTAAACAAATTAGAAGCGTTATAAATGTTTGAATTGTTAACCTCAACGGTTAAACATTACAACACTTGTTAATAAATAAACATTACAGAGATTGAAATTTAAAATAAGATATTGAGTAAATATCGCTGAATTTAACAATTTAAGCATTTGATACTTAAAGAAAACTCGTAAATTATTTTCATTTTTATCAGTTTAAATTTGAGAAAATTGTTTTTTCTTTTTTACAACAGTATTTAAATTTTTTTTTTTAATGAATTAGTTATCTATTTTTTCTCGATACAAATAAAAAGCAAAAATGTCTAGGCGTAAATCAGATGTTATAATGAATGAACTTCATGAAGATCAAGATACAGTAGAGAAGATTAATCCGAAATTACATGAGTGGATGCAAGCAATCACACTAGAATTCAAAACTCTTCAACTACAAAATAACGAACTGAAAAAGGAAAATAAAGAATTAAGAGAAGAATATAAGAGAATTATTGATGAAGTACAAAACAACTTATCTCAAAAAATTAACGAAACAGTACAAGAATATGAAGATAAAATCGAGGAACTTAAAGCAATAGTTAATAGAAATGGCATACGCACACAAACACAGAATACTGATAGTCCAAATAATAAAATAAAGATACCCATGCCAAAATATGGAAGTAGTGTTGATGAAAGGCCAATGAAATTCCTTAATAAATTGGACCAATATATAGATTTGAAAGGATTATCTAAGAACGAATCATTGCAATTATTGCAAACAATATTGCAAAAACAAGCTAACGCATGGTGGTACATCTACCAAGATGATGTGGAAACAGTTGAAGGTTTTGAAAAATTATTTTTAGAGCGCTATTAGAATGAAGAAATTTAAAGATCAACACATAGAAAAGTAGAATATGGTCAGTGCTATGAAAATAGTAAGATAAGTCGAGTAACATACGCCACACACATATTTGGTTTTGCAAAAGAACTACAACTAAATTATTCCGAAGAAGATTTAACAATTAAAATCAGTAAACACTTCGATAGAAATATCAAACAAGCAATAAGATGTTCACAAACCAAAAATAAAAATACACTGAGATATTAGCAAATTTTGATAGTGATGACAAACGTCAAAAACATAAAATCCATCACAGTAGATACAATCAACAGGATCAAGAGGAAAAATATTAACATATATACAACAAAAAGAAAATTTTTATGAACAAAATGAAAGACAAAACACGTATAATAATCGAAAACAAGATCACATACACAATCAAATAAACAACACTGAAATATGTGATAATAATAATAAAAGAAAACTTAGACTACACGAGAAGTTTAAAACTCCTGTAAGTCAGAAAATGCTGAAACAAAGCATGAAAGATTTAGATGTTCTAAATATAGACATAAAAAAAGAATTTAATTTAGAAAATCAGAAAAACTGAAAAAAGTTGTATTTCAAAATACAGAGGGGGGCAGAGATACAACAGAAATTAATACTCTAAAAACACAAGTAATTAAAATTTCAAAGAAAGCAAATTGTGCTAACATAAAAGGCAAATAAAATAAATCTACGAGATTTAAAAAACATTAATTGTTAAATAAAAATTTGGATAAAAGAATAAATGTATATTTGGTAACACCAAATTCAAATACCCATAAAATGTTGAAAATGATCATGAAAACAGTGCATAAAAACAAATTATTATCAATGTTAAAAGACGAATATGTCAATTTAACAAATAATGAGCAAAAGCTCAGTGAGTACGCTCACATTAAAAAAATCGAAACACACGAGAGCCTGATTGACTCGAAGACATGTGTATTCAAAAATAATGAAGAAATTACGAATTTCATTCATACAAAAGATTATTTAAATACACACAAACTCACAAAAGATGAGATTTGTGAAAATAACAAAAATGGTGATAGTAAAGCACCAAAACAAATTAAACAAATAGATTCAATTCTCGAAGATAATAAAAAAGTTGATAATGCTACTGAATTTTCTAGATCATAAAGACATTGGGTAAAAAATAAAAATAATAACACACCTTCTTTTTCTTCAATTGAAAGTATAAAGAAATGCTACATGCACGGTGTAAATAACTTATGCAAAATAGCATTAAAATTAACAAATTTAAAGTCTATGTTGAGCATACGAAATTCGAAAATGACGAATAAAGTCAAAATAGCCGATTCACCAATAAATGAAGCAAAGCTACATATCAAGAAGAGTTATGGCCACAGCGGACCAAAAAATAAAATATTAATCAACGATGAATGCATCAATGAAGATAAACATCTGAAAAAGAAGAATCCTCAAGAGCATGGCATCAACACGTTTAGGTAAAAAAAGAGCCTAGACAAACATGAAAGAATATAGCTTAAATAGAGTAAATTTTGAAAAAATATATTTATATTAAAATTTTATTAAAAATTAAAGTATTTGACAAATTAAAATCGTAAAAAATTGTTTTCAATAGTTGAATTAAAATTGATATGTAAATATTGTCTGTGTGCGTATAAAAATAAAATTGATCGCGCATTAGTTCTTATTATTTAATATTAAAATGAATAAAAATTTGAATTTACAATGAGAAGTACTTGAAATAAAGTACTGATAATGTGCGATAAATTTTATTTGGGGGGCACATCCTAGCCCACATACAATTTTGTACAAAAATTTATTTAGCAATGTAATTTTAAATTCAAAAGTTTCAAAAGAAATGAAAAAAAGTGAAAATGTATATAAATATTAAAACTAGAGAGTTAATCGATGAATAAATTAACATGATGCTTTTCTCTTAAATCATTCAAATCACAGTAATTTCATTTATTTTTAGAAATGAAATGCATTTTTGTTAACAAAAGCCATTTCATTTCAGGGGGCATTGAGACCTCACTTGATGATTTTCATATAGAAAACATCATGGTAATGAGCGGCAAGAGGGGATATATGAAAGATTCGAACGCGCAGCTACGCCCCTAATTTCGACAGCCAAGCGACAACCAAGAGTAACGCGTATGCTTTACAATGTATAATATCCCTACTCTGAGGCGGCAGAGTACGAATGTAGCGGCAAGCGCAGTAAATACAAAGTATCTTGCTTAACGAGAAGCTTGTGCTCCGGACTCTCATTCCATCATCGAGTCAATAAAGTTTTCTCAACTTTAATTCTGTGTACCTATGTACTTTTCTTTTTATTCAAGTTCAAAGGACAGCGAAAGAGCACAAAATACGTGCTCCGTACCTATGTGAACTTGAATAAAATTAACATTAAATATTCGCGAGTCAAGTCCGCGGTTCAACATTGTAAATCTTAGTGATTTAATCTATTAAATAACGTGTATGAAGTGTTAGTGTTTTTACCTTCACAGTTTAACTTATTAAAGTGAAATAGCCAAAAAGAAACATTTTGTATACCTTGCATTTACGTGCTGATCGCAAGGCGTAGGCTTGGATTACACACGTCTTTGCAAGTGTTTAATTAAATTACATTGAATTTATTGTCGCGCTTACCGAAGACAACATGAAATGGCATTGAGAGGCATAAACAGATGTTTTCTCCTGTTACCTGCATCCTCATATCCCTATCAAAAAACATAAATTTAAAGGGTTAGATTTAGCATAAGGACCCGAATCTGGCAAGCAAGACGTCTTGTCAGTGTACGGTCAAGCGAGATCTAACTCTCTCACAACAAATAGTTAAGACAAAAATTATAACGAGTTTGTACGTGGAGCGGTTAAGCACACGTTAAGCTCGGAATATTAAGATATTTGGCATCCATCTTGTCATACTTGGACGCACGATTAACGTTAAACACGTAATAATCGTTCTGTGAGTATGTTAAGATGTGATGTCGCAGTGTATGGTGTTTTCGATCTCCATACATTAAATAAAGTGCGTTATAAACGAATATAATGTCACAAAAAATTATATAAAGTTTAAATTATGTTCACAAAAATCTTACAAAAAGAAGTACGAAATTTAATTTGAATAAAAAATTTTCAAATGAACAAGGAGAAGAAAGGTCCCTATTTCGGAAAACAAATTTGATTGAAACTAAAGAATCTGATTTTTTATGAAAATAATTAAATGAAAAAAGGTTCCGGATATAAAAATACCGATATTTCATAAAAAATATAGTGAAAAGAAACGCTTATCGGAATTTGAATATACAAACAGCTAAAATTCTTACGAGAAAATGTGTGATAGATCAAAGAAAGTACTTAAATATATTAATTTAAGCTGTATTGCATCAAAAAAGGTTATGTAGTTCAAAAGTTACGAATTACAAACGATCAAAATATACAAGTGAAATAGAGTAAAAAATTTATCATATATTATATACTAAAACTATTAACTAATATGTAATAATTTCCAATGAAGCATAACTTTTTAACCACATTAAGCTTTTTTAAGCTCATAAGGCTTAAATTAAAGTATTTAATTTGTACTTTTTTAATATTTAATACATTTTTCTGTAAGATTTTTAGTTGTCCGATCATTTAAGTTCTTACGACAACTTCTTTTCATTATATTATTGAAAAATGTGTATATCTTTGTCTCTGAAATCTATTTAAGCAAAAGAAAAAATACGGGTTAATTTTTTTCATCACGAAATCATATCTTGTAGTTTTAACCGAATTTGTTTCTTGAAGGTGGAGATGATTTCTCTTTATGAGTAGGCTTTGATCATGAGTTATTTAAATATGAAAAAAACTTTATACTCAAGATATAATTGCCTAATTAATTATTACAAGTACTTTAAATAAACTTTCAGTTTAAAATTCCAAAAGTTTTTTTTTGTATTATATTTGTTAGAAAAAATTTATAGTATTAGAAAAATTTTAAATTTAGTAAATGTTTAGGTGCAATATTAATATAATTAACATTTTGTTTAAAAAAAATACAACAAAATAACGTTTACCACATACATTTAAAACTGTTTTAATAATAAAATTATCAATAAATTATTTTTTTTACATATCGTCGGCTTGGATTAAAATTCGGCTACTTCAAAAAAGTTTTTAGGTAAATTTTAAAATGAAAATTTCAATAAAAAAATTTATAAAGAATATAAATTAATAATGAAATGTATAATTCTATGTAATGAGACAATTTGAATAATGAAGTACATATATTTGATGTAAATTTGACGAAAATATTTTTTGTTTCAAAGCATACAAAAATTTTACGTTAAGTTTACGTACTTATGTGATACGATTTCTAATGAAAATAATTTTTACAAATTACACATAACAGTGCAATACTATCAAATATATTATTTTCAAATTTTATTGAATCATACTTGAAAAGTAACTAAACAAATCCATCTTTAAAAAATCAAACGAATATATTTTATTTTTCAGTTAACTTTATAATATGATAAGAAGCTTTGGAAAAATTGTGATGCATTCTTTTTAGTGAATACTTTAAAATACCTACTTTTTTAGATTTTCTTACGATATTTCTTTCTAAATATACGATAGTTTTTTGGCATCAGGTTTTTTTTTAATTTTCATTTAGTTCGATAACACATAGCAAATTTATAAGCAGTATTATAATTAAATTTTTTTGTAATTATAAAAATGAAACCATTTTTTTAATAAATAATTTTTTAACACCAATGGTATTTAGTGTGATTTTTATTTAATGCGCTTTGATGAAGTTGAGAATACTTTTTAAAAAATATGCTTTATTAAAGCACATTCCTTAATTCTTTTATTTATTCTTTTATTATTTTATATTCATTTTATGTTAAATATTTGTTAAATCAATAAAAAAAATAATAAAAATATTTAATTTACATAACCATCTTAATTTTTTCTCATAAAGTTTCAAAGATTTAAAAATCATATAGGGTCAGAGTCCCGATTACTGAACCTGTCCTGAACACTGTGTTCTTATATTTAATTGATTTTATAAAATGAATTTTATAAAAAAACTGAAAGAAAAAAATGTCATAATAAAGTCGAAAGATCAATCTTTAATTTTCAAAAATTAATTCTATATCATATCAATTAATTTTTCGTAAAAAAAAACTTTTTAATTATTCTATTCATTTCTTAGCACTTATTGCGGATTCCTTAAGAAAAATCTTAAGGAGAGGTACAATCTTTCAAGATGATTAACTACTTTTAAAAATACAATTACGTAACATAAAATGAAATATATTATAATAGAACAGTTAAATTTTATAATAACCATGAAAAAATTATTTTTAAAACCTTTTTTTATTTATTTTTATGCAAAGTCCAGTAATACAGCATGATTTTAAAAGCTGACCATATTTCTGTGTGCCCGCGCGCGACTTCTCAACCTCACTTCTAATTACTACTTGGATATGTGATGCTCGCTATTCGTAAAGGTTTCAACGTTTATGCATATCGTTAGTGTACATTAAACTATATAAAACATTGAATATAAACATTAAAAATATTTTAATAATATTTTTTTTCTATTGTAATACATAAAAATCAATTGAAATATAAAAAAACGTGTTCTTTATACCAAAGAGGTTATGTTGCATATCGAAAAAGAACTCGATATTTTGGAACACAGACTTGTGGACAGGGCACAGTAATTAGGGGAACAGTAATATGACGAAAGACTTTTACAAAGCACAGTAATTTGTACAAAATAAATTTTTTTCGTTTCGGCTTAAATTCGATGAAATTATATGATTTTAATAATAAAAAAAATTGCATTAGATACAGGGATGATTGAAGTATGCATACGCATTGATAGAAATGAAAATGGTAATAATTTAAATTAATGATGGATCTATTTCTTAGAAGATTATCTTAATGACACAGTAATCGGGACTCTGACCCTACATTTTGTTAATAGTCAGATAGCTTCTCCATCAGCTATAATTTGTTGTTTATTAAAAAGGCGGATAATCTTTTGAAACTTTAAATGAGTTTTTATTTCATATGTTATTACTGTAAATTTTCAAATAGCCTCGCCGATCATTTCTTTAAGATAATCTCATCTAAAGAATGACCACTTTGGGTCTCAATAAACTGTTAATTAATAAAATCAGTATTATGTGTTTATTTAAAATTCATATAATTTCAGCTTGAAGAACCGTTCAGCTCTTTATTATTAAAATACTAATTTGCATGACATCTTCAATTTTTAAAGTAATTTTATTACAAGATAAAAATAGTTATTTTTCTGAAAGAATTTTCAATTTTTCTTAAATAATTAATCTCTGTGTAACATAAATTTAAAAAGCGTTTATGTATTTTTTGAAAAATTGAGATTTTTCGTCTTTTAAATTTTGTAACTGTTAAAATATAATGTTATTTTTTAAAAATTAATTAAAAAGAATGTTATCATGCCCCTATACAATTTCAGAAAATGTCACTTTTTAACGGACAAAAATAATTCAACTATTCTAAGTTAAGTCAAAATTTTGTTTAGTAAAAACTGAAAATTATTACGTTCGTTAAAGAAAATCATCAATTTTTTTGTTTTGGAAATAAAAATTAATTATATAAAAATATGATATTTAATAAAAGAAAGAAGACAAAGTCCAATTTTTAAAATATTAATGATATTCAATGTAATTTTTATTTAAAATGCGCTTTAATAAAGTTTACAATCGTAAAATTATTTATTTTTTCAGATTCATTTATTATTTTACTTTTCTCAAATGAAATTAGATTTATTCATATTTATTTTCCATTCTTATTAAATGAGTTAAAAATGTCATACATTTAAATAAATTTAGAAAAGATCCTTTTTACTTTTCTAAATTGAAATTAGATTTATTCATATTTATTTTCTATTTTTAATAAATGAGTTGAAAATGTCATACATTTATATAAATTTAGAAAAGGACCTTTTTTTAAAGAACAAAAAAGGTTTTATTATTCGCAATTGATTGAGAATAAAAAACAACCATAATTTATAACAATTTTTGTCAATCTTTAATATTTTTTATTTAGCAGGAAAAAATTACAGAACTAGCTAAGTTTTTATTTCATATTGATATAAGTTATATATAATTAATATATATCTAATAATAAGTAATATAATATATAATTAATAATAAGTAATATTGACATTAAAACTTTTTTCTATCCCTATCTGTAAATATATTTTTTTATATTTTTGAAATAAAATAGAATTTAAGGTGTTAAATAAATTTTGAATTTTATTTTTTCCGCTATGAAAATTGATTATAATAATATATAATATTCAAAAATAAAACATAAAAAAAAAAGAAAAAAAAATAGGTGGAACATCGGGTTTGAACTTGGCAAAATTAGAATAACAGCGAGGTTTTTTTTTTTTTTTTTTAAAAAGTTTTTATTTTGCTTTAATTACATTACATTAGTTTGTTTACATAAAAAGGCGCAAATAAAACATATAACAAAGACCTTACAGCTATGAAGGAATTATAAATTACATGGTTCGTTTGAACTACTCGCAATTTAACAAAATAGAGAAATAAGAGAAAAATAATTTCATAAGTCTTAGAAACAATAGGCATACATTGTAGTAAAAATAAGGCCCGTTAAAATAAAAGTGGCCGACAGATATTTGGTTTAAGGCACAGGAAAAAAGTATTAAAACCTGCGTATCACTGTATAAAAGCTCAGAGCAAGGAAACGTTAGGATATTGTTATATATTATGGGTCATAGGAAAAGATGTTTAAGGTATTTTGGTAAATTAGGATTATATGATATTCTGTATTGTATATATCTTTTTCTTTTTTTTCTTTTGTTATTTTAAGCGTTTCAGTTTCTTTTTGTTAATTATGTGGATTTTACGTCTTCGTATATCATCAATAAATTTGGCGTCTTCAGTGAGCCACCAGTATTTCTTATTAATACGGTGAAAATCATTAACATCACGATCGGGTAAGGTCATAGAATATTTTAGCAACGGAGGATTATTAGTTAAGTTGTATTTAATACTTTTATTTGAATGGTGCCGAGAGACATGATAAATTATTGGGATATTATCATTGTTTTGAATTAATCCTTTTTTATCGAAATAAGTGAAAGCTTGAGGAGGAAAATAACCGGTGTAAGCCTGGTGAGCGTATTTAGCATCGTGATTTATGGTATATTGTTTAAGGAATTGATTATTATTGTAGGTGAAGTTGGCGAAATAATCGCGGGTAAGTTTTAGTATGAAATTGTCAATCCGAGGTATGCCGGCTTTATTATATATTATCTTGTTGTTAATGAAAAATTTATCGTTGGGTTTTCTATAAATGTGGAGACAAGCGCGTAAACAGGTTCTTTCAAATTTTCTAATTTTTTCTATTGTAGATGCGCTACAGTTCCACCATACAGGTGCTGCATAAGTGATAATCGGTCGGAGAAGGAGCTGATAACAAATAATTTTAGCTTTTGAAGAGAGAGATTTACTGAAAAACAAGCGACTGTAAGCTCTGAAAGATTTTTTTGCTTTATCTAATTGTGTTGTAATATGAGGAGTTAGTCTAAGTAAATAATCTAGCTGAACTCCTAAGTATCTTACTTGGTTTTTATGAGGGATGGTATGAGTAGCGTTTTTTTCGAATAAGTGTATGTTAAAAGAATTTATTGTATCGCGTTTGGAGTTATTCAAAAATCGGAGTGGTTGGTCGAATAATATTGTCTCACATTTATCTGGATTAATTTTGAGATTCCATTTGTTGTAATGAGAGTTGATATTGTTTAAGAGGAGGCCGTATCATTCTGTCCTTGTCTAATCTAAATTTTCGTTATTATAAATAAATAAAATACTTTCATAGAAAAGTAAGACAACCGCCCAATAGAGCAAAAGACAAGCAAACGATTCTTTTCTATGAAAAAATATGAAATATTTATTATTTTTCGAGTGAAGTCTGAAACGGAAAAACAATCGAACTTGATTGAGTTAAATGAACTGTTTTTTCGTTTCAGACTTCATTCGAAAAATAATCAAAATTTCATATTTTTTCATAGAAAAGAATCGTTTGCTTGTCTTTTGCTCTATTGGGCGGTTGTCTTACTTTTCTATGAAAATATTTTATTTATTTATAATAACGAAAATTTAGATTAGACAAGGACAGAATGATACGGCCGCCTCTTAAGAGTTCTTCTAGTTTGTATTTAACGATTAAGGGATTTGAATCGGCAACCAGAATAATTAAATCGTCGGCGAAAGCTGCAGAGTAGGTGTTATTGTTAGCGTTTAAGTCGAATAGATTAGGCACGATATATGTATATATATTGAAAAGAGCAGGTGAGTTGACAGTACCCTGCATGAGTCCTTCTATAATTTTGAAACATTCACTAGAGATATTTTCACCATTCCAGGTAACAAATGATCTATTTTTAGTCATATCAATTACGATATCAATAACGTTTGGGTGAAAGTTTAGTTTTTTTAGAATAAAGATTAAACCGTTAATCCAGACAGAGTCAAATGCTTTCTCGAGATCAATCAAGCACGCTCCTATTATTTCATTATTTGCGAGATGATCGTTAATGTCATTAATTACTTTATTTACTGCATGTACTGCGGAAAGTTTATATTGAAATCCGAATTGGTTATGTGATATTATGCGGTTGGTTTCAATATGTGCTTTTATATTATTACTTATAATTATTTCTAAAACTTTGCTTAATGCGGGAGTGAGACTTATAGGTCTGTAGCTGGTGACATTATCGGGAGGTTTATTTTTTTTTAATATGGGTAAAATTTTGGCTTGTTTCCAACGTGTTGGAAAATATTTATTATTTAAACAATTGTTAAAAATAATTGTAAGATCGCGAACTATTACTAAAGAGAGATGTTTAAGTATTATGGGGGGAATGTTATGAAGGCCTGAAGAAGTTTTATTTGGCAGTTGGTTAAGAATGAGTTGGGTTGAGTGAACGAAGCAGAAAATAATTTCGATATTAAGCAGTGGATTACAAGCTGAATTAACAGAACTAAAATTTGTTATTGTTATATTGTTTTTTTGGTTGTGAGTGGCTGTTTCAATTAATTTCGATGCACTATCGTCAACAACGTTTTTAAGAGGATCAGTTAAGTTGGTATATCTGGGAGAGTTAATCGTTTCATAATAGGCACCTATGATGTTTAGAATATCGGCTGGATTCGACAATACTACATTGTTATTTTGAATTGGAAAATTATTAGTGTCTATTTTTGCGCGATTCAGTAAATCAATTTTATTTTTGTCTATGGTTATATGATCAATTTTTAATTGCTCTTTACGGCGAAACATTTTGTTTATCTTAGGGAAGAAAGATTCAGATTTTTTAAAATCAATATTTTTAATTACCGTGTCCCAATATTTATTGCTGGAGACCGTATATTCATTTTTTAATATAATGTTTATATTATTTATAAGGTTTTTTAGAAAAGATATACGGAATAGAAGCGAATGATTTCTTGTTTTATAGGCTTTATTTAAGCAACTTATGAGATATGATTTATACTTGTGTAGTTTTTTTATTTTAACGTTAACATAATCAAGTATATTATCGGTGGATTTATATGTGGGGACATTTTCATTTATTGAATTTACGATGTGAGAATTGATAATTTCTATATGTTTATCTATTTCTTCAGTTGTTAAATTTCTATCGTCAGGTATGAAATTATTGTAGGAAGTTTTGAGTGAATTAGTAAATTTTTTCCATTTGGTTTTTTTATATAAAAATTTATGTTTGTGTGGAATGTTGGTTAATAAATCTAATCCGTACGGTATTTTTATAGTAAATAGCAGAGCCATGTGATCGCTATTGTAAACTACAGTGTTTATTTTATCATTTTCAGAGTCTATGATTGTAATTCTGTTGTCTATTATACAAAAATCGAGAACGGAATTGGAACTAGGAAACGTGGAAGATTTAGGAGGGATTATTTTTGCTCTGTAAAGTAGTGCATCTGAGTCTTCCCAATTTTTGAGAAGTACACCTTTTCGTTTTGTTACTGAGTCGCCCCAGCAGACGTGTCTGGCGTTGAGGTCGCCTGCTATAATATAATAGTTATCGCTAGAATACAACTCAAGGCCGCTACATAAATTATTTAGTTCATTAATAAATATAATTTTATCATCATTGTTAGCATACACTGCGATTACATATAATTTCTTATTGTTTAATTTTATTTCTATTATGCAATATTCTAAAATTGAGTTATTTGTCGAGGAAGGAGTAAAAATTTGTGTGTGATAGATAGATTTTTTAATCAGTATTGCGGTGCCACCACCTCTCAAACTAGCATGGCGATCTACTCGAATGAAATTATAGTCAGCAAATTGTAAATTATATCGCTTGGAGAGCTTAGTTTCGCAAATAAGAACAATATCAAGATTGTTTGTTTTTGTGAATTCTAATAGATCGTATCGTTTATTTAATGAAATTAATGAATTAACATTTATCGATGCAATTTTAAGTAATGATATGTCATTTATTGTTGGTGTATTACTCATAATGAATATCTTGACAGTCTAGAATTGAATATAATTCATTGATTTTGTTTGTGTTATTATTTATATATTCTCTAATATCTTTGAGCTGAGAGTTTATATTTTGTATAAGTTCTTGTTTAAGTTCTTGAAATAATGACGTCAGTTTATCAGTCTGAGGGGAGATAGGATTATATGGGAAAAGATATTCACTATTTCTACTGTTGTTATTTTGCCATGAATTGTTTGAGGGTGGCATTTGTTGGTTGAAAGAACGGTTAGTGGGTGTCTTAGACTGAAGTGGTGTTCGTTGTGTGTGTGTATTTTGTGTACGTACAAAAGAACTGATTTTATTTAACTGAATATTGGTTTTATTGCGCTGTGTTATGCTTTGTGTTTTTTTATATTAGTTGCAAACTTAAAGAAGGGGCAGCCTCGGTAAGAAGCAGGGTGGCCTAA
This sequence comes from Anastatus disparis, assembly GCA_017163975.1. Classification (NCBI taxonomy): domain Eukaryota; kingdom Metazoa; phylum Arthropoda; class Insecta; order Hymenoptera; family Eupelmidae; genus Anastatus; species Anastatus disparis. Next base: position 1,315,460 of record JAFFSR010000369.1, on the reverse strand, counting down.
CTGATTACAATTTACGCAATATAGTTGTTCTTTAGCAGTATTATTTTTTGGTAACGTACATTCGCCGGGTTTGTGAGTGTTTTTGCATTTAACGCACCGGTAGCCTAAATTACAATTGATGCTAGTATGGCCTAGTCTTTGACATTTTTTACACTGATATATAGATGGTTTGCGCAATGGTTCCCATTTAACAGACTGATAAAGCAACGTTTTTATTTTAATCAAAGCAATTATATTACTATCATTACTTAATTGTACCAAGAAATGAGTCGAGTTGGTTTTTGTATTTTTGCGGAAATTTATTTTAGAAATTTTTGTTATTTTGACGTTTGGCAAATTTAATTCATTAATTTCTTTTGTTATTTCGTCGGTTGTAAAATTACCATGAATTCCTTTTAAAATGATGTTTTTCTGTTTTAGATTTCTGGGAGTGTATGTAAAAAATTTAATATTATTATCTATAAGCGAAGTTTTTATTTTAGTGAATGATTCTAAGCTATCGGTATATATGCTGTGTTCATTGGTTTCAGTTTGTTTTATTCTAAACTCGTTTTTATTTAAATTTAAATTTATCAGTATTTTTAATAGTTCGTCAAAGGATACATTGTTTACGATTATTGGCGGCGGCTTCATTCGCTTGCTGTTATGAGCTGTGGCGTCGAGATTCGCGGAATCGGCTGTATCGTTCGGGCTTGTTGTGTGAAGTACGCTGTTGCTTTGTTGTTGCGATGCGTTTGATGTCGTCGCTTGTGAATCAGCAAAAGAGTTTTCAGGTATATACGATGATAGAAGTGAAAAACGATTTTTTATAAATTGATTGTCATTCCATAAAGATGCATCAGGATTTGAATTATTCTTCCTCGGTTTTTTTGGAAAGGACCATTCTGAACTTCCCTGTTTAGAACTTGCATCTTGGTTAACATCGGGTTTAGTCAAGTTGTAATTTATTACATTTTCGCAAAGCCGCTTTATATATTTTCTCAAGTTGTGTTGAGTTGAATTTTGCGCCAGGTTTAATTTTGGGAATTGTTCCCAACGGCTGAGACAGCTGACCTTCCAATTCTTCTGCAGTAGAATCTTTATTTTTTTCATTACTATCGCTCGTTTCCATACTAGTTGCCATAACGAAAGATCGCCGCGAAGAAGCGGCGAACAATCGCACACGTTACTAGTACACTAAAATAATATAGTCTTTCACATGTTTGTTTTATTTTTCTAAAAGAAAAAAAAAACTAGATTCACTAATTGAAAACAATATACATATAATGTATGACACAATGGTTTGTTATAAAACTATATTATACACCACACATATATTAAACTGACAGTAAGTCAAAATTTTTTTCTCAAAACAAAGAAGGGACGACTGCGGAGCGATTGAACGCACGTCCGTACCCTTCGACCATTGCACTGAGACTCCGAATAACAGCGAGGTGCGTAAAAACTTAGTGACCACAGCCACCGCATACATTAGTTGAATAGGGTAAAAAGTTACATATGTTCATCGCCCCCAAAAGATTTTGTTTATTATAACTTGTTTGATCATACCTTAAGGATTTTTAGTATTAAAAAATATATTTATGTTTCAAATAAAAATTTGTGATTATTCAACGAATTTTCGGAACGGTTAGTCACATTAGACTTGTTATTTTTTCATGAACTTTGAATGAAAATTAGATATCAAGCTCGATAAACCTAACCTCAAAATAGTATACATTGAAAGTTTGTTCATAACTTTTTATGTGTAATATTTTAATAAATATCTTGAGTTGTCCGCACTCAGGATTAATCTAATAAATTTTCTTTCTGTAGTGAATGGATATGATTTGACGCACCGTTTACTCATGAACTTTGAATAAAAATATTATTAGGAGGGGATAACTACGATATCCTCTTAAGTATATTTAATCGTGAGAACGATTCATATCAATTAAAATTGGAAGAGCTTTTCTATCACTAGACTAAACTTTCAAATCAAACATTTTTAAATCAAACTTTTAATATTATAATTAAACATATTCTCCTCATAACAACAACAATATAATCAATCATTAATTCCGTCCTGGTGTAAAGCCAGGACTTAACACAAGTATTAATCGGTGTATCTTTAAATTAAAGGTTGAGCACAATAGATATTATTATTATGAATATCTAGGCACAAGAAAAAAAATTCTACCGCTTTATTTTTGAGAAAAGTAAGGAACGCCGAAGTAAAAGTTTATGTTCATAATATTTTCGCGTTCCTTACTTTTCTCGAAAACAAAGCGTTAGATTTTTTTTTTCTTGTGCTTAAATATTTGTAATAATAATATCTATTGCGTTCAACCTTCAATTTACGGATACACCAAATTATACTTGAGTAAATAACAAAAATCTCAATTAAACAAGAAAAGTGAATCCAGCCTACTCTTAATAAATAAATTAACAAACTCTCAAATATACTCGGGTAAAATCAACTAAATAGATATCAAACAGATAAATAAAAGTATTCAAGGTAAAACTACGTATAACTTTCTCTATCAACAGCAAATCTTTTAAATATCTATAGATTATTTTATTAAACAAATTGATAACTTTTGAATTTAACTGTAAAACTAATAAATATGAAAGGCAATTATTAATTAGAATCTTAAACAATAGTAATGAATTAATTTTAATTTAATAAAATTACCATTGAGCAGCGACAAGCAATACGTGCTCAGTATCGTATCGATAAAAAAATTTTTTTTCTATTTTTTCATTAATTTGTACATATTTGAACTCGGAGAATCGAAAAAGTGGTTTCCAGAAAATTTATGTGTGTGAGTGTGTGTGTGTGTGTGTGTGCGTGCGTGCGTGCGTGTGTGTGCGTGCGTGCGTGCGTGTGTGTGTGTGTGTGTGTGTGTGTGTGTGTGTGTGTGTGTGTGTGTGTGTGTGTGTGTGTGTGTGTGTGTGTGTGTGTGTGTGTGTGTGTGTGTGTGTGTGTGTGTGTGTGTGTGTGTGTGTGTGTGTGTGTGTGTGTGTGTGTGTGTGTGTGTGTGTGTGTGTGTGTGTGTGTGTGTGTGTGTGTGTGTGTGTGTGTGTGTGTGTGTGTGTGTGTGTGTGTGTGTGTGTGTGTGTGTGTGTGTGTGTGTGTGTGTGTGTGATTTCAGATAGTAAACTGTATCTCGAGAACTACTCGATGGATTTGCTTCTAATTTTGCATAGAATTTAGTTTTTTGACTAACTTGCTGGGAAGCTATTGATAATTAGTTTTTTTAGCGTAGTTTCCATTTTAGAGTTTAAAAAAAAAAAAATTTCGATTTTTCGTTTTTTTGTTTTTTTTTTGTTGACTACTCGAAGAATTTGTTTAATAATTTGTATGGAACTTGAATTCGACTGCCAAAAGTAGAAAAACTTTTGAAAACTGATTTTCTTAACGCACTTTTAATTTTAGAGCATTTTGAAATTTTTGAAAAAAATGTTTCTATTTATTAGACCAATAAAATCTTAAAAACTACTCGATGGATTTACTTCAAATTTTCCATACAATTCAATTTTTCGATCAACTAGTGCGGAAGCTATTGAGAATTGGTTTTCTTAGCGTAGTTTTTTTTTAGAAACATTTTAAGAATTTTAAAAAACTTTTGATTTTTCATTTTTTTTGTATTTTACGTAAACTACTGGAAGAATTTGTTTAATAATTTGTACGGAACTTAAATTCGACTGCCAAAAGTAGAAAAACTTTTGAAAACTGATTTTCTCAGCGCACTTTTGATTTTAGAGCATTTTGAAATTTTTGAAAAAAATGTTTCTATTTATTAGGCCAATAAAATCTTAAAAACTACTCGATGGATTTGCTTCAAATTTCGCATACTATCTATGTTTTTGTATAAGTAGACGGGAAGATGTTGAAAATTGGTATTCATAGAGTAGTTTTTTTTTATAGAGCCATAAACATGAACTGTATTTATATATAAATATGATTGCATTTTATAAAGATTAGAAATTTTGTTGTCACCATTCTTTTTAACCGACTTCAAAAAGGAGGAGCTTCTCAATTCGACTGAATTTTTTTTTTTTTTTTTTTATGTCTGTTACCTCATAACTCCGTCATTTGTTAACCGATTCGAAAAAACTTTTTCTTATCTGATAGAGAATGTCTGCAGGAAGGTCCCATACGTGTCCTATAATTATTGGGCCAATATCCGGTTTGTATGACCCAATTATCAAATTAAGAAAAAAACCGGGTGTTTTGATTTCTCATTTACCTCCCTTATACTTCGCCTACTCTCTCTCTCTCTCTCTCTCTCTCTCTCTCTCTCTCTCTCTCTCTTGCCGTAAGTAGCGCCATACGTATTTTTTTTTCGCTCCTCTTGAAACTTATTTAAACAGCATTTTTTCACTTTGCGGAGTGGAATTTTTTGCAGGGAATCGTCCTACTTGGAGTCCGAGAGTGTTGGCCTCATTCATTTGCATTTTTGCAATTGCATATTGGACTCTGGACGGTTTCTTACTGTGAAAGTGCAGTCTCTCAACATCAACCTGCTTTTATCTCTGACACTGCTGTGGACTCTGCTGCTGCCTGAGAAAGTTGCTGTGGGCCTGCTTGTGTTGTTGAGTGTTGTTTTAAGTGCATTATATTGTGCACAATTGCATTGCAATTAGTTTTATTTTTAATTGTAACATAACCTCACTCTTTTTTGGCGCAATTACATACTGCAAGAGGGATCATATTTTTTTAACGCTGATGGCGCCATCTCTTGGATAACGTATACACTAACTTCACTGCTCTTTTGATAGAATCTAGTGGTAACAACGTGGAATTTGCTGCATGTTTGATTTAATTGCTGTATATTACAATAGTACAGTATATTGTATGCAGTTGTACTGCAACTGGTTTTAAGTATTGTCTACAACATAACCTCAATCTTTTTGGTGCAATCATCTACCACAAGAGGATTCTTATTTGCTTAGTGCTGGTGGCTCCATCCCTTGGATGACCTGTATATTGGCATTTTTGCCCGTCTATGTGATACCTGATGGTAATTTCTCCAGTTAAGGCGCTTTTCCACTATTATCTTGTGCTCTCTCTAATCACAGTCAAACGAATCTTACTCTGTACAAATTAAGCCGCTTTTCCACTTACAATAACTGAAACTTGGAAGCAACTCAGAGTGCATTTGTTAAGCTGCTTTTCCACTTCCAATAACTGAAACTTAGAAACAACTCAGAGTGCATTTATTAAGCTGCTTATCTACTTTTAAATATACAACTGGCACCAAATTTAAAATTAAAATTTAAGATTCGTTTGATTAAGCTATTTCTATCTTGGAGGTCACTATGTCTAATCAGTGTGGTCTCTGTTTTAAAAACTTTAGTGCTGCATCTAAGCCTCAGCTTTGTGGTCGCTGTGGCAAGACCTATCACAGCTCTTGTACCAAATTGCTCTTAGTCAGAGATAATAATGACCAACAAGTAAAGGTATGTAACTTTTGCATAGCAGCTGCAAATCCTGATTGCAGTCGATCACGTTCTAGTTCTGTGGGTTCTATGAGTGATGTCTCAGCTTCTCTGTCTCTGCCGCGTACTCCAACTCCGACACTACCAGCGCTACAAACAAATGAACTTTTGTCTTCTATATTGAAGAAGATGGAGAAATTAGATAAGCTGGATGATATGGATACCAAGATCAACAATATCGGCACTCAACTATTGACACTGGATGGGAGATTTACAGGTTTGGAGACGCGAGTGAATGGTATTGCTGTGGCATGTGATGAACGTTGTGGAGCGGCTGAGGCAAGGCTTGACAAGGTTTGTCAGGATTATCGGGAGCTTAAGGCGAAGCTGGAGGAATCTCTCTCTGTTGTGCCTGATCGGGCATTATCTGACCCTATGGCTGCTAAACTACAGGAATTGGACAAGCTCAATAAATCTTTACGGCAACAGTGTGATGTTTTGGCGGCTGGCCAGCAGCGTCTTGAGCGTGCATCAGACTTGGTGTTTGGAGGCCTGGTTCCTAATGAATTTAACGATCTGAAGAACGGTGTCTTTGCTGTATTGGCTTCTCTTAATTCTGGTTTTGCTCTCAGTGACATTGTTTCGGTTCGACCTTTGTCGCGACCTGCTACAGCTCGTAGTACTGATGATAGTACTGCTCCTTCTGCAACAACATCTCAAGTTGGTCCTCCGCTGCTTACGACGCCATTGCTCGTCACTATGAAGAGTGCCTCGTTGGCGCGATCTGTCATCGGAGCAAAGATCAGGATGGGTAGCCTTCATACCTCAAAGATCAGGAGTTACCTTTTGCAGGGAACTTTATCAGTGGAAACACTTACTCCTTCCTTGATCAACATCAATGAATATCTGCCACACTCATTGCACCAACTGAAGTTGAGAGTGCTCAGGAAGGCCAAAGATAAGAGGTACAACTTCCTTACATTTGTGCGTGATGGTAAGATCTTCGTCAGAAGGAAGAAGGAGGATGCAGCCATTCGTGTTACATCGGATGACGACTTGGATGCTTTTTAGCAAAGCTCTCATTGATATCAGCCAACGACGATGTAACCACTTAACATCTGACACTGGGGTAAGCTCATTCTCTCTTCCTTCTCACTCTAACACACTTCTTCCTTCTAACAATGCTATTTCATCGGTCATTCATGATCATTTCACTACTAAGGATGGTCTCAGAGTTTGTCATTTCAATGCCAACTCTATTAGAGCGCACATTGAGATGATTAGACTCTTTTTGGCTTCTCGCCCTTATTTCCACGTAATAGCTGTTACTGAGACCAAACTGGGCCAGATAGTTTGTGATTCTTTGATTGCTCTTGATGGGTATGTGCTTTATAGACAGGATCGTAACACCAGGGAGGTGGTGTTGCTTTATTTGTACACTGCTCTCTCACTTCTGTGCGTCTCTGTTCATCCTCTGGAAGCTGGAGTGGTAAGCCTGGTTTACCTGAGTATCTCTTCTGTGAGGTCAACTCATCTGACTTGGCTTCGCCCGTTTTCGTTGGTGTTGTTTATAGACCACCTCACGCTCCATTTTTGGCCAACACGGACTTTATTCCTGATTTGACCACTCATATGCACAATTATAGTACTAAGGTAGTTTTAGGAGATTTCAACACTAATTTGTGTTCTGAATCTGATGATTCTGTGTTCCTGAAGAGCCTTATTAAGGAAAATGCACTTTTTTCAGTGCCTTATGGACCTACGCATCATACTTATTCCTCTGATACGTGGCTCGACTTGTGCCTTGTCGATGCCAATGACTTACTGCTTGATTATTGGAAGACTGATGTACCATTTATTGACGGACATGATTTTATTGCTGCGACTGTGAAGTCGTCTCTCTCTCTAGGCCTACACTTAATAATTTTACTTATCATGATTATAAATCGGTTGATGAGGCTGCTATTCTTGATTATTTTCGATCGCTGAATTGTGCTGTGTGTAGCGGTGACTCTTCTCTTTTGGCTCGCCTTGAATGTCTTTACACTCATCTTAATGAAGCTATCTCACGGTTTGTGCCTGTTAGGCGTGTTCGACAGAGCAAGAGTCATCGTCCGTGGTTTACCTCTGAGCATCACCGCTTAATCTCTGAGAGAGATAGGCATTACAGACGCTTCAAACGTACTAGGCTGCGTGCTGATCTTATATGTTATAGAGATGCTCGAGATCGGGCCCATTCATGCATCGAATCAGCTAAATTACTGTATTACCACGACAGACTATCTAAGATTACTGACGCAAGACAGATCTGGAAAGAACTCAAGAACCTGGGCGTATGTTCCAGCAGTAGTGACTCTCGACATTCTTTTTCAATTAATGATTTGAATCGGTATTTTGGTGGTGTTGCGTTTGATCCTCTGGTCCCCTCCATTTCTGATTACATGAATACACTTGCTCTAGATGAACCACTTAAACCCATGTTTAAGTTTAATCCAGTTACTTTGGAGGAGGTATGGATGGCTGTTTGTCATTCAACTTCACAGGCCAGAGGGTTTGATGCTGTTCCTCAATCTTTTGTCCGTGCGGCATTTCCGGTCATTGGGCCTTTGTTATGTCGTATTTATAACGACTCATTGCGTGAATCCTTATTTCCTTCATGCTGGAAGATCTCACTGGTCACTACAATAAACAAAATCTCCTCTCCTCAAGCTTTTGGTGACATTAGGCCAATTTCTTTATTATCTTTTATGTCCAAGGTTCTTGAACGTCTAGTCCATGATCAACTCTACAATTACCTGACTATACGACAGCTACTGGACCCTTATCAGACTGGATTTCGAACTGGACATAGTACTAAGACCGCACTACTGAAACTAACTGAGGACATTAGACGCAATATGGACAGACGCTATGTGACGTTGCTGTTGCTATTTGATTTCAGCAAGGCATTTGATACGGTATGCCATGTCTCTCTGCTCAGAAAAATGTCTTCTCTTGACATCTCGCATTCAGTTGTGCGTTGGTTTGCGTCTTATCTCTCTGAGAGACAGCAGGCTGTTATTGATGCAGATGGTAATGCATCTGACTATGTAACATTAAATACTGGTGTTCCCCAGGGCTCTGTCCTTAGTCCAATGTTGTTTTCTATATACATCAATGATGTGGCTGCTGACTTCCATGCCGATGTGCAGCATCTTATCTATGCTGATGATCTTCAGGTGTACATTCACTTTCCAATTGCTAAGTTGGCTTCTGTTACTGCTCTCATGAGTGATCAAGCTGTCAGTATTGTTAACTGGGCGACAAAAAATCATCTGAAATTAAATGTGAGCAAAACAAAGGCTATTATTATTGGATCTTATTTCTATGTCAATATGCTGCCCTCATTACACATCACTGGTGTTCCAATAAACGGTGATCTTATTAAGTTTGAATCTTCTGTTCGTAGTCTTGGTGTATGGCTTGATAGTAAGTTGAACTGGAAGGACCAAATTGCGCATGTGTGTAACAGGAGTCACTCATTGCTCTATAGATTAAATTTCTTTCGAAAAAGTACCACCATTGCACTACGTAAGCATCTTATCCGTTCTTTGCTGTTTCCTTTACTTGATTACTGTTGTTTGGTCTATATTGACCTTTCTGCTGAACTCGATCTGAGGCTTCAAAGGGTTGTAAACTCTGGTATTCGTTACATCTATGGTGTAAGTAGGCGCGAGCACATCTCTGTTTATAGGTCCTCTCTAGGCTGGTTATCCACTTTGGGTAGAAGAAACTACTTCGCTACTACCTTCTTATACAAAATGTTTTTGTCATGCTCACCTTCATATCTTTATTCTAGATATTTGTGGAGCCGGCCTGTGAGGACACTGAGGGGTGATGTGAGACCGTTAACCATTCCTTTTTCATCTACCGAGTATCACCAAAGATCGTTCCTGGTTGTGTCATCGCAACTATGGAACGGTCTACCATCATCTTTAAGAGATTCTTCATCGTTGGCATTATTCAAGGCATCAACATATTCGCACTACCTTTCCCTTGAGAATGAGCCTCTGCTCCGAGCTAGGCTTTAATTATTTTAATTACTGTATCATTATTTTAATTATATTTTTACTTAGTATCTCATTTTATATATATATACTTACGAATTTGTATTATTTTTGTTGTACAACATAATGTACAGTTAATAAATTTAAATATCTCTCTCTCTCTCTCTCTCTCTCTCTCTCTCTCTCTCTCTCTCCTCCCTCCTCCCTCCCTCCCTCTCCCTCTCTCTCTCTCTCTCTCTCTCTCTCTCTCTCTCTCTCTCTCTCTCTCTCTCTCTCTCTCTCTCTCTCTCTCTCTCTCTCTCTCTCTCTCTCTCTCTCTCTCTCTCTCTCTCTAATTAGTGGATTCACTAGAAGATAAAAAAGAAAAATTTTTTAACAAAAACAAACAATTTAAAAAATTTTTAATAAATAAAAACCGACTTTAAAAGTATCGAATAAAAACAAAATTTTTTACAAAAAATAAGATTTCAAAAACATTGCACTAAAAGATGACAAATAAAAAATTTTTAACAAAAAAAAACCGACTTCAAAAAATGCACTGAAAAGTAGCAAATAATTTATTATCTTTAGAAATCATACAAATAATTGGTAAAATACAATTTTAGAAGTCGGCGTCTAATTCTAAATCTGTGGTGCGTAAGCAGAACGACTTACTAGGAGAGTGTCACACCTCCGGATCACGGATTTTGCTCAAACTTCGGGATAAGTTTTCAGATGATAAAATATGGAAAAAACGAAAGTTATAGTCATAAATACTCAATATTTCCCTAGTTACAGGCAATTAAAGAAAATCACTAAAAAAGTTACTAGATTTTTAAACGCATATAGTTCTTTAGCGTGGATAGCTACAAGCTAAAAAATTTTTTTAAATTAAAGCTGAGCTCAAATCCTTTCGAAACAGTAGTTACAGCATATCAAAATATTATTTTTTTCCCAAAGTTAGAGCGTAATAAGGATTGGACCTAATTTCAGCTTTTATTATTAATTAATGTTTTTAAAAGAAAAATCAGGTCCAATGTTTATCACGCTCTAACTTTGGGAAAAAAATAATATTTTGACATGCTATAACTACTGTTTCGAAAGGATTTGAGCTTAGCTTTAATTTAAAAAAAGGTTTAAGCTTGTAGCTATCAATGCTAAAGAACTATATGCATTTAAAAATCTAGTAACTTTTTTAGTGATTTTCTTTAATTGCCTGTAACTAGGGAAATATTGAGTATTTATGACTATAACTTTAGCTTTTTCCATATTTTATCATCTGAAAACTTATCCCGAAGTTTGAGCAAAATCCGTGATCCGGAGGTGTGACACTCTCCTAGTTAGTCCATTTTTTCAAAAATAACGTTCACATTCATTGTTCAAAAATAACGTTTACATTTATTGTTATAAAATAACGATTACATTCATTGAGGAATTAGACGCCGACTTCTAAAATTGTATTTTACCAATTATTTGTATGATTTCTAAAGATAATAAATTATTTGTTACTTTTCTGCCGTCCAAAGTGTAAAAGTGGTTAACTACATTGGAATCCCATTGGAGTTAAGGTTTTCTTACTTTGGACGGCAGTTTTCAGTGCATTTTTTGAAGTCGGTTTTTTTTTGTTATTATTACTACATTATATCATTTTTTTAAGGTGGATCATTCGCTAGCTACAGTTTGTTGTTCATAAAAATTAAAAGTTAAAAAAATTCTTCAATATTTTGAAAATAATTAATTCATACCAAGAAAAAAATCTCCATAAATTTTCAAGTAACCTTAACGATTAATTTTTTTATATGTGCTCACTCAAAGTTTGCGTGTTTTGTATCTTATAGTAGTAAAAAGATAAACTTTAAGTGAGCATAAATAATAAAATCAGTCGTTAAGGCTTCTTGAAAATTTACGGAAATTTTTTTCTTGGTATAAATTAATTATTTTCAAAATATTGAAGAATTCTTTTAACTTTTAATTTTTATGAACAACAAACTATAGCTAGCGGATGATCCACCTTAATAAAACAAATTTTTTTGTATTACTTGTATTACGTAAACTACTTAATGGATTAGTTCCAAAGTTTCGATGCGAATTATTCGCTATTGTCTGGAGAAAACAAGCTTTTGAAAACTGATTTTCTCAGAGTAATTTTAATTTTAGAGAATCTTGAAAATTTTGAACAAAATTTTTATTTTTCATTTTTTTTTTATTTTACGAAAACTATTCGATGGATTTCTCCAAAATTTGTATGAAAGTTTTTCGCTACTTTCTGAAGAAAACAAGCTTTGTAAAACTTATTCTCTTAGCGCAGTTTTAATTTTAAAACATTTTGAAAATTTTGGAAAAATTCATTTCTTATTTTTTTGATATTTTATGTTAACTATTAGCTTAAAATTTTGCATGGAAATTATTTGCGATTGCCAAAATAAAATAAACTTTTTAAAATTGATTATCTTATATTTTTCTTTTTCATTTTTTTTGTATTTTTCGTAAAAAACTCGATGGAATTGCTCCAAAATTTGCATTCAAGTTATTCGCTATTGTCTGAAGAAAACAAGCTTTGGAAAATTAGTTTTCTTAGCGCATTATTAATTGATTATCATTATATTTACTATAATTATCATAATTACAACAATAACTATAACCGACACTTGGCTTATCAATTGCAATAATCAACTTTTGAAATTAAATATTGTTACGTTTTTACGTATATTATAACAGAGAATATATTTAAATAAACAAAATTAAATATATCTATGGGTTTCACGTGTACTTGTCTTACGTACACGTGCACTTACCGTCAAACAATTGACTTTCAGTATACAGCTGATCAGCAAAGTCTAATACTGCTAATCTGCTTTGATTATCTCCCTGTAGCTATGAAAATCAATCAAACAATATTTAATACTCTAACAGAACTTCGCTTAGAAGTTCTTCCACCCGAACGTCTGGTATGACAAAGCCCACGGCGTATACCCAAGAAATCTGCTAAATATCGTCGTTCAATAAACAATGTATTATATTCAATATATAAAATCGAGACAAGATAAAATTCAATCAGCAAGGAACTGAGGTTATGCACTAATTAGTATTTAAATTTAATCTTACTTTGCTTTATTCAAAAAAATTATTAAATTAAATACGAGCAATTTAAACTATGAAAGAATCGCATTAAGAGTGAAATCAAATGTACTCATTGAATAAAAATAATACCTAACCCAATCTGAAATATGACGCATTGATGCGGACGACTGTCTCTTACGCGACAAATTAAACGAACATCATAAAGAACATACGCAAAAGTCTGCAGACTTACATGTACCGGGGAAAGATCCGCTCAGAGATTTTTTATATCTTTTTGATTAGCGACTTGGAGTATACTCTGTAGCTGCATCGTAGACACGCGGTGCAGCTTGCCGTCTCTCTCGTACTCTTCATTAAACCAACCGTGAAGGCTTTGACAAAGTGCAGCGAATGGTTGTCAAATGATTATTGTCTAGCCAATAATCATTGCACACCTTAGAGCATATACTACTGGAGGCAGCTTTGAATGCGCCGTGCTCGTGGTTAAGTTGAGAAAGAAAAAAGTATGTTGAGGTGGACAGGTATCTCTTTTTCTCCGGCACGTGATTGGTTTGTTTTGTTCCCTATTTCTTTATCACATGACTAAAAGATAGAAATAGCTATCAACTTTAGTATATCTTTCTTTTTCCCAACCCAACCACGCGTGCAGTGCGTTCAGAGCTGCCTCCAGTAGTATATGCACTAACAAGGAAGGTACCCGAAGTGTCCGGCGCCGATTTCGTTCAAACTTTGATATGTTGTAAAACATAAAAAAATTAGAGACACGTATTTTTGTTTACCTGCGGAAAAACATATTAAGGGGGTGAAAATCACACTTAAAGTTTACCTCAAAATACCGTTCTTTCTAAATATCTCAGCTCAAACTCTATATTTTCTTATAAAACAAAATGGAAATTAATTTTCGTGCAAAGGACAAGCAATCTATAATAATTTAAGAAGTTGGGTTTGCATTCCTTAATCTTTAGGGGATGAAACCCCCTTTTTTCGTCATGATTATGTAATAAAACATTATAAAATCACTTAAAAAAAAGGAAAAAATTCTTCAAAACAAAAAATTGAAAAGTAAAGTTGACGCGTTTTCGCATTTTCATGAATTTAACCCTTAAAAGGGGTAAACCACTCCTTTCAAAAAAAATCAAGAAATACAAGTTACAAGTAGTCTAATTCCGTAAATACACGTATGTAGGAGTTTTTTAGGTTGCTAAACCTAGGTTTTAAATACAATTCTCATCAAAATATTCAGCAAGCATCTATTGTGAAGCTTAATGCAAAAAAAACTGTTTTCGCAATTTCACATATGAAAATCTTTTAATTATATAGTTTATTATTTAGTTCTGCTTCATCTCAAGATAGTATTAATAGCAACAAGAGATATATTGAATATATATTATAGAGTATTGAAAAAGTAACACAATTTTTATACATTTCTAAATGTTTTATATTTTTATAATTAAATGTCTATTTTTAATTTTTGCAATATAAAAACATGGAACATTATGGATTATATGTAGAGCCAAAATGATATTCTTCAAAAAAATGTTTCAAACACAAAGATTTTTTGCACCAAGAACATCGAATGATTGCAACATTTTTACAACCATCAATCTCACAATGTGTACCACATTAATCTCCAAAACTAAAACTTACTGGATTTTCGAAATCTGCTGGTTTGTCAATTATGTATACACTTTTATACTACGAATATCGGAAAAGATTTTGATATCTTGGCGACGAAAACTGATTGTAAATCAAAGATTGTAATCTGACAATATTATTTCTCATATGCAAATTTAAATCTTCATTAACGGCAGGCCGGAGTAGAACCTGATACCGACCGAGTAACAATTGAGTTGTTTGTTATTTACTCAAGTATTAATCGGTGTATCTGCAAATTAAAGGTTATGCGCAATAGATATTATTATTACAAATATTTATGCACAAGAAAAAAAAAATCTATCGCTTTGTTTTTGAGAAAAGTAAGGAACGCGAAAATATTATAAACATAATCTTTTACTTCGGCGTTCCTTACTTTTCTCAAAAACAAATCGGTAGATTTTTTTTTTCTTGTGCATAAATATTTGTAATAATAATATCTATTGCGCATAACCTTCAATTTGCAGATACACCGATTAATACTTGAGTAAATAACAAAAATGCCAATTAGACAAGGACAGCGAATCCGGCCTGCTCTTAATTAAAATTACACTGTCTGAAAAAAGTCTAACAAAGTTTTTCCATATTTTAAACCCATAAACATCTAAAGCTTAGATATTTCCAGTTGTTCCTGTAGGTATTATTTGATAACATACTTCTTTATTATGTGGTGTAGCTTCTTTTATAACTGTTGGGCAATGACCGCTCCAAGAATCAATCAATAAAAGGCTTTTAGGTCCAATATTAGGAAAGTATATTTCCTTTAACCACGTTTTAAAACGTTCTGAAAATTTTATAATCTATTAACATAAGTTTGGATACAAATACGCGGAGAGAGTTCAAATAATTATTTTCATGAATGTCACATTACCTGTAGTTAATTTACCAGATTTTGAAGCTGTAACATACACATTTGTAGGCCTGAAGAGAGTAGATGAAACTACTGGCCCAAAAACTCTACTTTTCTCCTTTGAAACCATAAACAAAGGTGATAGTAATTTACCCTCGGCTAAAATAGTGAGCTGAACTGTATAACTGTGAGTAGTAGACGATATAGACTATACGAGACATTGTACGTTCTTCTTTCCTTCAGTAGCCAATGTTCGGCCGGAGTGTATTTCCAACTGAAAACCGCTTTGATCAGAATTATATGTATTTTTAATTCCTATTGAGCCCATTAATCTTTGGACCGTCTCAACGAATGCCTTTTATTTCGCCCCTTGTTTTGTTTCTAAACTTTTCTTGGTAATAAATTTATTGATTTTTCTGGAAATAATTCTATGAGCTTGTTTGAATTTCGAAAGCTAGTGTTTAGAAGCCTTGAATCTTGTGTCTTTATTTCCAATTAATTTTTGTGCTTGTAGGGCCCATTTTATTAAATCATTGTCGTGTACTATCATTCCTGACTCTATAGCAGTTTTAAAATTTTCTATTGTAAAATCACAAATTTGTTTAATTTTTTCACAGTATGTGCCACTTTGATTTATTTGATGGGCTCAGCGACGTAATTATCGATCGGAAGTAACTTTTCTGAATTTTTGTTAAATTGATTGCAAAGATAAATTCTTTTCTTCCGTTTCTCCATCATTACACCACATTTTTTTTATATTCAAAACTTACTGGTTCGTTGTCTATTGTGCACACATCCGTAGGTGCTTCAGGATCTTCAGGAAGAGTGAGTAACTCTTCGTCTTCTACAATATGAGCATGAGCCTCCTTGAATTCTTCTTGTAAATGTAGTGATTCTTCTTTTATGATATCAAGATTGTTATACGATTTTATTAAATCTAGGAGGATTGTTTGAAAATGATCTTTTATTTCTATTTTTTGTACATTGTAAGGAGTTTCTTCTATGTTTAAAGTTTAAAAATAGGCAAGTAAAAGATTAATTACTACACTTAGTGGATTAAAAACTACATTTGGTGGATTGATTTTCATTGTGATACAAAAATATTTAATAACTATAAATGTTCAGTTGTTTTAGAAAGCATCTTTTCAAAATTTTATTGACGTACGTTTATAATTTCAATATTAAAATCTTGTTTAGGATTAAGTTTTTGGAAAAATTAAATCTTAAGAACGTCTGGAAAGAACTTCAAAACGTTTTTATATTTATAAGTAATAATATATTATTTTTCTGTTTTATATGTCTAACGATCATTAAATGTTAACACTACCATCACTTACATTAGACTGGCTGTAGCATCAAATGTATTATGAATGAGTGGCTTGTAGTCATATGTCTTATCAATGAAAAGATACTGCTATTATTCCGTACTTGACGCCAAAACTCCAAAAGTATATTTACATTACATATCTTTTTTATCACACAGATAAAACTTATTTTTCCAACATATTTGATGTGACTTTTGACTTTGAGGTAAATAATGAATCAAAAGAACTTCACTTTTTTACATGTCGAAAAATAATAACAAAAAATAAAAATTATAATCCATTTACATTGATTCATTTATTCATTTGTTAAAGCTTCTTGATTTTTAATATTGAGTTATTGGATGCCATTTAACTTAAAGTTAGAATTTAATGTGATGATGTAATTTAAATTAATAAATGACTTGAATTTTATGACTTTAGCATAATTTATTTTAATTTCTTTGCGATTTTCCGCCTATCGTAGTAAGCTGTATCAAGCAAAACGCTCTGTAACACAATACATGCGAAATTCGATACATAAATTTTAATACAGGAAATCACGAATTCGTTAACTACAAAATTGTTAATTCGGTAAAAAATACAAATTAATTTTCTTACGTCAAAGAATGCGTGAATAAAATATGAGACTTGCCACTAAAAATTTGGAATCGTACACGTTTTTGTGAAATGGCACTGTCGAAAAACATCGTAACGACTATTTGTATTTATTAATGTGACTAGGCTTCGAGTTTATAAAATGGGAGAGAAAAAAAAAATAGCTTAACCTATACTGTAGTTTGAATATTTGATGGATATTTAGAATTTAAAATTTGGATATCAAACCGTAGAAAAATTTTCTTGTAATAATTTCAGAGTAAACTTCTAACAATTTTTTAAATTATTTGTATTTGTAATTTTATTAAAACTATTATTATTTGCTATATACAGCATTTCATTAATCATTTTTTTGTCATCATCAGTTTCTCTATCCAAAATTTTAAATTTTTTGAAATCTAAAATATGATTATAAGTTTTTTAATAAACAGCTGTGAAGTATTTTTCATTATATCTATTACATGCTTTCTTGTGCTCATGTATACGCTTTTTTACAAATCTGCGTGTCTCACCAAAGTAATAACGATTACAATTTAAATAATTTATTTTTTAAACAACATTTAAAATGATTTTTCAAACGCGTCTTTGTCTAATTTTATAATACTGTTAAATTCATCTGTAGTTTTGTACATAACATATATTTTTAGATTTCTTAAAAAATATTTTATATCGGATTCAAGATATTTGTTTCCGAATTTGCAAAATGTGATGACGGATTTGTAATCAGCGACCTAAAAAACTCATGTACGAGTATTTACGGAATTAGGCCACTTAAAACTTGTATTTCTTGATTTTTTTTGTAAGGGGTGGTTTGCTTCTTTTAAGGGTGAAATTCATGAAAATGCGAAAACACGTCAACTTTACTTTCCAATTTTTTGTTTTGAAGAATTTTTTGTTTTGAAGAATTTTTTCCTTTTTTTAAGTAATTTTATAATGTTTTATTACATAATCATGACGAAAAAGGATATTTCATCCCCTAAAGATTAAGGAATGCAATCCCAACTTCTAAAATCATTATAGATTGCTTGTTCTCTGCATGAGAAATAATTTCCACTTTTTTTTATAAGAAAATATAGAGTTTAAGCCGAGATATTTAGAAAAAACGGTATTTTGGAGTGAACTTTAAGGATGGTTTTCACCCCCTAAATATGTTTTTCCGCAGATAAACAAAAATATGTGTCTCTTATTTTTTGATGGTCTACAACATATTAAAGTTTGAACGAAATCGGCGCCGGACACTTCGGGTACCTTCCTTGTAAGTTGCACACTGTTGACCAGAACTGAAACTTCTACTACACTAATAATTTGTGCGAAGAACAATTGCCAATCAATCTAAAAACAGTTAAAAAATAACGATGACGCTCAAACGCAAACAGAAAGAAAATATGGCAGCTAAACAGTCTCTAGATGCGTACGTTAACGTATCTCGTGCGAATCTACCCGTCTTGCCTTGCTCGCGCGCTCTTCAACAGTCAGCCATCCAAGTAGCTGAAACATCCATTTTCTGTCTCACTCCTATACTCTCAAAGCAAGCATAAAGCTCACAGTGTGTTGTGCAACTTACAACGAGGACAGAGATATACATATACTAACACATAGTATTTGTGTAATTTGCTATCCTCGTTACAATATATAGTTATGTTCTAATTATAAGGAAGTAGATATTTTTTGTATCACAACTGAGTTTGGTAATCCTAAATCAGTCAGTTTACGTAAAGAATAAAATAAACAATCAATAATCAAAGTACAAATATAAGTTTGTTATACGTTCGCTAAGAGAGAGATATCCTATACTGATTTTATATAGTCGCCTAATACGTCCTTACTGCTTCCGTCGTTCTAACGTACTCTCGTCTCTCACTAGGTAATTCTCGATTTTGACTAACAAATTTTTTTTTCTATTTTTTTCATTAATTTGTACATATTTAGACTTTAGGAGTCGAAATAAGTGGTTTTCAGAAAATGTGTGTATGTATCTGTCTGCGTATGTGTATGTGTGTTTGTGCGCGTGAGTATATATATATATGTGTGTGTGTGAGTATGTATTCATTAAACCAGTTAGATCTCGAAAACTAGTCAATGGATTTGCCAAAAATTTTGTATAAAATTAATTTTTTTGTATAATTGGTGTGAAAGCTATTGGAAATAAACAAACAAAATTTATAAACAAACATTAATAACACTTGTAAAAATATGGGAATGATTATTTGTGAAATACAAAGCAAACCATCAAAGCCCTTGATGGAGTGGTGTTTATTAATTTTCATAAAAAAGTCATTGAACATTTGACGTGCAACATGTTCTCTTGGAGCAAATAACAAATCCAGAGAATGACACAGGATACACTTGTTCATAATCTACTTGAGAGTAATTTCCATACACCACATCTGTCCTATCTAATCTGCATAATTTTATCTCTGAAGAAAATCTGACATATAAGGGATCATCAGTCCATATCTTATTTGGTAAATTAGAGTCACTAACTATGATTATTTTATGATCAGGATATCTAAGATTTAACTCTTTAATCTTTTTTAATGGGCTTTATAGACAGTTTATCTGATGGAGAAAAATAGACATATCCAATAAAAACTTTCCACCAAGCAATGATGATAATTGATTGTTATTCATTCTTAAGTTGACCTGACTATAATCAACAGAAAAAACAATGGTCTGAGACTTCTTTAAACCTGAAAATAAAAATTTAAGTATTCAAAGTAGGGCAGTTTACCCAGCTATACTTTTTCATTCTCCTTTCTTTCTTTTTTCCATTTTTTGTAGGTTAAGTGCTACGTGCAAAAACGGAGCACAAATTATTCTTCAAAATACTTGCAAAAATTAAAAATATGATATATAATAGTTAAGAATAATGTAAGCGACTCTTTAGAAATTTTTTTACACTTGATTATGTAAGAATAATTAAATAAACAAATAAGCAACATAAGAGATGCAGATAAAACGTGTTGGCTATGCATTCCCTCGTGACTATTTTGAATATAAATGGAACATAAATATTTTCTATTTTAATTTTTTTTTTATGATGAAAATATTTTTATTAAATATTATTCATTATTATAACCTCCACTCCATGTCATCGAACTTCTATGACACATCTCTTTACTTTTATTTTGCATCATGTGAGCAGAACACACAAAGTCTTGCAGAATAGAAAGTCGCATAATAGCTATCATTGGTTATTTCTATTACTCAAGCTCTACTCTGCATATCTATTCTTTATCATCTGATCGAGGCCTAAGGCTCGAATTCATAGTCATGACTTGAGTATTCAGTCTAACTTGGAACTTAAGTATCATCACTTGAATATCAGCTGTTATTTCAATTAAGTGTTATATCTTTACCGAAGAGCATCTCATTAATAAAATATGCTACTTGAAGAAATTATCACAGTCAGTTATAAAACATAAAATCACACGGATAAGATACTCGTTGATAAAGATGTAACACTCAATTGAAGTAACAGCTGATACTCAAGTAACGATACTTTGGTTCCAAGTTATACTTAACGCTCAAGCAACGTCTACGAATTAGTGCCTAAGGTTCGGAGTGATAAGCGTAACGCAAGTAACGGTTGTATCATTTGTCTTTTTTTTGTCATGACAGAGACAAAGACAGAATAAGTTTTAAATAACCATTGTTACTTGAGTTGCGTCTATCGATTTGAGCTTAAGAATTTTCCCTCATGGGAGTTTTGAAACTTGTATATATGGTCACGCCGTTGCCATATTAAATATATAGTTTGTAAACAGTATTATGTGTACAATATTACGTCGATAGTATTATTTTAATTAAATATATGTACTCTAACGTGATCATCAGAATTTTATTCTTATTATTATTTATTTTACTTCAATCTAAAACTTAGGTAAACATTCTGTTTAATTTTCTATCTGTAGAATATTATATATCTTCAAAATGTTTATGTTATTGAAATTGATGTAGATCTGTCTGATATTCGACAAACGTTATTTTATTATTGACTATAAAACAATGTCGAGTGAGGAGATGCCACTTGACGAAGTGGAAGTTGTGCATATTAAAAAAAAAGATGTATAGGTTATAATAGATGCTGCAAGCCATTACCCAGTAAAGAAGTTAGTTCAACGAAAAGTTGCACAAAATATCAAACGAAATTTTGAAAGAGTTTAATGAAAAATTCAATTCAGAACGTCTGTTAACATCTAACAATAGAATTTGTGCTAAATGTGGAAAGTGAATGTATGCTGTCTGCGTTTATACTGAGTCATCACGATGTAATTTTCTCTATTCAAAATATTTTTACAATTATATTATTTTTATTACTTGAATATTTTCCTATATTTTTTAATTCTATTATAGGTACATCTCAAAATATAGAATCACGAGAAGATCCATCAAATATCCCTATGTTCGTAGAAGAGCTTTTACAAGACCATGAGGATGAAGCAAATGTTCCTGTAAATGATTTGCAGATGTTCATGGATTTATTAGTCAATTTGAAGATGAAATATCACAATATAGAGACATCTGAAATAGAAAAAGTACAGATATTGACTCTATTACCGTTAAGTTGGCCATACAGTGAAATTAAAAAATATTTTAATGCTTCAAATTAAATGATTAATTTGTCAAAAAATTGCAAATGAATGCAGGTTCTCTGTCGAAACCATCTGTAAAAAGAGAAAATCTACAAAATTTATCAAAAAACAGTTGGTGATAACATGAAACAATTTCGAACAAATTCGATAAATCATTCTAATTATATAAATGGAATGTAATTGAATTTGGTAATATATTATTCAAATAGAATGTTAGTGCTTGAATATTATCCAGGCAAAAATTAATATCAATCTATAATAATTTCAGGACATTCTGTTTCTGAAGCACACAATCAAACTGTGATTAATTTTTGTTAAAGTGAAGAAAATACTTACATACTATCTGGCAAAAAAGACTGTGTTAATTATAAGGATGTGAAGGGGAAGGATATTTATGAGCAAAAATGTCTTTTGCTTTGTACATTAAGAGAATTGTACAGACTGTTTTGTGATCAATTTCAGTCTAATATTTCTATAGGATTTTCTACATTCACTAAATTAAAGCCAAAATGTTGTGTGTTAGCTGGTAGCAGTAGTACACATTCTGTGTGTTTGTTTGATTCGTCAAAATGTCAAGTTAATGATATCAGGTATTTTTGATTTCTTTTTAACACTTTTACTCAAATAACAATTTTTGTGATATTAATTAAATAAAAACAATTTTTTAGGTTGTAGTTTAGAAAAAATGACAGAAGGCTATTCGCGCCAGTTTAAGAATTACAAAGATATTTTAAAATTTATCATTTGTGATGAAAATGAAATGTCAATGACATACAAATGCTATTTTGGTGACTGCGACAAATGTCCTGGTATTCAAAGCTAAGAGTCTTACTTGACTATGATTTTTAATAAGAAAGAAGTTAAAGAAGTCAATCATGCACAATAGATGTTTTCTCCCGGAGTCATTTTAAAAAATATTGTTGAAGACGTTAATGATTTTATATCTTTATTTTGTGACAAAATCCAAACCTTACAGCCACATTCTTACATTTCAAAAGCACAATCTGAATATTTTAAAAAATTAAAAAGTGAATTACAAGAGGATGAGGTTATAGAATGTTTAGATTTTTCAGAAAATTATGCTTTTTTCGCTCAAAACGATCCACAAGGATTTCACTGAAATAATGACCAGGCAACAGTATTTGTTACATATATTTATTATGTGGAACATACAAGATTATCAGGCAAGTCATTTGTAATAATTCCAAATAACTTGGCTCATAATACTGTGGCAGTCTATACGTATCAACAACTACTGATTATATATATTTAAAAGAAAATTTCAAAGGATTAAAAAGTATCCACTATTTTAGTGACGGAGCCCCTTAGCAGTTTGAAAATTTCAAAAACATTTTAAATCATTATCATATTAATATAATGATGATTTTGGAATATCAGCAGAGTGGCATTTTTCCCAACTGCACATGGTAAAGGTGCATGTGATGGAGTACGCGGTTCTATTAAAAGAGCCGCAGCTAAAGCAAGCCTTACACTTCCACGCGAAGAGAAAATTCATGCTGATAGAGCATGCGAACTGCCATCTATGCGAGTATATAAAATATTGATACAAATATGACAAGCATGAGAAGCTCTATCAGTATTAGATTACCTTATGCTAAAAAAGATGGTATAGGTAGTAAATAAAGCATGAACGGCATTCACTGATGACTCGCGTGGTATACTTCGATGACTCTCCTCTCTAATATCCTTTATTTGCTTGAGTCGCCTCCTCTTTTGGGTGGCAACGCGAGAAAACATGGCTGGTCTATATCTAAAATCATGTCGCAAATTTTGTCAACTTATTTTCGTCGCATGAATCTTTTTTTCTTTTCTTTTCTTTTTTTATGAGGGAACAGACATTATAAATATAATCTGTTAAACTTTGTAACTATTAATAATTAATTTTTTACTTAAAATTTAATTATTTTAAACAGCTGGGGGGCAGATCTAGTGCGTAACGTTCGCGCTTTTCCTTTTGAGTACGCTTATTTAACTCTCGGCTAGGATCACTTTTTTTTATTGTTTTAATATTTTTTATTCCTTTTTATATTTATTTTTTTTAGATTTTGTATTTTTTTAATAATTTTAAAATTTAATTTTTCACAAATACGCTCATTTTTTTCAATGAAAATTAAAAAAAAACATAATTCTTTATAGGTAGTAATTACAAATATTGATAAATAAATAATAGTGATGTTTATTTTATAATAGTATAGTTTAATTTATTTATATTTTAATTTATAAAATTTACAATAAATTACAATAAATGAATAAAACTGAGGTATTTAATTATGTTATAATTTATATTATATATTGATATATGTTTTGTAAGGGTGGTTTTATTTGGGAGATTTTAAATATATTTAATTAAATACGAAATAATAGTTGGCTTATAATTCCCAAATTCTGAGATTTACCAGCCTACAAAAAAAAGTAATAATAATATAACAGGGGAATTAGATACTCTACCTTTAATATTCTAACCAATTATAAGTTCACTTCAATAAATAAATTAATAAATGTCTAATTATAGAGAGTAAAATTCACTAAATAAACTTTAAGTAATTCAATTAAAAGAGTTTAAGTTAAGCCATAGACAAATTCATTTATAAGACAAATTCCTTAAATAAATCTAGGTTAAGTTAAAATAAAAAGAGACTATTGCATTCAAATAAAATGTGATAAATTACAGAAAAGAAAATTATTAGTTTAAACTAGTAAGCAATAATAATAATTCGAATCTATTTAATATTATAGAAATTGAACAACGAATGCAACACGTGTTCAATATATATTTTAGGTTTTGTGAGGGTGGGGCTCGAACAACAATGCGTATCCCAGATTACGCAATTCTCCAATTGGTGGCGCTAGTTTCGAGTTTCTCCTGAGTCTTTCTCTCTCTGACCTTCAATAGGCGTTTCGTAGAAGCGAGGTTATATAATTTTTTATAGCAATTTAATATATATATTTTCCTATATAAATATCCAGAAACTAAATTACTGTGACTTTTGAATTTAATTTAATTTAAATTATTTGATTTTAATACTTTAATATCTTCACAATTTTAAGAAAATTACTTTTAAATCAAAGAAAAATTATCTAAGGAAAATAGTTCCCATAGAATTTATCAAATAAACTATCTCTTATTAACTTCTCACAAGGTTAGGACTTACACCAACTAATAGTACATTACGATACACGTGCTCTAAGTGGTCCTTTTTTACACGGCGTGCAGTTAGCGCCCGAGCGCAGCGAGGGTGCTATGCACGTCGTGTAAGAGGACCACTTCGAGCACACGTATCGTATATTATTTTATAGCGCGTGTGAGATAAATTCGCCACACGTAATTAATACCCCAGAAAATCAATATTATCAAAAACTATACACACCACGAATGATAATTCGTAAATAAAAACGAATTCTATATATCAACAAAACTATGCACACCACGAATGATAATTCGTAAATAAAAACGAATTCTATATATCAGCAAAACTATGCACACCACGAATGATAAATCGAAAAAAAGTAAAACTATTTATTATCAATGATAGACCCATCGCAAACAAAAAAAAGCAAAAACGATATCAAAAATATTCTTAGATTGAGAAATTATATCAAATAAGTATTGATGTCAGTGATATTTTATTAATTAAATACAATATGATAAAAAGAGAACTTGCCGATTATTTAGATTTATGTATACACAGGTCAGACAAAGCAAAGCATCTAGTTTATTGTTCGTACAGCTATCTCTTTCTTTCTCATTCTTAGGCCGTACACACTGTACACGCATGCGCGCCGCTCACAGATGTTTTGTTTTGTCGACAACTCACGGCACAACAGTAATTTATAAACTATAGTTTTGATTTTCTTGATGTTTTCAATTCTTTATTAAAGTATTTATATTTTTTGATTGATTTTCTACGTATTATCATGTGTGAAAAGACATTTCTACGTATTAATATATATACAAAGAGTGATTGTGATGCATGATTTCGATATTACTTTTTTGAACAGTATGATAATAGAAAACGCGAATTTAGCTCACGCAGTGCTATAAAAGAAATTATTAATCCCTTTAGAATTTTAACAATAGCTTAATAATATATTAAGAATTTATTGTATTCAATAAAACATAAAAGTTAAGTAAAAGAGAACTAAAAAAAAAAAATTTCTAGATCAGTTACTGTTATTGTAAATTATAAACAATTGCAATTTCACTTTAAGTAGAAGAACAAATAAATAGTAATAGTAAAGTCACTAGATTAATTTTTACACTACACTCGATTAGGATAGATAAAAAAAAAAGAATTCACTAATTAATTTTTTTTCTATTTCACTTTAATCACCAAAAAAAAAGTATTATATATTTAGCTTTCACAATCTTTCACCACCACAATCTATTTGATATGTAGAATAATTTAAAATTTTGCAAATTAAATGTCCACGTGGCTATTTTTATAGCCTGCCGTAGACTTCCGCTAAACTTATTCGCGAGAGGGAGATTGTGAGCTATGTTCCCTGGTTAATTTCTCACAAGTAAAAAAAAATTTATTTAATTAGATAGTACCTTTTCCTGGGTAGACTGAGTCGTAGCCATCATCTCAATTCAACAAAGGAAGAACTCGTCAATTATCTAGGCGATGTATAATCCTACGTGGGTTTCAAGATGACCAACAATCTCCCTGATACGGTATAGGCACACGCAGTGGCAGTAATAGATCTCCGCAAGAGAAAATAACGTCCAATAACGATAATCAATAACAACTATTTAACAATATTCAATTTACAAAAGAAAATTTTTAACAATTAAAGAAAGCAACTATTAACAAATTCAACAAATTTAACAATTATAAGAAAATCTAATAAGTAGCAAAAATTTAACTATGAGGTGAAGCAAAAAATGACTTGATAACACGATGACTAAAACGACAATGAGGCACGAAGAAGAAGGAAGCGAACGCTGAGCATCAGTGGCTTCTTCTTCTCTATTGCTCTCTTTATTACTCTTGTTATTTCCTATCTACTATCTTTTTCTATTTCGCGACTCACTAATTAAGTAAAGTTCTTTTCATCACCTTATTCTGGTGTAGTTCGGTACTCGCTAGTCAAATTACATGTTACTTCCTATTACTAGTGTAGTATTTTTACACTTTACCTGTTACGCCATCTGCGCGCTTAATTTGATTACAGTTTATCTTATTTTCTCTATGAATAACTAATTATTTGTCTAATTGCAATAAAAAGTTTCATTTTTATCGAATAATATAAACGAGCATTAATTAGTAATATAAACAATAATTTCTGATTATTCGTTATTTTTAGATTCGCTTAAATCTTCATTTTATTAATGATTTTCATTTTTAATTATTTCGTACAATTTCAATGTCAATTTGTTCATTTGTACTATAACGCAATCTATAAAAATGTACAAAAAGATATTTACAACAAGCAAACAGGAGTTATTATTTAAATTATGTTTAAATATCGTTAGTCTTTGAGCGCCCCCTATAATATGACTCATTACAATTCATATCAGTTCATCTTTCATCTCTTTTTATCATAATTAAGTTTTTTATATATGTGTTATCTTTTTACCATACGCGTTTATCCTACTTTATCGACTTTAATTATTATCTCAGTCTATTTCTATCTATCTCTCTCTTTTTCTACTTTTTACATAACTCTACGCGAGCGCCACAATAGCATGTTCGCGCGAGCACGTGTTCGTATATATTTTATGCCGTCGGCGCCGCTTCGCCACCTCCTGGATGTTTGGTAGTGAGAATCGTCTGCTCGAGGCTTTCGTCGTGATTCGCGAGTGACGTGAGTGTAACCATGTGTGTATGTGTGCCTTGGTTTGTGTTAGTGAGTGTCCCCACCTGGGCATAATCTCCAAAACACGGTCTCACGTGTTACTAGTTGACAGGTTTAAGCATCAGCACCGGGAACAAGAAAAATCAACAACCAGGTGGATTAGTACCCTGGGTTTTAATGGCGTGGTCCTGGTGTGCATGTGTATGCAGCGTTTGAGTGTGCGGTAAGGTAGTTAACATTTTCATTCTGTTAAGTTTTAAGAGGATAGAAAGAGAGAAAAGATTGTCTTGGAGTGAGAGAGAAGATGTGAATATAGACAACATCTTCGATCTCTCATTAAGACACAAAAAAAAATTTTATTAAAAGAGAAAAGCCGCGTTACAGTTTATAAAGACAAAATTGATCTATAATATTGTGAACATCACTATTATTTATTTATTAATATTTTTAATTATTTCGTATATAAAATAATTTATTTAAAAATATTAATTAAAAAACGAGCATACTTTAAGTAACTTATGAAAAAAATAGATTTGAAAATTAATAAAAAAATAGAAAATATAAAAAATATAAATGAAAAAAGTAATAAAAACTATTGAACTAAGAAAAAAAAAGTTTTAAAAAAGTGGTTCTAGCCGAGAGTTGAATTCGCGCACTCAAAGGGAAAAGCGCGAACGTTACGCACTAGACCAACACTACTTCGAAACATCTCTGGCGTAAAATCGTACATGATCATCTGCCCCCCAGCTGTTCGAAATAATTAAATTTCAAGTTAAAAATTAATTATTAATAGTTACAAAGTTCAAAAGATTATATTTATAATATCCCTTTCCTCATAAAAAAAGAAAAGAAAAGAGAAAAAAAGATTCACGCAACGAAAATACCTTAACGAAACTTGCGACATGATTTTAGATATAGACCAGCCGTTTTTGCTTGCGTCGCCACCCAAAACAGGAGGCGACTTGAGTAATGACAGAATGTCATAGTTAGCAGTGAAGAAAGAATAGTGGACAAGCCACGTTTACTCCCGTCACGTCCCATAAGAAGATACAGCGTCAGCTATCGAAGGATATTAGAGTGGGAAGTTACCAAAGCATGTAAACAAATCGATTGTGGATAGCATAAACCTCGTAAGAGTATATGGCGCTGTAATGAAAGCATAGGATATTACTTACTAACTTTGGATACGTAAACTAAATGCTCTATTGGCATGAATTTTCTCTCAGTGCAGCAGCGCAACAAATTTTGGATGCAGTTGCATTGTACGAATGGTTGAAAAAAAAGGAAATTATACTAATGTTGCTTTTGCCTACTCGCCACAATCAGACTACAATGAAAATTTTAAAAAATTGCAGAATCTTTTTAAAAATAGAAATAGAGTGAAAAACTTACAAAAACAACATTTTATTAGTCCAATGGAAAATGGCTATGTGCAATGCAAATTATTTTCTAGTTCTGTAGAGTCTATTCAAGTAAATGTTATTGATTAATTATTATATTTACATTTTTATAGTTTGATATATTGTTTATTACGTGATATTAAATTATGAAATATACTGTAAATAAAAAATTTGATAATCTATATTTTAATTACAATATACATATTTTTTAATACGATTAAATAAAATAGTTGGTTAATAAATTATTTAATAAATAATATTTTAAACAATTTTTAACTCGAAAAATTGCCTGATTTGTTTAAAATAATAAGACTGATATAAATTTTGTTATAAATTTTTCTCAATTGTAAATTGGACTATAAAAAGTATGAGTTCAGCGTAAGAGAGCATTCTTTTGATAACAGTAGAAGCAAAAAACGTAGATGTGAATAGCAGATGAATGACCTTTAAAGTTCATCTCTAAAAGATGAATTTGGCCTTAATTACAATAGCTACCTGATCATTCAGTACAATGGTAGACAAGTCTATTTGATGTTAGACACCTATTGGATTTAGCTATGGAAATCTTCTATGAAACAGTCTTTAACTTTGCTGCGGATATCTGGTAACTCTTTTTCATAAAAGCAAATGACTTTTATTTTTATAGAGGACGCTGGATCCCTCTATCCTTTTTTACTTAAAAATTGTAGGGTTCTGGAAAAACTAGTGGTTATTGATAGAAATTAAGAGTTGTCCGCAACTTGTACAGTAAAAAACAATATTTTTTCTTATGAGGACAAATTAATTTTGATGCTTTGTTTTCAAGAAAAGTTTGACATACTTGAAAAATCATAACTTAAGCTAGAGATTATGATGTTTAAGTATGTCAAACTTTTCTTGAAAACAAAGCATCAAAATTAATTGGTCCTCATCAGAAAAAATATTGTTTTTTACTGTATAAGTTGCGGACAACTCTTAATTTCTATCAATAACCACTAGTTTTTCCAATATCCTACATTTTTCGATTAGAAAAGAATAGAAAGATCCAACGTCCTCTTAAGTCATGAATTCAATTAAACAAATCTCAAGCCACAAGTGTCTACTAAAAAATCTCATTTGATATTTTTTAATTTGGAATGTTTGAAATAATAAATTGGAGATTATTTTTAGAAAATTTTCTAAGTCCGAATTTTTCAAAAATAGTCTCCAATGGATGATCTCAAACATACAAAAATAGAAAATATTGCCAAGTGAAATTTTGGCATAAGACCTTATTAGAGATCTCATTTAAGATTTTTTAATAGGGTAGCATTGTGCAGAAAGGGCTTTGATGGTTTGCTTTGTATTTCACAAATAATCATTTCCATATTTTTACAAGTGTTATTAATGTTTGTTTAGTATTTATTAAGTGCAATATAATCACATTTTGAAGATAAATAGGATCGCTTAAGGCTTTTTCTTGATTTTGCATTTAAAATGGAAAAGTATGAATCAATTTACGTATTCAAATATTATTACGATGTTAGAAACTTTTTATATTATTTTTCAGTTACATAAATCATTTATAAGTATTGTTTATTATGTGATTCATAATGCCTGTAAAATAGTGAGGTTTACAAATCTAAGTGAGCTTCAAAGCTTTGTAAAACTCGATACCCTGTTGGAAAAATTCATATGAATATTTATATGAATTTTCAATATAAATTTTTCATATGAATTATTCATACATTCAATATGCATTTTTGTTTCATTTTTATACATTAAAAAATTCATATGAAAAATTAACATAAAAAATTCAAATTAAAAATTCATATAATAAATTTATATGAAAAATTCAAATGAATAATAATCATGGTGATCATCTCATTATTTTTATATGGGAATCGTATAAAAAAACTTCAAAATCCAACCTGCAATTTTTTATATGAATTTTTTAATATAAAAAAAATGAAACAAAAATATATATTGAATGTATTAAAAATTAATATATGAAATTCAGATTTAAAATTCATACAAAAATTCATATGAATTTTTTCAACAGGGTACTTTAAAACATGTATGAATTTATATCTTAACAGATTTGTTTGAAATAATGGTTGATACTTTGTAATAACTATTTTTTTATTACAACTATTTTGTTATAAATAGTCTGGATTCAGGGTGGGTAAGCATTCTATTTATAACAGTACAGATAAATAATGTAAATGTGAATAACAGGTAAATGATCATATTCTTTTATAGACTTAGCGGATGATAGACACTGACTTGAATTTGATTTCCCGAGACTTCTTGAAATTAAAGTACCTATTGATCTATATTTTTAAGTTCAGTTTTAGAAAATGATTGATTCTAATTCTTGCTGTATTTTTTTAGAATAGCTTATTATATTCACATTGGTAAATAATATTCTCATTTCATGAAAATTGATTTTCATTTTAATTTTAATTCATTCAATGATGTGACAGCAATAATTGAATGTAATCATGTATAAAAACTTAGTAGCCATTTGAACAAATAAATAAAATCAGCATTTCATAGACATTGGTATATATTAATATTAAATTAATTTATTCTCATTGGCAGTGATATACGATTAAACTCATGTCAGTTTTGGATGTATTGATATACCATATTTTTTGAGGTTTTACAAGTCGAAATCCCCATAAAATATATTTATCACTTTTACTTTCATCCATAACAATCTTCAATATTATTTTGACTTTAATTACAATAAATGTATACTAAAATCATGGAAATACACTTTCTTAAACATTAATAAGATTTTTTTAACTTACCATTGATACGATGATTTCATAAATAAACACAAAGTCAATTTATTCATTTTCAACTTTTATCCAACTTCACAGTAACACAGATTTTGATAATTCTGAAATTGAGTGCTCAATTCTATAAAAAAATGTGAGTCAACTAATTTTAATACAACTTGCATATTATCATTTTGCAAATTATTTTAAAATAATTTTATGTTTAAATCTAAAGAAATTCAGCTAAAAATCATATTTTTCATTATTTTTAATTACATTTTTATTTTTTTCCAGGGATCGTCAAGGATGACCACTCTGAAATTTTTAGGCCATATTTATACATATATTACCTGCTTCGATGAGTTTTCTGGACATAGGATTATGGTTCTAAACCTTGAAAAGTGGTATTTCAATGTTCTAAATAACTTTAGCTCAGCGAATGGCTACATAAGCACTTATGAATTACTTTTTTCCTAAAATTTAGAATATTTTGAACAAAAAAGTTTCTTAGTAATATATTCTTGAAACGCAACCCAACTGAGTAATTTAAGCCTAAAATTGGTAAAAAATGTCAAAAATATGGTTTTATTCAAACTTTGAAGCTTTGTAGCTCTAAAAATAAGTACTAACGAGGTCTACAAAAATTCTGAGTGGTCCAAAATATATAAAAGAACCATTTTACCAATTTTTAGCAAAAAAAAATTTTTTATTCTTTGATTTGACAGAGAATGGGCGGTATATATTTATATATAGAGAGAGAGAGAGTAAGAGATTCATTGATTAAAACAATTTATTTGCGATAATGGGGTTCAACCCCGTATGACCATCAAGACATACAAAAGTATAATAAAATAATAATATCGAAGTAGATTAAGAGTGAAAATTTAATTTAAATACATAGTTGTTTATCAGTTGAATCTCTGTAAACAAAAACTGAATATTAAAAGTTCTTAATACACCAAGTAATAAACTAGAATTTATACAAAAAATAATAATAAATAAAACAATCAATTAGAATTTTTAGCAAAAATAAAAATAATACTTTGAAAACAAATTTAGTAAAATTAAAATAGACAATAGTTAAATTCAGGGTGTGAAAGTGCACTATTTCATGGATAACTAATCATCAGCTATGCTCACAGTATTCCGATTGCATAACCCAACAAGGTCCACCGAGAGACAATAAATAGTGCACTCTATAAGTCGGAACCTCAAAGCATAAGTCGGAATCCTAGAGCTGTTTACGTACTGTTTGCTTTTCAAAAACCTGTTTGTTGTGGATCGAGTAAGGCGTGAGATTCAACATGAGAATAGAGTTAAGGATGAACAACTTTCTCTAAAATCTTAGAGATTTAACACAGCTTGGTGATGGGTCTTGCGACGATTCAAAAATCGCGCTAGACATAGTTCATATACTTAGCCGCTACGAGGCGCTACTCCCGCAACGGGAATAGCGAGCTCCATAGCATACATAAGCAAGCCGCCGAGCCAGCCTTTGGACTCGTCTCCCCTTCCATTGTGTAAGAGTGGGGTTGCTCGACACAGTGGGAGTTACCTTTACCCGTATTCCTGTCTTAAGCTACGTAAGGGTAGGATTGCCCTACGTTAGCCTCCAATCTCTCCGTCAGTGTAAGGGTGGGGTTGCCCGACACTGATTCCTGACAACTACCACCACCTTCTCGGTCGAGGTAGGTCCTCCGCTAGTCGATGCGAGTACGCACGACTAGTACATCCCCTCCATGTCTACGTTAAGACTTGGAGGTAACCTTTCCTGTCTCCCTCTGACACCAGCCTGTACCTTAAGCCTGTACCGAATGTCACGGAGACACCGCTCATATTATCCGCTGCCGGTAAAGTAGATTCCAACCGTGCTAACCGTCGATAATATTGTAACCTGTATATAGTTTATTATCTTTCCTTTTAGTTTGTAACCGATACCGTCGGAATTTATTAATAATAAGATTGTTAAAAAACCGTGCCACCGGTAAAAATAAATACCGACCGCCAGAAAGAGATCAATTAAATCTCGTAACCTGTAAATAGCTTACCTTTCTTTTACTATTAGTGTATAACCGATACCGTTCGGAATTTATTGTTAAGTATAATTTTGTTAAACCGCATTACCGGTAAAAATAATACCGACTGCCTAAAGATATAATTTGATCTTAGCATTATTTGATTATTCATATTTTTGCGTGCCGCCGTTTCCGGCCAATTTTTCGAGATTACTATTCGATTAATTAACCTTGTATTAGTTTTTAAGATCAACTCAATAAATGCAAAGAATATTTATTGTGGAAAATATAAAATGCACGACTCATACTCATTTACCAGTTCCGCTAAACCTGTGCTGTAAATCCGCCCCGTCATTTACCGCTTTAGTTTTAAGATTTGTTATTTCATCAATTTAATTGTTATTTAAACGCAATAGTAAATTTCTTTTTCCTTTAATATTAATTACAGTTAAATTTTTATACATTTCTTTTATTACAGTTAACTTTTCATTCTTGAACTCATTTTTATTTTTATTAAATTCAGTAATTTCAATTTAGTTTATAAGTTTGAACTTTGGCTTATTCGAACCTCCGACCGATCATCTTCCAGTATCAACCCTCAGGTAAAAGTAAAAGTCTGATGCCACCAACGCCAACGAGTTGTCTACGGCAACCGCCCGAAAAGCCAAACGTTACAGTCTAGTCTGCAAAGAAGAGTGAATTTGTTAATTTTTGCCAAGGTCAATAGAAAGGCTTTCTTCCATGCTGATGAAAAGATACCTGATATCAGAGATTGATTTACCACGTCAGTCAAGTGAGGCAGAACAGATTCACTCGAGCCAGTCTGTGGCACAGTCGGTAAGAGCATTGGATTCGTATTCTCGGGGGACCGTGGATCGAATCCCGCTCGCGGCTGTTTTTCAAGCAAGCACCTCAGTTGCATGTGCTTTGTTCCTATGAACACACTTACGAACTCCGTCGTTAAAGGACGAAAAGTAACTCAGTTGCTCAAGGCAGCTGGCTTGCATCCTAGTGGATCGGGGTTTTGACTCCCTGGGAAAATTGGGAAAAACAATTTTTGTAGTTTTCCGTGGGGAAGAGAACCCGAAGAACACAAAACACAAAATAGAGAGTTCCTCGGAACA
Source organism: Anastatus disparis (assembly GCA_017163975.1). Classification (NCBI taxonomy): domain Eukaryota; kingdom Metazoa; phylum Arthropoda; class Insecta; order Hymenoptera; family Eupelmidae; genus Anastatus; species Anastatus disparis. The sequence continues at coordinate 1,280,813 of JAFFSR010000369.1, read as the reverse complement.
ACACAAAAAATAAATAATAAAAAATCCCCTCGGGGCAAAAATTGATGATGGCCTATGATGAAAAATCGAAAGGCCAATTAAAGAAAAAAAAAACAGATTCACTCACCAGTTTTGGCATATTCACAGAGAGATCATCAGGACCAATTGACTTAGAAGAGAAAGATTGAATGATTGACTTAATACTCATACAGTTTACCTGAGAAAAATTAAGAACTGATAAATCCTCGCATAGTGGTGTATGCAGTATTTCATTTACCTCATCTTCAAACAAAGAAGGTGCACAAGACGAGATAGAAGTGTAATGAGACAATAAGGTCGAGATGAGAAATACTGGAGGGGTGAAAGTAGAACCTTACTAGAGAGACCAATTTTATGAAGAATAGACCAACGATTTGAAGAATTTACAGAACTTGATAAGTGGTTAGAAATATAAACATTCTTTGCTGAGTCAAGGCTATTTGAAACGTCACTTCTTAATTTCTTGTAATGATCAATGGTAAGAGCGGCCCAGTCGAACAACGTATATATAAGCTTTATCACGTTCATGCATCTTAGCATGGATGTGAGCAGTCACCCAGGGCTTCTTTTTGATTGAGAAATAATGACACTTAGGTGGAGCAATACGATTTATAGACGATGCAACGACAGACGACAAACTATCTTCAGTACAGTTAATAAGGTCAGAATCTGACCTATGAGAAACTTGGCTCGCTCGCATCAGACTCGTGATCAAACGTTGGTCGTTCTCACACGAGTGCAGCGAGAGCGGGATGACTTATGTGCACATGAGTATCGTATACTATTTTTCCTAAGTTGCGCAAAGTTCGACAGCACACGAAAGTGAATGTTAGGTTTGGGGCGAAAGGACGGGGAGGTTTCAAAGGGCGGAGTGCCCCCCCCCCCCCGCCTAAAAAAATTTAATAAAAATTCAACGAAAAGATCAAAATAGATAGAATATTTAAAATAAATACTTTTTTTAAATTGATTGTCATAAAATTTTTCAAATTAAAAAAGTATTAGAAAGTGTTTGAAAGAATAAAAAAAAAAGGTTATATAAGAATTTAAAATCCACTCGTAAACATTGTAAGAATATTATTATAAATAAAGTAATAGAATATAAAATAATTAAAATAATTCATCATTAAAAAACTCAATTGAAGAATCAAATTATATACATAGAATATTTTTAAAAAATAATGATCCTAGAGATGATTATGAAAGAAGTTTCAATTTAAAAAATTGTTACAATATGTTTAAAAGAAAAAAAAATGCATGTTATATGAGAATCTCCGTGCAAGCATTGTAAGGACATTTTCATAAACAAAGAAATTAAATAGAGAATACAAAAAAGAAAAGGACGTGCTTACACTCAATAAGCGGTATTATTAAGAGGAGGTCACGTATCTCTGTCCTTTTCTAATCAAAGCATTGAGTTTTTTACAAAAACTAATAACTTTAGCAAAAAATGAAGAGAAAGCCGCATCTCGTATTAAAAAAAGCAATATTTTCTTTGATGAGAAAGAATTAATTTTATTGTTTCGTTTTCAAGAAAACCTTGAAAAACTTAAACCATAGAGGTTAGGTTGAACAATTTGGTTTTTCAAGGTTTTCTTGAGAATGAAGCAATAAAATTAATTTTTTCTTATCAAAGAAAATATTGCTTTTTTTGATACAAGATGCGGCTTTCTCTTCATTTTTTGCTAAAGTTATTAGTTTTTGTAAAAAAATAATTTCTTCGATTAGAAAAGGACAGAGATACGTGACCTCCTGTTAAACGCGATTTTGTATATATATCCCTCTCTCTCTCATTTCATCACACAAAATATACACGTTTATAGCTACAGTTTTACAGACTTGAAATATGTAAACGTAAAAAATAAGCACGCACAAACTAATTCCCCATATTAACTTCGTTCTCGCACATTGACTGAGCGTGCAAGAATAATAAATTTGGCAAACGTAGACGCATGCGCTAACTCGAACTTTGTGCACGATAGTAGGAAATGGTACATTTCATACCAGTTGCGAACCGTATTATTTGCCATGAGAGCCAAGAAAGAATAACGAAGTTGCGATTTTGGGGTTAGAATGGCAAAAAACAATTTTTTATTGTTGTGGGTGGCTTACAAGATCTATAGACTATTGTTATCAGGTTATTGCCTGCAATAAATGGAGCTGAGGATTTATTGTATGATAACAACGAACTCTCATAATTTTTAATGAATAAATCGATCCACGTACGTGTCAAGTAATTGGAAAAGAGAGTATGATGGGTAATAGTGGGGAGAGAGAAAAAGAAAGAGGGAAATTTTAGAGACGTAATTGCGTGCAAAGAGAGAAAAATTTGAGAAAAATCATTTCAACTTTATAAGTGAAAAGGTAAGTGTTATATAATAAAATTAATTCTAATTTATAAATTATTATTGAGTAGAATCATTTAAACTTTTCAAGTAGAAAGGTAAGTTCAATATAATATAATAAACTATACCATGTGTATGTATGTGTATGACTGGGAGCCAGGAAAGGTGAAGAGAAGGAGAAAGAAAGTGAAACGCACGTAACTTCCAATCTTATTTTCATTAGAAATAAACACAAAAACTGGAAACACAGTATTAACTGAAAACTACAAAAACTGAAAAACACTTGCACACTTAAAGAAATAATAAATCACAAGCTCAAATCAAATCGGTGACTCACTGGTTGCGTTGCTCATGAAAGACTGACTCCGTCTCGGATCGCGCATACCGTCGAGACCTCTCCAATCCCCACCCCTCATGCGCAGAACAAAGAACTCACGTGGAGAGCGTCTGAACAGTATGTATATATATATATATATATATATATATATATATATATATATATATATATATATATATATATACAGTACATTCCAAAAGTTTCGGGCCACTTCAATAATTTTAGAGCGACTTGAGATATGGGATTGAAATTTTCAGGGGTTCAATAGGGTTACAAAATCTATCATTTAACAGAAAAAGTAACTACCCTTACCCCCCTGAGAGCGGGAGCAGACAGTAGTCAAAAAATCTTAAATGGAATGGAGAGACGAATGGGGGCTTTTTCGAAAGAGCTTTTCCAGACGAATAAAACGTTAGGTCGCAGAGGTCTCTACGATTTTTTTTACCGAGTTATGATCATTTGAACATGTAGTTTTTGTTGAAGTACGGTCCATAAATACAACTGAACTAAAGTTGAACTTCAAATGGACATTGTTGTTCTCATGTTGAAATCTAAATGTTTAAATGATCATAACTCGGCGAAAAAAAATTGTAGAGATCTCTGCGACCTCGCGTTTTATTCGTATGGAAAAGCTCTTTCGAGAGAGCCCCTACTCGACCCTCTGTCTCATTTAATATTTCTTAACTGTCACCCCCCCCTCTACTCTCAGGGGGTGGGGGTGGGTACTTTTTCTAATAAATGATAGATTTTGTAACCCCATTGGATTCATGAAAATTTCAATCCCATATCTCAAGCCGTTCTAAAATTATATAAGTGGCCCGGAACTTTTGTAAGGCATTGTATATATATATATATATATATAAAGAGAGAGAGAGAGAGAGAGAGAGAGAGAGCTTCACTTAAGATGACATTGCGTGTAAAAGAGAAAAATTATTTGAACTTTTTAAATCAAAAGGTAATTGTAATATAATATAATCAATAATAATATGTATTTCTATTGGAAGAATTATCTTTTTTCTAAACTAAAATGCAATATTTTAATGACATTTTTTTAAGCATTAATTATTATGATAATTTAAGATCCATATTAAATGAATGGAAAAAAAGTTGTTTTAAATTTTTCGCTAAAAAATGAGGTAATAAAAATTACTTCAATATTCAAAAATTAAAAAATTTATTAGATGATATTACAACAGTCATTTTAAACTTTGTTTCATTTAAATATAACAATTTATTAAAGTTTATAACTTTTACCAAAATCTAATGTAATCATAAACAAAGGTGCCAAAGTTTCAAAAATGATTTTATTGGACAGCAACAAAGTTCATTTTGTTCATTTTGAAATTTAAAATCAATTGAAAAGGATGGAATTTCGATTTTTATTTTTTACTTAAATTCATTGCCGATTTTCTACGGTAAAACAGTGAGTACCATCTGAGACATGTACATTTTTTCGTAAACAATTAGCAATAAATTTGAATAAAAATCGAAATTTCATCCTTGTAAATAGATTCTAAATTTTAAAATAAACAAAATAAACTTTGTTGCTGTCTAATAAAATCATTTTTGAAACTTTGGTACCTTTGTTTATGATTGTATTAGATTTCGGTAAAAGCTATAAACTTAAAATGCTATAACTTTTTAATAAATTGTTATATTTAAATCAAACCATGTTTAAAATGATTGATTTAATATTATTTAATAAATTACTTTACGAAAAATTGAATGAACCCTCCCTACCCAAAAATATAAACCATTATCGAAAATACTTTTAACTTTTGACACAGACTGTATAGACAGAGCATACTTAAAATAATTAATATTACAACTAACGATTACTACGATATAGAGCATTCATTTTGTATGGTGATTATTTATTTTAAAATATTGTTTTGAAATGTAATTTTAGAATTGAAAATAGTCACTATTTTGGTCAAGGTTTTACCTAAATTAGATTTAAGTATTTTTATTGAAAAATCGATTAATGTGACATGAACCAATAAAATTAGTAGAGTTTGAGTAAAATAAAAAAATTTTGTATGAAAATTCCGTTTTTTCAATAAACCTTAAGAATAAAATAATAATTGAAAATCTATAGTGATATAAAAACCTAAGACTAATTTGTCTATTCAATTTTAAATTTTTATAAAAAAAATTTTCTTTTAAGTTTCGATATTAAAATCTTTACTTTTATAATGTAATTATTATGAAATATAATCAATTGAATTTTCAACATTTTTTCTAACTTGATTATCATAGCTCGACATGATAATTGTACAATAGATGAGACTAGTCAATTCTTGTAAATTTATCTATCACATCAGATTTTTTAAATACCCTAATCTAAAAGTGCCAAAAACGCGATTTTCGCCCATTACTCGAGTTATGTAACATTATGACATTTTTTCTCTCGTTAAAGCACGCTAAGCATCACAAAGTATATATATAAGTCTTGCTCTTTCAAACGCCGTTCAGTTTGGTCAATTATCTTTCTTTTTCGCCGGGATATTCAATTTTGAGATTTTTGAATTACGTGAATTTTACAGAGGCTACAGGAATAAGGGTAGAATAGTAAAACAATAGTGCATATTCGTGTTCGTAAGTCCGTGCCTGTAAGTCTGTGTTCATAAGTCCGTGTCTGTGCGTCCGGGTCCGTGTCCACTTGTATACGTGTGCGCGTTCGTGTGTACTCAGAATTTGGCCCTTGCTTTGACTCGCACTCTGGAAATATTCTGAGAATGCAGCCGAGCACGACTTTTTGATTTTTGCAATGTCCTTAGTTTTTCACTTCAAAACCTTCTAATTCTCCATATGAAAATATTTGGTAAATGTTTTTAATTTATATAATTAATGTTTTAAGAAATCTTTCGTTGCAGGATTTCAAGTTTATTCCATCACATGAAATTGTTTTCGCAGCATTTTGTGTTACAAAATTTCATCGTAAGCTTAAATTTTTCTTAACCCTTAATTTTCTCATCATAAGTGGAAACTTGACTGAAAAATAATTTTCTTTGTATTTAATCTCGGGAAAACTTGAATTTATTCCTTCACTAACAATGTCTTCACGGAAGTGTATGAATGAGCTACAAAAGTTTTGTTATGTCTGTGGTGAATTCACCCCCTTTGAAAAAACATAATATAATAAGCCTGACGACAAAGATTTTATACAAAGAATATTTTAATAAAGAAATTGAGAATTTAAATAAAAGTTAGGTTTCCTACGAGATTCGTACTTCTTGCAGAGTAAGTTTAACACTTTGGAAGGAGGGAACAAGAAAATCTATGCCGTTTAGCACACCTACAGTATGGCGGGAACCACGAAACCACGTAGGTGATTATTATTTTTGTTTATGTCATGGCGGTAAATCAATCAGTTCTTTCAATACTAGCAACAAAAGTATGATTAAATATGCAAACGTGCGATCGGTTACAAGGCCTACCCCTCATATGCCTCATAATCCCATTCTCATTTCAAAAATTGAACCATCATGCTCATCTAGGATTCTAAGTTTTGATAAGTCCTCTTCTGTCTTGTACGAAATTGAAGTAAAAGCAGAAAGAGAACAAGATGGTAAGGATGAAAAATATGACAAAGATTTCGTTGTTGTCTATAATAACGAAGAATTGCACTCATCTTCTGATAGACTAGATATGTTTAATCAGGCCAAGTTGAATGAATTAAATCGGGATCTAGGAAATTCAAAAGAAGAGTCGATGCTATTAGCTTCAAGATTGCAAGAAAAAAGTTTGCTTTCTTCAGAGGTAAGTTTTTCGTGGTATCAACATCGTGAAAAGAAATTCCTAACATACTTTTCGGAAGCGGATTCGTTAGTATTTTGTAACAATGTTCCAGGATTAATGACTGCCCTAGATCTTCAAACTTAGAATTCAGATGAACAGAGACTTTTTATAGATTCCTCTACACGTAGTTTAAAAGCAGCTCCCCTTCATAATGGAAATCTGTATGCATCAGTGCCCGTTGGACATTCGACACTTCTTGATGAAAAATATGAAAATATGAAACTGCTCCTAGCAAAAATAGATTACAAAATTCATAAATGTATGATATGCAGCGATTTTAAAGTGATACCTATTCTTCTTGGTAGCAAAGTGAATATACCAAGTATCCATCCTTTCTTTGCAAGTGAGACAGTATAGCTAATGAAGAACACTGGTTGAAAAAGACCTGGCCTAGTAGGCATGATATGACACCTGGATCGATGAATATCCTTCATGAAGCATTAGTTGACCGAAAAAAATTCTCTTACCCCCATATTAAATTATGCTTGATGAAGCAGTTTGTAAAAGCTTTACAGTAATCAAGTTCATGTTTTCAATATTTAAAGGTGAAATTTCCAAAACTTAGTGATGCAAAGATAAAAGCAGGGATTTTTATCGGACCTCAGATCAAATTGCTTTAAAAAGATAAGCATTTAAAAAAAATAATGTCTGGTAAAGAAAGAAAAGCCTGACAGGCATTTGAATAAGTAATTAATGGTTTCTTAGAAAATAAAAAAGAAAATAACTATAAATACCTTGTTAGCGATATGTTACAAAAATTTAAAAATCTGGGATGTCGCATGAGCCGGAAATTACATTTTTTATATGATCATCTCGATTATTTCCCAGATGGAAAATTAGGAGATGTAAGTGATGAATAGGGAGAGAGATTTCACTAGGATCTCAAAACTATTAAAAGTAGATATCCAGGACGATGGAATGTTGGCATAATAGCTGACTACTGCTGGTCGCTAAAACGTGATAATCTGATAACTATACAACAGCGAAAGTCCAATAAAATTAGATTTTTGCCCATATAGAAACATGGTATGATCATTAAAAAAAGTTTTTTTCCACTAATGTTCTTCCAGAAAATGAAATTCAATAGTCACAATTAAACGTAACAACAAATAAAGTATCAGCAGACCTGAAGACCAGAAAAACCTTACGAGGAGCCTATGGCTTATCTTGATGAGCTATTTTAATGCCATAACTAATTGTAACAGCTCTTAACGGATTCAGTTATTTCAGATCTTTGTATTTTATTGCTATATCTGCCACAAATATAACAGAACGCATCTAAGTCATTCCTACATTTTCTTTTCGGCATTATTAATAATATTAAATACAAGGTAATAGAATAATAATAATAATAATAATAAATATAGAATACAAATATATTTTTTTAGTATGGAATATTTTGGAGACAAAGATTATATGAAAATTATTTATTCAGAATATTTATAAATACGCTTAATCAACAGGGGGCTGAACTATCTGTCTTTGTCTAATAGCGTTTTTCATCTTTTTTATAAACATCATCCGTTCTAAAAAGAAAAAAATAGCAGCCTCCACGAGATATTTGTATAATAAGTAAATGTTATAATAATAAGAAAATGGTTTTATCGAGTGGTTTTTGAATAATATGAGACCTACTAACAAACTTAGAATATAACCTAACTTTTTGGTAGGTCTCATATTATTCAAAAACTACGCAGTAAAACAATTAGGTTGTTATTACAAAATTTACTTATTATACTAATATCAAGCGGGGGCTGTTATTTTTTTCTGTTTAGAACGGATGGTGTTTATGAAAAAGATGAAAAACGCTATTAGACAAAGACAGATAGTTCGGCCCCCTCTTAAGGCACTAAATGCTTTTGGCAAGAAAATTCATTTATAGGAAAACGATAGAAAAATTTTTTTTCCAATTCCTTTGATAGTAAAATTTTATTTTTTCTAAATTTTGTTCTGATTCAATAAAAGTATTAACTGCATGATGTTTAGCACGTGAAAAACAATGTTTAATGAATATCCTAATTTTAATTGAATTAAATAGTCAACACCGACGTGTTTAGTACGCAAAAATATATTAAATATGATACCTTTTATATAACTTTATAAAGAAAAACAAGTAATGGCATCGTAACAAACAAATTAAAACATTTTCGATTAACATATTTAATTTAGAATTTTTTGAAAATTTCAAGAACATAAATTTTTGAATTTCTTGTGTAGTTACAAAAAATAATAATTATTCACGCCATCTACAGTGATGTTCGTTTTTTAAATTTTTATTATTGATTTCTGTATATTTTAATTTACAAAATGCGATTGTCGAGTCCATTTTACTCCGTACTGTTTCATTGCTGAGTTATGAAGGCCTAATATAAGCCAAAAAAATATTTTTTTTACAGTTTTTGGTTGAGTTTTCTCGAAATCGTGACGTAATAGAATAAATGGGACAACAGGATTATATTCAACACGCTAAAAACCTTCGAAATTACCTATTAAGGTTAAAAAAAAAAGTGTTTTTTTTTGCAGGTCTGTATACTTATAGTCTATTAAGAGGAGGTCACGTATCTCTGTCCTTTTCTAATCAAAGAAATGATTTTTTTACAAAAACTAATAACTTTATCAAAAAATGAAAAGAAAGCCGCATCTTGTATCAAAAAAAGCAATATTTTCTTTGATAAGAAAAAATTAATTCTATTGCTTCGTTCTCAAGAAAACCTTGAAAAACCAAATTGTCCACCCTAACCTCTATGATTTAAGTTTTTCAAGGTTTTCTTGAAAACGAAGCAATAAAATTAATTCTTTCTTATCAAAGAAAATATTGCTTTTTTTATTACGAGATGCGGCTTTCTCTTCATTTTTTGCTAAAGTTGTTAGTTTGTGTAAAAAACTCAATTCTTTGATTAGAAAAGGACAGAGATACGTGACCTCCTCTTAATAATAGTCTAATAATTATAACTTTTTTTTAAGTAATGATATTACGAATTAAATATATTTATGTAAATACATTTTAGATATGTTTAAAAACTATTCATATTTTAAGGTTAAATTATTTTTTATACTTTACATTATTTAAAACCACAACTTATTAAAAATTTCATATTTTTGTACATTATATCAATTTGATAAATGAATTAATTAAAAATAAACTAATGGCATTTATTATTTGATTTATATTAATACAATTAAATTACTGTCATTGCATAAAATTTATTAATTTATTAAAAAATCAATTATATTATTTGATAATTCTTATAACTCCATGTCAACACTTTCATCACAATAAAAGTTTTGTTTATAGAGAAGAAAATATTTTAAATGTCCATAATGGATAATTTAATTTGTCATTTTATTAAGAAATTTTGATATATTCTGAATTAGAATATGTATTTTCACACTCGTTTGTTTTATTGCTAAAGATATTTACATTTTAAAGATATTCAAGATTAAATTTATATGCAGAAAAGTATTTATTTTGACTAAACTTACAATATTTGTATGTATTAATATTATTTATTTTGTTGTATATAAACCTAACAAGAAGGAAAAGTCATTTGAACTAATTCATTTAACTTACCCAAAATAGCAGAATTTAGTCTTGCACAAACAGTTTCTCGTTGTTGCGGATCTAATTGCCAACCTACTGGTGAATTCCATGGATTCGAATAGGCAAGTAAACTAAATGCATCTCGTAACATTTTTTTATTATTTTCGTTTTTTCCGTTTCGTTGTCTTAATTGCATTGATTGTGCATACAAGTGTCTTCCGAATTCCAACATTTTTTCAATTGCTTGTTTGTTACCACCACATAGCTGTTTTTTTCCATTTTTATTTAAATTGTTATCTAATGAGGTGATACGGTTGTTATGTTGACTCTGAATGTTACTATCAACCTCTAAAAGAATATAAATTTTTCTAATTAATTTTTCTTAATTCTTAATATGCGAGTGCTAATTTTAATATAATGGACGGAATAAACTAAATAAGATGATAAATACTAGTTTAGAAAATATTTATTAAGCTGTTTATAATAATAGTTCCTTGAAAATACACAAAGATTTCAGATATCAAATGAAGGTTTTTTTTTCACTTTTTTTTTAAATGAACAGATTCAAGAGCAGGCCGGATTCGCTGTTCTTGTCTAATTGAGATTTTTGTTATTTACTCAAGTATTAACCGGTGTATCTGCAAATTGAAGGTTAAGCGCAAAAGATATTATTATTACAAATATTTATGCACAAGAAGAAAAAAAATCTATCGCTTTGTTTTTGAAAAAAGTAAGTAACGCGAAAATATTATAAACGTAAACTTTTACTTTGGCGTTACTTACTTTTCTCAAAAACAAAGCGGTAGATTTTTTTTTTCTTGTGCATAGATGTTCATAATAATAATATCTATTGCGCTCAACCTTTAATTTAAAGATACACCGTTTAATACTTAAGTAAATAACAAACAACTGAGTTGTTACTGGGTCGGTATCAGGTTTTACTCCGGCCTGCCGTTATATATATATTTTAGATGTCTGAAATTTTAAAATAGTTAAGAAAAAGAAAGAGTTAAGAAAATATTATCCTTAACTTAAGACACTAAATTCACATTTTTAGTCTTTTTAATTCCAGCACTTTTAATAAAACTATCAAGCGAAAAAATTAAGCTACTTTTTTGATCGATTTCAATACTTACAATTTAAAGTTGTATGAGCTATACAGTCTGTGTCAAAAGTTAATTTCTTAGAAAATTGTCTATAATATAGTGGTAGAAAGTAATTATCTAATTTTTAGCTTAGTAACTTATTAGATAATATTAAAACAATCATTTTAAACTTCGTTTCATTTAAATATAATAAATTATTAAAGAGTTATAACATTTTAAAGTTTATAAATTTTACACAAATCTAATGCAATCATAAATAATAATGCTAAAGTTTCAAAAATGGTTTCATTTGACTGCAACAAAGTTTATTTTGTTCAGTTTAAAATTTAGAATCTATTGACGAGGATGGAATTTTTATTTTTATTTTTTATTAAAATTTATTGCTAATTTTCTATGATAAAACAGTAAGTACCGTCTGAGACATATACATTTTTTCGCAGAAAATTAGCAATAAATTTTAATAAAAAATAAAAATCAAAATTCCATCCTCGTCTATAGATTCTAAATTTTAAATTGAACAAAATAAACTTTGTTGCAGTCAAATAAAATCATTTTTGAAACTTTGGCATTATTATTTATGATTGCATTAGATTTGTGTAAAATTTATAAACTTTAAAATGTTATAACTCTTTAATAATTAATTATATTTAAAGGAAACAAAGTTTAAAATGATTGTTTTAATATTATCTAATAAGTTACTAAGCTAAAAATTGAATAATTACTTTCTACCGAAAAATATAGACGATTTTCTGAAAAACTAACTTTTGACACAGACTGTATAGCCCATACAACCTTAAGATAATGGCAATAATAAAGCTTACTTCGGTAACATTAGAATAATGCGATAGCTAAAAATCATCTTACGTGATTATATAATATCTTTTTTTTTTCCTGACTATTCTACCAGCTTATTTTCTTTGTTTCCGAAACGAAGATCAGACAAAACCGCAAAATTTGTTTGCCTATTTTTCCCATTCGTTTCATATTTAAAAAAGCAATATCTCTAGTTTAATATTAGAAGAGTATGACATTTTTAATGAATGTTAGGTAATAATTATACCAATAATTAGAATACATACCAAAAATGCTACAATCTTCAAGATATTTATTTTTTAGTAATTAAAAAAATTATATTTGTGCATATTAACTTATTACAATTGTGATTAGAAATGAAGTTATTCAGATTTTATATTTAGTGTGCACTCCATTTTTGATGTTTTTTTTAAGGTTTTTTTGGAAACAAATCGATAAAATTAATTTTTTCTTGTATAAAAAAATATTGCTTTTTACGATACAAAATTAGACTTTCTTCTTATTTTTCGCTAAAATTATTAGTTTTTACAAAAAAAATTAATTCTTTGAATAGAGGAGGACAAAAGTATACAACTTGCTCTAAAAATGTTTTTAAATCATATATTTACCGCGAATCACTCCCCTCTCCGCCTGTAAGTATTCACTGACACGCTGCTTCGGCTCTGTCTTTTTGTCTTTTAATACTTTTTATTTCACTCTGTCGAGTGAATCTTTTTACAGAGAATCGTCCAGCTGGGGGTCCTCAAGGCTTGGCTTGACTTGCTTGCACCTGTGCATCTGCATCTCTCGGACCCTGGACGTTTTTCTGTCTTCGTGCAATACTCTACTAGCATTGTCATTTTTTGTTGCTTGTGCTGCTGTTTCTGACGGTTGCGGAATAGCTGGAGCATTGCTGGTTTGTTGTTTTGCCTGTGAAGTGGGGTGTTGAGTGGTGGTGCAGTGGGGGGATGCAGTTGCATCTTTATGGTTTATGCATGTATTGCATATAGGTTATGCATTTGCTACATAACCTACAATAATTTTGGCGCCAAATTTACTATCTCTTAGGTGAATCTTTTAAGTGCGTCATTAGTGGCTCCATCTATGGGTTACCTTCTTTACTGTCTTATCTACACGGACAGACTTTTGCCTCAATAAACTTGACGCGCGCCCTCACAAGAAAAAGTGATGCCTTCTGCTACGTAAATCATATTACATTTTATAATGCATGCATCACTTTTTTTGGTGCATTAATCGTAAAACACAGCGCAAGGTGGCGCCGCATCGATATTTATCTTGCATATTCCAAAAATATTGTGCATGCGCGCCACCTTGTAGAGCGTTTCTAAAACGCACTATCTTTTATGGTGCAAAAGTCTCTCGGTGTACTCTATGGATAAGTGACAGGTAATTAACATACTTAAGGCGCGTTTCCATCTGGCCTTTTGATTTTATATATTTGACGCGCGAATTTTAAACAGCTTATTATGCTGCTTTTCTTTTAATATATAACTTATTTCTTTTATATTTAATTTTAAATGTGATATACTTGGGCGGAGAGTTTCACAGGCCATCTTTATTTTTGTTTTGCTTTTATTGCTATTTTTATTTCTCTGACGCTGCTCTTGCTGCTATCTTTTATTTCTTTTCTATTACATTTATTCTCTCACTTCTCTTGACATCTTATACAGCTTAAACCATGTCACAAATTACCATCAAGAACTGCTGCGCCATCTGCGGTTTTCCCGCTGATAATATAAGAGGGTCGAAAAAATTAATACAGTGTTTTACATGCCGGCAGCGCTGCCATGTAAAATGTATGAAGCGCGTGCCTCATGATAACGATGGTAATCCGAAATATGATTGTGAGAAATGTATAGCTGGCCGACCTATCGCTTCTCCCACTGCCCCACTCACTGGCACTGGCGCTGAACCACGCGGTGCCACTATGCGAGGTGCTCCTATAGCCCGGCCTATCGTTGCTTCTACTCCATCACGAGGATGCTCACCTGTCGTACCGATTAAGAAAGCTCAAGATCACTCTGTGATTAAGAAGAGGACCAATTCGCGCTGTTCTGCGGTAGCTGGAGGGGAACATAGCATAAGTATCAATTTAATTAATGAAAAATTTAGAGGTGGTGCTGCATTGGTCACCCCGGATAACAATATTAGTAGGGGTAAAAATGGTGGTCTTCAGCAGAATAATGATGGAGCTGATTCTTCCTCAGTAAAGGCAGCTGTGTCTGCTTTGGAGTGCGCGCTATCCTGCAGGCTCGATCTGATTCAAAATGATCTTTATCGACTTCCGGCTCTTGAGAGCCATATTATAAATACTGACGAGGGTCTGCAGGATATCGTGACTAAGATGGAGAGTCAAAATGAAATTATTAAGAATTTACATGCTGGGTAGACGCAGCTGCTAGAGGAGAATCGTAAACTCAGGGGTATGATAGGTACTTTAGAGAAGGAGTTGTTGTCTGCTCTAAATGGCATGTATGAAAAGTTTTTCAAATCTCTCACGACTAATTTTAATAATATGCAAGCATTTTTAGGTAATGAATTCAATGGAGTGGACAGCAACTTTTCTCAACTTATGACCGGGGTGGCTAAGGTGGTGCAGACCGTTAGTGATCTCACGGCCCAGGACGAACACTTAATCAACACCAATACCAACACTGATATGCCTGTAAATTCGAATATAACACAATCATTTGAACGTAAAGATAGTAGCTCTCTTAACACATGCACTGAAGCACCTGTTGATTCAAACGATGAACAATTAGTAAAAGCACATACAGATAGTAGCGGAGAGGCATCCTGTCATACTGTGAAGAGGTGTGGTTCTGGGAATAGTGTCTTGGTGATATCCAGCGGACTGGACTGCTCTGCGGCTAATGTTGGGCTGGAGGATTATGCTTGCGCTGTTCTGGGAACCATACTTCCGACTTTTGAACGTTCAAATATTGTATCTGTTACTGAGATCTCTAATTCTGAAAATAAAAATAAGGGCAGGATGTCTGCTGGGCCTGAGATCGTTGGCGGTCCGAGTATTGCGTTCTCATTGTTGGTTAGACTTTCTGGAGATGACTTGGCGCAGAAGGTATTTATGGCTAGGCGTAGATTAACGGGTTTTTCGACAGCAGATCTGGATCCCTCCCTCCTCGGCAGTTTTTCTACCACCAAGCACCATTCTCAAATATATATAAATGAGTATCTTGAAAAAGATAAATATATTAAATTTAAAAATCTTAAAAAGTATGCTAAAGGAAAAGGTTGCAAGTTTGTTTGGCATAGAGGTGGTAAATTTATGGTGAGGAGGGAGAGAGGGGAGAGAGCGCACATATTTGAAAGTGAACATGATTTGAATGAAATATTAGATAAATCTAAATGTATTGTACAGAAAAATGTTAAAGTAACTGATTTTGAGAAACACGATGAAGCTCTAACAAATAATGGAACTACTGATAATGATAAATGTAAACCTCATAATAGTGGGATGAGCTCGAATCAGGAATTAATTAAAAATCATGCAATATCCTTAGATAGAGCCTCTCCCCAATGACTGCGCTGGTCCTCTTCGGAGAGTCGAATAGGGAGGAGGGGTGAACTGCGCGCGTGCTTTCTGAATGTGACCTCTTTGAGAGCTCATATTGGGCAGGTGCGTGAACTTTTAAGTGGCTATCATTCTTACGACATATTTGGAGTTGCTAAGACCTGGCTGGGTCCGTCTGTATCGGATGACGTCATTCGAGTCGGGGGGTACAAAGTGTTTAGACAGGACAGAAACTTGCGTGGTGGAGGAGCTGCCTTGTATATTAAGGATAATCTAAAATGCACTATTTTGGCCACTTCGGAGACGCAAACTAGTAATAGTAGCGGTAAGCCGGAGGTGCCTGAATATATTTTCTGTTCTGTGCAAGTTGGCGGCTCCAAGCCCGTGCTGGTTTCTGTCATTTATCGTCCTCCTGCTGTTTCGTTTACTAGAAACTCTAATTTGTTGATTGATTTGAGAAATTTTTGTTCGGACTATTCCCATAAAATTATAATGGGGGACTTGAATGCCGATCTCCTTAAAGAGAGCAGTGATGCTAAGTTTCTTAGTAAGCTGTCGGCTGAGCTTTCGTTACAGTTGGTCCAGCACGGTGCTACGCATCATACTCCTACGTCTCACACGTGGATTGACCTGATCTTTGTTGATGACAACGACGTGGTGCTTGATGCACGGAACCTACCGGCGAGCTTTCACAGTCGGCATAATTTAATTGACGTCTGTTTGCCTTGCAACACTATAACTTTTGATCAAAAACCTATCATGTATAGGAACTATAAAAATATTTGTCCAACTGCATTGGGAGAGAAACTTGCCGGCTGTGATTGGTCGCCGCTTATGACTGACGCGGTTGACCCTGAATCTGCACTTGGTTGCCTCTGTGACAACCTCACTGCTGCAATCGAGAATTTGGCGCCGTTGAAAGCGCTCAAGCCTAATAAGAATAAGTTTCCATGGGTAGATGAAGAATTGTCGCGGATGCGGCGTAAGAGAGATGCTACATATCGTAGATACAAACGGACAGAGGACAAGCAGTATCTCCTTGAATTTCTGCGGTTGCGTAGGGTGGTAGACGAACGCACGGACCATGCTAAGACTGCTTATATTCACAATAGACTGTTTGATGCTCTTGCGGGTGGTAATGTCTGGAAGGAGTTGAGAGACCTGGGACTGCTATCCGGACCTCAAGGGGATTTGAATGGATTCACTCCGGATGAGCTTAATGCGCACTTTGCTGGGGTGTCAGTCTCGCCGCAGGAGGATAGTGAAGAGCGATTGAGAATTCTTTCTCAATGCAATGAAAGTGGGTTTACCTTTAAACCAATTAGTTTTAATGATGTTGTTCTTGCAATTTCACATTTTTCCTCACAGGCTTGTGGTGAGGATAGCATTCCGCAAAGCGTGATAGTTAAAGCTTTACCATTTATTGGTGAACATCTTGTGACTCTGTTCAACTCCTCTTTTGCACGGGGGGTCTTCCCTTGCCGTTGGAAGCAAGCACGTATTATACCATTGAAAAAGTGTGCTGCACCTAAGCAACCAAAAGATTTTAGGCCTATAGCCATCTTATGTTTTCTTTCAAAGGTTCTTGAGAAGATCACCCATGACCAACTGCAGGAGTACATTACATCCAAAAAATTGCTCGATCCTATGCAGACGGGCTTCAGGAAAAACCATTCTACGCAGACTGCTGTACTTAAGCTTACGGACGATATAAGGTCAGGTCTAGACAGGAAACTTGTCACGTTACTGCTACTTTTTGACTTTAGTAAGGCATTCGACACAATCTCTCCCTCCAAACTTCTTGCGAGGCTTAGATCGATGGGGTTCTCCAGGGCCGCACTCGGATGGATTAACTCCTATTTATCAGGTAGGAAACAAATGGTTTCCACACATTTGAAGGAGGAATCGAATTGGCTAACAACCAATCTAGGAGTACCTCAGGGTTCGGTGCTGGGGCCTCTGTTGTTTTGCCTTTACATAAATGACGTACGTGACGCACTGGACTCTGGTTGCGTCGGGCATCTGCTGTATGCGGATGATCTTCAAATTTATACAGAGGTCCCTTATGATGATGTGGACGAGGGGATTCGTATTTTACAGAGGGCGGCCAGGGCGGTGTCGGGGTGGGCTGCTGGTGTTTCTCTCACTTTGAATGCTAGTAAAACAAAGGCGATCGTCATTGGAAGTAATCGTTTTATTAAAAATTTTTATTCGGGTGAGCCAAGGACGATTGACCTAGGGAGCGGTATCGGTATTCCTTTCTCTGACACCGTTACGAGCCTTGGTGTTGTACTCGACTCTAAACTGTCGTGGGAACCGCATATTAATATGCTGACTAAAAAATTCAATAGAGTGATTTATAGCCTGCGGTTTTTCCGTCGGTACACCACTGAGGCTCTGCGTAAGCAGCTCGCAACCGCCCTGCTGTTTCCACATCTTGATTATTGCTCAGTGGTTTTGCTCGATGCTTCGCAGGAGTTACGAAGACGGCTACAGACAATACAAAATTCATGTGTGAGATATGTATTAGGCGTGAGAATGGGTGATCACATCTCTCCCCATAGACATGCTTTGGGTTGGCTACGTACTGATTCGAGGAGACAGTATTTTATGGCTGTACTTATGTACAAAATCGTACGTATGAATACTCCCGAATATCTAGTGGGTCTCTTCACTAGATATATACCCAGAGCGACCACTAGGGGTGAGATTAAAGATCTTGCGGTGCCCTTCATGCGCACTGAGACTGGAAGAAATTCCTTTCAAGTTCAAGGTGCGCATTTTTGGAACTCCCTACCTGCTGATATTAAAAATCTTCCATCGATCGGCAGGTTTAAAGCCGCTCTGAGGAGGTTTTTACTCGACCTCGATTAAACAGTATTATTTTCGGACTATATCATATGTGTTAATTTATTATGTGATGTACCCTTTATAGATTTAAGGCATGATTGTATTTATTGGCGTGTATGTAGGATGTGTGTGCATAGAGTGAATGATTATATTTTCATCAGATTGACTTGTATATTACTGTACATTCAACTTGCTGTGATTTTAACTTACTGTATACTGCTGATATTTCGACTGCGCTCTTTACACGCTTGATTTTATGTAATTATTTTGACTGATAGATATTGAGACTGATTTTTAACTATATTATTTATACTTTTTGCGTGTATTTATTCGTGTTATCTGTGATATCGCTTTTATTTAATTTATTGACTTACTATTACAGTATTACCATCTCTATTATGTTTTATGATTGTGATATCATACTGTACTATTTTGATTTTATATGTACAAGGCTATTTAAAGTATTTTTATGTATTTTTTCAACTTTATTTGTAATTTTTCACGCTTTTTTGTAATTATAATACAAAATAAACAATATCTAATCTAATATCTAATATAGTTTGGTTTAAAGTCCGCGATTATTTTGTGTTTGTAAAAACTAAAAAAATAGTTATATTCAAATAGAATATAGCGTTATAAACAAAGTTATTTAGCTAATTTTTTCGTTATTTTATTTTTAATATTGAAACGATTTTAATAAAAAAACGCTGCCAAGTGCTTTGATGGAATGCTTTTTCACAAAGCTCATTGAGTTAGAGTAATTAAATTTTTTTTTTAAATGTGATTTCAATGTAAAAAACATAATTTCTATTAGAAAAACATTGAGAAGGAAAAGAGTAAGTGTGAGTTTTTATTCAATCTGAATAATTCCAATTGAAAATTATTCAAATTAATAATACAAATAAACGTTCCTATTTAGAAAAAAATTGTTCGAGCCATTTTTTCATAATAGTCTTTTTATAGGTCAAAAAAAATGAGTTTTTGGTAATTATTCCAAAAAAACGAATTTTTTATAAAAAATTCACGAAATAAAATTTACAGAATATAAAAAAGTAAATCTTTTTTATATTATACATTTTTTTCTTAAGTGAATATTGTTTAAATTATTCATGAAAATTATTAAAATTTAACGCTTTTTTATTATTATTACATGCTTTTATTAAGCTTGCTTTTACGTCTGTCTGTCAGTAATAAAATCTCGCACGCTCGATTTGAGGCACTTTTTGTCGATGGAAATTTCTGAAATTTTACACAGACCTTGGTCTCCGATGATAATGCAATAATCCGTTGTCAGGTTGGCGATGACGGGTGTGCAAAGTCATCTCCGAAGAAGATTAAGTGGAGAGGCTATCTTTGGGTCGAGGCGAGTTGATAGAATGTTGTTGAGTTAATAGTTGTAAAAAATTCATAGGGTATAGGGGAATGTATAGTGGATAGGGGAATATGGGAATGTATAGGGGATATGTGAATATATTGAGGATAGGGGAATATATAGGGAATAGGGAAATGAATAAGTAATAGAAGAATGCATAGAAGATAAATACTATTTTATCACTATCATTACTTTAAAAAAAAAAAAAAAATATTTTAGGCGAGTTTAGGTGTATAGTGTTCTTTAGAGCATTTTTTTCTACATACTATACATTATATTCTTTTTAGTTTCAGCATTTAAAAGTACTGAAATCAATTGGGTAATCGTCAAGTTTATATTTAATTTATCTACAATTTTGGCTAAAGAAAGTTTCGATATCAATTAAGCAATCGTCGAGTACTTTCGTACTCAATTCATTTTTTTAATAATATAAAATTCATGAAATGCTTAATTTATATTTACTTTGATGGATGAATGTTTAGAAAAAACTTTTTACCGTGACAAATAATGCAGATTTGTGACCCATCAATTTATAAAAATCAAATTGATTATTGAGATGATAATAGCGATGATAACACACATCAAAATTACCATAAGAATGAAATAACAGATCAAATTTTTAATTAATTTATAAGTATAGACAGGCTTTTTCGAAATTCAAGGAAAGATATCAATTCCTATTGTATTATTTTTAATAAAATTATGCATTCTCTATCTCATGACACTGTCTTTTTATTTTCAAGTTCTGTAAAATATATTTTAAATTTTACTAAATATTTACAAAATAACTTGCCAGGCCCGTGGATGAATATTTTGTTGGTGAAATACTTAATATATGTGATTACTGGTTTATGATCGAATTATTTCCTATTTCAAGTATTTTTAATATTTAAAAAAATTAATCAATAGATATTCATAATTAATAGTAAACATATTTAATCCTCATCTGTCACGATCTATCAGAAAGTTAAAGAAGTAAAAGAAATTTGGAAAGAACAAGGCTTTAAAATTTCCGATTGATAAATCATTATGTAATAGTCAACATACGATTTACTAATTTTTTTTTATATAACTTCAACTAATTAAATAAACGATTGTACATTAATGCTTATTTATATTTAAAGGACAATAATTATCTATACTTAAAGGATATTAACATCCCACGTGAATTATTGTCTGATAGTTTTATACAATCATTAAGCGTGTAATTTACTAATCTATTATGTTAATATAAAACAATATATTATTTAATATTTGAAGATAATACAGAAAAATACAGTTTTATTAATATGAGATTAAATTTTATCTTAAGACCAGGCTGGAGTCGAATCTGATATCGACCGAGTAACAATTAAGTTTTTTGTTATTTACTCAAATATTAATCGGTGTATCTTCAAATTAAAGGTTAAGCACAATAGATATTATTATTGTGAACATCTATGCACAAGAAAAAAAAATTCTACCACCTTGTTTTTGAGAAAAGTAAGGAACGCTGAATCGAAAGTTAATTTTTATTATATTTTCGCCCTCCTTACTTTTCTCAAAAACAAAGTGGTAGATTATTTTTTTCTTGTGCATAAATATTTGTAATAATAAAATCTATTGCGCTTAAGAGGACGCTGGATCTCGCTATCCTTTTCTAATTTAAAAATTATTGATAGAAATTAAGAGTTCTCCGCATCTTGTATGGTAAAAAGCAGTATTTTCTCTGATAAGAGCAAATTTATTTTGTTGCTTTTTTTAAAGCAAAGTTTGACATACTTAAACATTATATTATCTAATCCGAAATTATGATTTTTTGAATATGTCAAACTTTTCTTGAAAACACAGCAACAAAATTAATTTGCTCTCATTAGACAAAATGAAGCGTATAGCTGCAAAAGTAATTATCTCCAAAAAAATTTTTTTCAAGAAATAACATTTTCTGCTGTACTTATACTTAAAATTCGGTGTATTTTGCAATACACCATATTTTTTTCATTTCATAAAAAAAGATTATACCTATATTTTGGTCCCATATGATTTTTCCATGATAAATTTTAATGTTCTGTATACGAAAATGCAATAAAAATGAATTCGGAAAAAATGGAGATAGCCACCTTTGCAGCTACACGCTTCAAATATTGCTTTTTACTATACAAGTTGCGAACAACCCTTAATTTCTATTAATAATCACTAGTTTTTCCAAAAATCTACATTTTTTATTTAGAAAATGATAGAGCGATCCAGCGTGCTCTTAACCTTTAATTTGCAGATACACCGATTAATACTTGAGTAAATAACAAAAATCTCAATTAGACAAGAACAGCAAATCCGGCCTGTTCTTAAGAATTATTTTTTGTAACGCATTGCGAAAAAATAAATAGTCTTCGGTTTTTCTCACTTATTTTTATCATCCTAATCTTACAGTTTTGAATAACACCATAAAATATTCATCCACGGGCCTAGCAAGTTATTTTGTAAATATTTAGTAAAATTTAAAATATATTTTACAGAACTTGAAAATAAAAAGACAGTGTAATGAGATAGAGAATGCATAATTTTATTAAAAATGATACAATAAAAATTGATATCTTTCTATTTATAATTTTTTTAAAATATTAAGCCTGAGTCTAAAAAAATTAAATTTAAATGTAATGATAAATCTTTTTCCCTATATTATCAATACTTTTCTTTATATTTAAAAAGCAAGCACAATTTGAAAAATTTTTTTCACCACTAGAAATGATACAAACTAATCCATGTAATGCTGTGTGTTTCCACAGTTTCTTATCCCATTTATCAACAGAACTTAAAATCTTGTGTATATTTACATCTGACAATTCTGTTTCATCTAATTTAATATGACAGAAATTTAATGCATGTTCCATTGCCATTTCTGAACATCGAATCACAGTTTCTTTATTAGTTTTCATGATGACAAGTCGTACGTTGTAACTTTTCTCATTATATTTGTCCTTCATAATATTTAAAAAAGAGTTTTTAAAATTTGGCAGTAATCGTACATTACATCTGTGAGTGCAAATATTGCTGCAGTTTTTGCATCAGCTTTTTTTATATGTATGATTAAAAATTGAAGAACCTAATATAAATGATGATCCTTGATTTTGATAAAATAAATGTCATTTTTTACAAATTTGTACGACTCTATAAGAGATTGTTTAATAAGTACTGAATCACCAAAATAAATACTATTATCCTATTTCAATTTTACTAATTTTATGGATGCTTGAGAATCTTCTACCGAACAATGGCCTTCCTTTCCTTCTTGAATTCGTTCATTTAAAAGCGCCTGGGCAAGAACTTTTAATTTGGTTTAACGATATCTGTCTCCACTTAAATTAAAAATCACAGATGTGTCAATAATGTAAGGATGCATCATTCTTAGAGCATGCATATCCGAATTAATACTCTGTCTTACAAGTATAGCATCAGGTGAAGTAATGCTTTTATGAATCTTTGTACATCAATTAATTTTGTTGTTACATCTTTTAACATTTTTGCTGTAATACCACTAAAACGAGTGAGATAATCAACAATTTCACTATCTGGTTTTACAAGAGTGTCATAATATTTAATTTTTCATCAACTATTGAAATTTTTGTAAGTTATAATAAACCTGTAGTTGTCTTACACATTTAAGAAATCCAAACCAAACATTTGTTATCTTGAATTCACTTCAGCATATTCACCTTTGGTTAATACATAATTTGCGTATCTTGTTGCAAGTCTACCTATCAAAGGAATTGGATAATTTTCTTCTACTAGTTGACATGAAGAAAGTATCAACTCTATTCTAGAAAATTTATCAGTTAAAGGCAATTGTATATCTTCTGTTTTATTAGTATCCTTTTTTATAACTGAAAATATTAATATAAAATAAAAGTTATTATAAATTAAAAATAATTAAACTTAGAAGAAAAATATTATTATGTACCTGGTTGTATAGGGAAAATTGTTCTAAATAGTTTGATTATATTGCCAGTATTTTTTATTGCAGCTTATAAAGAACCAAACTGTTTAAGTAAACGATTTTTTTGAGTTTCAGTAAGAGGATCCTCCATAAGCTGTTGGAGTGATAAGTTTCAGTCTATGTTCTAATTGAGATGATAAATTTTCAAATATTCATTCATTTGATTGATAATGGCCAAAAGATAATCCTTCAATAACAAAAACAATAGTATCTGAAATATTATTGTATTTATCTAATTTACACCATCTATCAGGTTCGTAAGGTAAATGATGTCCAAGCATTAAATACACAAGTAAACACTGAATATCAGTCAGGAAGATTGGTATACGCTACACAATGTACTTGTGTCAGTACACACATAGTTGACCTAGTTACACTCAAAGTCGAATTGAGAAAAAATAATGACAACAAGATATAAAAATTTATACAAAGTTTTCAGAGAAAAAAGTAACATTACAGCAAAATTGTAGCAAGTACAAGAACCACACAAACTACTACATACACTTTGCTGCTATGAATAGGAAGAACGTAGATGACGAAGTCACTTTTTGTTTATATTTCGCCACTGATTATCTTCTAGTCTTTTTTTTGTTCCATTTTAAATTGCCATCTTCTCATGTTAAACTGAATTATGCCAAAACTTGATTTTTAATTACGTCATAATTTATATGCAAACATTACAGTTGAAATCAGTCGGATAAACATTGCCATTTTTGTCTCATACAAATATAAAGGTCTTGAAGTTTAAGGATCAAGTTGAAGCATAACACAAAGTAAATTATCTGGTTCAAGTAAACTGTTAATCATGTGTTTCGACTAGATGAGTGAATAATCCACAAATTATCACAGTCCAGTTCAAGAATTTTTTTTTAGGCAAGAAAGACCAAGCTTTTTGCAAACATCATGCCCTTCTGAACAACTAAATGATATCGTTCACCTTATCTCCAAAACTATTTATCACTTAAGATTATTATTATTTTTATTTAAATCATCCTCATTTTATTATTTTATAAAAATACAGATATTTTATGTAACCTATTAAATATAAATCAATCGTATCACATGAGAAGCTGTTATTCTTTTCATTTATATAACCTATACTTTTACTAATCATTATATATATATATAATATACCTAAAATAAACTAAAATGCACTGTTGACATATAATATACGAACTCACTATGTACTACTACCAGGGTTGCAAATATTTAAATCATTTTGAGCTTTAAATAAATTTTAATTCACAAATCCTTTTTGAATTCGTAATTAAAGTTTTATTTAACTAACAATTCCTTTTAAATTAATAATTAAAAATATTTTAATTAAAAAATCAAAATCTAATCGTGAATTGAAAAGGCTTTAATTAAAAAATCAAAAGGAATTCTTAATTAAATAAATTTCAATTAAGAAATCAAAATGTAATCGTGAATTGAAAGGGCTTTAATTACAAAATCAAAAGGAATTCTTAATTAAATAAATTTCAATTAAGAAATCAAAATTTAATCGTGAATTGAAAGGGCTTTAATTCCAAAATCAAAAGGAATCCTTAATTAAATAAATTTCAATTAAGAAATCAAAATGTAATCGTGAATTGAAAGGGCTTTAATTCCAAAATCAAAAGGAATTCTTAATTAAATAAATTTCAATTAAGAAATCAAAATTTAATCGTGAATTGAAAGGGCTTTAATTCCAAAATCAAAAGGAATCCTTAATTAAATAAATTTCAATTAAGAAATCAAAATGTAATCGTGAATTGAAAGAGCGTCAGTTATGATTATGATTTGTGAATTCGAGGGCTTTAATTAAAAATTCCACAATTCCTTTTTAATTAAACGTACTAAGGAATTTTAATCATATATATGTATATAGAAAAACATATGTGGACGCGCACATACATACGCACCTAGGCTCATATATATGCAACATTTCATGTCGACCCACACGCACACATACGGACAAGTTGATATATATATACATGGTCCGTTTCATGTCAACTTGCACCCGTTGACCCGTATATATTTCGGTTTATATATATGTATATATATACATACATACATACATACATACATGGGATATTTCATGTCGGTTAGCACGTACTCATGAATACAGGTTTTCTTTATATGTGGTACATTTCATTACAACACGCACACACCCATTCGTGTACCCTTAGATTTATGTATATGGGACATTTCATGTCGATTCGCATGTATGCACACGCACGTTAATAAACATAGGATTTTTCACGTCAATTCCAAGGCACACACACAGGTTTATATACATGGGACATTTCATGTCTATTCGCATGCATGCACACAGACTTTAATAAACATGGGATTTTTCACGTCAATTGGAACGCACGCACTTACAGGTTCAGATATATGGGACATTTCATGCCAATGCACACACAAACACACACACAGAATTATATATGAGACATTTCATGTCAACTCGTACATAATCATAATGACAGGCTTTTTTATATATGTGGGACATTTTATGACAACACGCACACACCCATCCGAGTAACCTTAGGTTTATATATATATATATATATATATATATATATATATATATATATGGGACATTTTATGTCGATTCGCATGCATGCACAAGCACGTTAATATACATAGGATTTTTCACGTCAATTCGAACGTACACACGCAGGTTTATATATATATATATATATATATATATATATATATATATATATATATATATATATATATATATATATATAGGACATTTCATGTCAATTCGCATGCATGCACACAAACTTTAATAAATATTGGACTTTTCATGTCAATTGGAACACACGCACATACAGGTATACATATATATATGTATATATATATATATATATATATATATGAGATATTTCATGCCAATGTGCACCCATGCACACACACACACACACACAGGATTATATATATGCGACATTTCATGTCAACTCGTACGTACTCATAATCACAGGCTTTCCTATATATGCGGGGCATTTTATGACAACACGCTCACACCCACCCTAGTAACCTTAGGTTTATATATATGGGACATTTCATGACGATTCGCATGCATGCACACGCACGTTAATATACATAGGATTTTTTTCGTCAATTCGAACGTACACACACAGGTTTATATATATATCTACCTATATTATATAGTTATATGAAAAATTAACCCTCGGACCCCCCACACCCTTCCACATCCCCCCGCACCCCTCCACACCCCTCCACGCCCCTGCACAGCACCCCCACGGCACCCCCACGGCACCCCCACAATATAATAATGTATGTATTTAAATATACAAACTTAAAACTTAACATAATAATATATAATTTATAATATTAAAATTAATTAATGCTAGAATTAATACAAAAATTTTATTGAAAAAATTTTTATTTTCTTTATTTTAAAATGATTATAAAAAACAATTTTTTAAATTATTCAAAATAATATAAAAAATTAAATAAAACATATAAATTATAAAACAAAATGATTTTTATGGCTACTGGTGAAGGCTTCCATTAATAAAAAGACCTAACGCGTCTTTGGTGGTATCTCTACAAATTTATTTATTTATATCCTCCTGAAAATAATTTTGGCTAGGAGGGGGTACCCCCCTGCTCGTTCTACTCGCCAACCTCCATTATAGTTATCATATCAATATAAAATATAACACTTATGCATTGTTTTATATAAAAATTTTTTTATTATAATATATTTTCATATTATACATAATATTATATAATTGTACATTTTTTATTAACGGTAGGCCGGAGTAGAACCTGATACCGACCGAGTAACAATTGAGTTGTTTGTTATTTACTCAAGTTTTAATCGGTGTATCTTCAAATTAAAGGTCGAGCGCAATAGATATTATTATTATGAACATCTATGCACAAGAAAACGAAAATCTACCGATTTGTTTTTGAGAAAAGTAAGGAACGCGAAAATATTATAAACATAAACTTTTACCTCGGCGTTCCTTACTTTTCTCAAAACCAAACCGGTAGATATTTTTTTTCTTGTGCATAGATGTTCATAATAATAATATCTATTGCGCTCGACCTTTAATTTGAAAATACACCGATTAAAACTTGAGTAAATAACAAAAATGCCAATTAGACAAGGACAGCGAATCCGGCCTGCTCTTAAATTTTTATTATTGACATAGAAACATGAAAAAAAATACATAATATTAATTATTTATGTAAAATATCTGAAAAAAATTATTAATAAATTTTAATCATTATTTATGAAATATAGATTAAGTTGGTTTTTACACAACCTTCAATTTTAAATCTTTTAGATTTTTATCATTGTGAAATCATAAATTTTTTAGTAAAATTTTTTAATATTATCATTTGATATATTTAAATGTATACTTAAGATTTCGAAGATTTATAGGATTATTTTGTTATAATTCCTGTTTGATATCTTTTTTCTTAATCTGACATTTTATAAATATATCAAAATTTTTTAAATTATTAATTATTAAGAGGAGGTCACGTATCTCTGTCCTTTTCTAATCAAAAAAATGATTTTTTCACAAAAACTAATAACTTTATTAAAAAATGAAGAGAAAGCCGCATCTTGTATCAAAAAAAGCAATATTTTCTTTGATAAGAAAAAATTAATTTTATTGCTTCGATCTCAAGAAAACCTTGAAAAACCAAATTGTCCACCCTAACCTGTATGATTTAAGTTTTTCAAGGTTTTCTTGAAAACGAAGCAATAAAATTAATTTTTTCTTTACAAAGAAAATATCACTTTTTTTATTACGAGATGCGGCTTTCTCTTCATTTTTTGCTAAAGTTGTTAGTTTGTGTAAAAAACTCAATTCTTTGATTAGACAAGGACAGAGATACGTGACCTCCTCTTAATAGTTTTATATAACGTTTAATATTTTATGTAAATATTACATTAAATATTAAAAAAAATAATTTTTAATTATTTCATTATATTAATTCAACATAATGTTTGATATATTTAAATATAAATTTAAGATTTTTAAGATTTAAAGGATTATTTTGTTATAATTCCTGTTTGATATCTTTTTACTTAATTTTACATTTTAGAAATATATCAATTTTTCTTTCATAAAATTTAATCTTAATAAAATATTAAACATTTCATAAAAATATTGAATTTATAATTTAAATAAATAATAAATTTAAAAAAATATATCATAATATTTTTTTTAAAATGTGTGCAATGTTCAATAAATATCTTGAATATATTTCGTAATTTTGGTTTATATAAAATTCATTTATTGGTTCATTTAATGTTATTTTATATTCTATAATTTTATTAGTGTAATATTTATAATATTCTGGTACTTGTTTCCAATTATGAAATTCTACTTTTTCATTATCTTCACCAATATACAGTACCGCTCAAAAGTTCGTAAAAAACTTTTTTTTTTTTAACTCAACTTCAAACTGCAATATTTCGGAAACGGCTCGATGAATTTGAAAAATCCGGACGGCATTTGAAAGATCAGACAAAATACTATTTTTTTGTGTCCTGCCAAATATTTTTATCCCTTTTTTTAACTCTATTTCTAATGATAGAAAAATTTTTTATTTTTACGAATTTTTAAATTTCAATCAATCAAATGTAACTTTTTGAGAAATTGATAAAATTAAAAAATTCGAACGTGACTGAAAAGTAGAGTGAATTTCCTAAATCTTTATATTTAATGATTTTTTTGTATCTATTTCCTGCGTGTAGCTAAAAATGCGCAAAATCTATTTTTTTTATTAAAAAGATATATTTGTACAAAATATGTAACAGTAAAAGAGTAGTTCACAAAAAAAATTGTACTTCGTTAAAAAATTTTATAAATTATAAAAACACAAGTTTTTTAAACTTCATAAAATAATGAATAGCGTACTGTACATATTGTTCTTGTAGCAAAAATTCTACATGTAAAAAATGTAATAAGATTAAAATACAAATAACGATTAATTAAACGTATTTAGAAATTATAACATAAATTTAGCAATTGAAATAAAATTTTAGGAAATCCTATTCTAATCTCTGTTGCACTGTAACAATAGTCTCATTCTAATATGAAAAATTAAAAAAAATTATAAAACTTATTCATTTTCATAACTTTGACATGAAATAAGCGACAAAATGTTTTTTATTTAAAAAATAGACTTTTCATATTTTGGAAATTATATCATACAAATTTTCCTGGACATTTTCCGACTTCACCCCCTTTAAATTAATGTTAAGTGACAAAATATATAAAAAAAATTTTTGGAACCGTGGACTTTAATGTTACTATAGCAATCTCCCCTATTTCCCGACCTGACTTTTTCATGTGAGCACTGTTGCGCGGTATTCTCTGAATAAGCGGTTCAATTCTTCGTGAAAAATTAAAGGAAGACCGCAACCAGCCTAAACCATTCTTTATTTATCAACAGTTGGTGGATTAAAGAATAATTTTAGCTAATTAAAATGTAAAAATTCTTAATTATATTGGTCACCAATGATTGGTGCAATAAAATAAAAAAAATCATTAAAAATGGCAAAATGAGTTTTTTTTATATTTATGATGTTTTTACAGAGAAATGGTGCAATGTACCGCAAAATTGATAAGAATATTTTCGACTTAATATTTGATAAAAAACACGAAAAATTATGTTCTTCCGCGAAAAATTAACAACCGGAAAATTTACTTTAGAGATTTTCCCAACTATTTTCCAGCTATCCACCCTCGAAATTCGTGTTCAGGGCACCAAAATACATAGGAAAAACTTTGGTGGAGCCGTGGATCTCCATCGGTTACGAAAACTCTCCTAGCTACCTATATTAGTTATAAATGTCCTCCGTATTCAGGTGAAATACCCCGGTTAAAATGTACATTAAGGTTTGGAAAGATCCTGATGTAAAAGAACCTTTCTAATTTTTTGCGGTTTTTGGTACCAATACATAATACAACTTTGCGAACTCTTATGAAAAAAATTGTCATGATTGTCGTTGATACCTGTTGAACTTTTTTGATTCATCAAGTTTTACTAAGGAGTAGTAACCTTAATTTTATCGTATTCACAATTAATAAACAATTAAGATCGCTTTAGAATTGAACAGCACTGTAAAGTTTTCAGAAGAAACCTTCTGAATTGTATTTTAAAAAATTCTTCAGAAATATTTTTAACGTTTTATTATCGTATGAATATATTTATTAAACTATTGGTAAATAAATGATTATAAATCTATGAGATCATTTAAGAATACGGATGAATCTTTATATTTTCTGTATATTGATTGAAAGGTTAATGAAACTTCACGAACTCTATGGAAGTAAATCGAGATGAATTATTACAATCTTGTAAAGAGTTTAATAGCTGTTAAAGATCCTTAAGAGGAGGTCGAGTATATATGTCCTATTGTAATCAAAAAATTGATTTTTTTACAAAAACTAATAATTTTAGCAAAAAATAAAGAGAAAGCCCCATCTTGTATCATAAAAAGCAATATTTTCTTTGATTATGAAAAAATTTTTTTATCGATTTGTTTTAAAAAAAACCTTGAAAAACATAAATTATCGAAGTTTGGATGGACAATTCAGTTTTTCAAAGTTTTCTTTGAAACGAAACGATAAAAATAATTTTGTCTCATAAGAGAAAATATTGCTTTTTATTATACGAGATGGGGCTTTCTTCTTATTTTTTGCTACAATTATAAGGTTTTGCAGAAAATTAAATTTTTTTATTATAAAAGGATAGAGATATACGACCTG
The DNA here is from genome assembly GCA_017163975.1 of Anastatus disparis. Taxonomy (NCBI): domain Eukaryota; kingdom Metazoa; phylum Arthropoda; class Insecta; order Hymenoptera; family Eupelmidae; genus Anastatus; species Anastatus disparis. Next base: position 1,249,374 of record JAFFSR010000369.1, on the reverse strand, counting down.
CTATTAATAAAATACCGTGAAAATTATTTATGATTCTCAGTAACGATTTTGAAGTTATAAAAAAATATACGTATTATTAAATTTTTTTAACTCTTGAAATAGTTAAGCATACCATGGAATTGTTCGATATTGGAAATAAAGCCATTTTACACGACTAAGCTATAAATTTTTTTTGTGAATTGATACAATAAATCGCACTGATTTATTAATACTAGGCAATTTTTCAGTTTATTAATAAGTTAATTTAATTAATACTATGATATGCCCTTCAAAAATCACTATTCAATATATTAGAAATTCATAAGAAATCTGAAGAAGTCATAATCATATTTTTTGATCTATGGGGATATCCACAAAACTTTTAATTCTCTAGTAACAGGTCATATTACAGCTGTTACTGGGTTACCGCATGATGCACATCATTTAAACTAGGTTCAAATCTTTTGTGCTATCCTGTAACTCTATTTTTGATGTATTTTGTAAATGTTTAACAAACGGCGCAGTAGATATTTCTATGAAACATTCATTTTTACACATGAAAAATTACCGTAATTTATCTTATGTGTAAATTTACTTTTTATAGAATTATCTGCTGCGCCGTTTGTGGCACATTTACAAAATACATCAGAAATAGAGATACAGGATAGCACAAAAGATTATAACCTAGTTTAAATAATGACCTGTTACTAGAGAATTTAAAGTTGGGTGGATATCCCCATATAATACCATGGTGGTACACATGAAATTGGAAAGGTTCCAAAAATATATAAATTACAATAACTTTTCTGATGAGGATATATTATTCAGATGAATATTGTTTTTAAAATTAGATAACATTATTTTTATTTTTAAGAGCATGACGAAGCTTCCAGTCTTCTAATAATATTTCCAATCCTAAGTTATGAATAAACAATGCGTTTAATAACATTTCTTTGCGACAAAGAAAAAATTTGTAAGACTCAACTCGAGTGCGGACAACTCAAGAAACCCACGAAAATACTACATAAAAAGTAATAATACAAACTTTCAATATAACGTATTTTAAGATTAGGTTTGTCGAGCTTGAAATAATTTCCAATCCAAGTTCATAAAAAATTTACAAGTTTAAATAATTTTTTATTTTAACAAAAATTATTGTATTAACATAGCTTTAGTGCGGACAAGTCATTATATTTGTTTTTCTCATCCGTGCTGAGTAAGTGGCCTATAGCGTATGCGTTTTCGGGGTAGTAAGTAGCTAATAGCGCGCGCTGCGTGTGTTGTTTTTTGAGGGCGTGTGTTTCACAGCTATGTATAATATTATTTTGTATTAAATCACGTAAATACGTTACATTCTGTAAAATAATGTCACGCAAAAGCGTTAATTAATGTAAAATCGCAAAGGTTTATACAAGCGCAGCGCCCTCATACTGTATCTCATCGACAATGTGATGAATTTTATACTCTATCTCGCTTTAACCTCTGACAAAGTAAATCGTATCATCTATTCTTGTATTATTTTTACATCAACGAAATCGTAATTATTCCGTATATACGTGAAATTGGTGAACTAAAAGTATGTAATTTAATTACAAATAATAATACCAAAAAGTATTGAAATATACTATTGCGAGTCAGTCGTACGGCAGATATGAGAGAGAAGGAGCTCGCTACGCTCGTGCGCCAACTTTTCCTCGTGCGCAATAGTCAACTAAACCTTACTCGTTACACAATATACTATTAATTTACGAATTTAAAATGATATTAATGAAATAAAAAAAGCAAAACTCGATTGCTGCAGCTCCAACATCAGATAAATATTACGGAAAGAAACATAATGAATCACCCAAATTCACAATTTTATAAATTACAACTGAATCACTGGAAAAATAGTTGCATACAATAGACTTTTCCAAATTTTATGAGTAACGGCTTATTATTGAAATTTCAATGTCGGAACGATTCGGAAAACTTGAAAAATTTATCAATTTTCATTTCATAATAGTTCTCAAACATTCTTTAAAGACTGGAAAAATATTTGTTCCGATTCTTTCAGAAATTTTCGGGTCATTTTAACGAGGATATAACTGATGATGATGTAACAAAATTCAACTGCAATAATCACAAATTTTGCAATCGAAAACGTTTTCATAAATAATTTCCATAACTTTATAATTTCCGCGAAATAATCATTATCTTCATAATTCTGCGAAAATGACGATTTATATTGACTTTTTTATAAATTTAAGTAACTTATAGAAATTTTCTCAAATTCAATTTACTTGTTTTTGTCATAAAAAACGAAAGATAATTAGTCTTAAAGCAGACTTAACGTAGGTAAATATTATTTCTTTATATACGCTTTTCTTATATTCCCCTTCATGTCTGTTTGTTTGTTTGTCTGTCTGTAATCACGCGCTCGATTTCAGGCACTTTTTGACAGATATAAATTCTGACAATTGGCATAGACTTTGGTCTTGGATGACAATAAAAAAATCAGTTGTCATTTTGGTACCTGGACATCCAGGTCGATGATAATGGATGTGAAAAGTCATCTCCGAGGAAGTATAAATGGGGAGGCTTTCTTTGGGTCGAGGCGAGTTTCTCGGGGGTTTTCAGGGTTGCTAAAACCGAATTTGAGATCAAACAATTGCCACAAAGTGATGCACGTTGTCCAGAATACGCATGGACGTCGTCTCCGAGGAAGTACAAGTGGGGAGGCTTTCTCTGGGTCGAGGTGGGTTCCCCGGAAGATTTCGAGGCTGCTTAAACCTAATTCGAGGTTTGAAAGTAAATCTATAATGCATAATAATGATTTAGGATGAAGAGGTCGAACTGGAGTACCAAGTAGCCGATAACGTATGTACCTGAGTGTAACCTTCGAAAAGTCTGGTTGCAATGTAACTCTGAATGATAATGAAAACAATTTTAACTTCAAAATAGAAAATACAAAATTTTAAAAACATGCTTTAAAAATAAAATACAATAATTGAATAAATAGACTAAAAAGTATAAAATAAATAAATTAACTTTCTTGATACTACTTTTATATAGTTTCATTGCAATAATCAATAGAAAATTTCACAACAACAATTTAAAAAGAAAAGTGTGGTTGCTGAAATTTTTTCTAGAATCTTTTTGAGAAATTATTAAAGATAGTATTGAAATTATTATTAGATTTACTGAAAATCAGTGCACACCTTTTTCTTTTATAATTTTTGTTGTAAAATTTTATCTTGATTATTGCAATGAAACTGTATAAAAGTAATTTTAAGAAATTTAATTAATTTATTTAATACTTTTTTGTGCATTTTCTCAATTATTGGTCTTTTTTTTAACAACGTGTTTTCAACATGAAAAAAACATTTTTTTATTTAATTATATTATTCCACCAATTAGATAAACTCAAATATCTTCATATTATAATTTGCAAAATGTGTTATTTATTCAACATCAATTATTGTTTTAAGTATTTATCTAAAGTTTATAGTATTCGAGAAAACAATTCATAGAAAAAGAAAATTTTTTAATTTACATTATCTCATTTCAACACTTTTATGATTTAGAACTATAAAATTTTTTGTTTATGTTTTGTGTATGAAAATATATGATTAATCTGTAACTGAAAGAATAATTTATAGACCACCAGTTATTTTATTACCGCAATTAATATAAATGCAAATCTTTGTACAATAACATAAAACTGGCTGACAATTTTTTAAAAAAATTAGGGAACTTAGATATCTGTATAACATAACCTTTTACTTTGGCATTCCGTACTTTTCTCAATAACGTCATTATAAATTTTATATTTTGAAGTGAAACTTCTTTAGCAACGGTATACACCTCCCATAAGAGACGTATAAAAAAATTATACAGGAGTGAATTGATTTCATGACGGTACATGCAACGGAGCTAATGAAACGGAAGTGTATATATATGAGGGGCGTCCGCACCTTCTATATGTAAATCAAGGTACTAGATGCGTATAAGGAAAAATTCGCAAGACTGACTTGATGTCAAATGCACAGATAGTGCATGAAATTAATGTTTATGTATTTTTCTAACAAAGTTGGGTTTTGTAAAATTTAATTTTCGTAAAAAAGATTATAATTAAATTCATACTTTACAAATTTTAGACCTCGTGAAAATTTAATTTTAGGAATATTATTTATAAAATAAATTCTCAAATCCTTCTAACTGGATCAATAAACCTATAAATACATTGTATTTTATTATGTTATTCATTGTTTTGTTGTCCACTTTAAGGATTTAAAACGAACAGTGAAGGAAATTCAGTGGATAATACAGATGAATTGCTAGCTAGTTTAAGAGTTGGTATAGATGGTGAACCATTACATGATGATGGAAGTCAGGGGACAGCAAATAATGGTACCCATTATGAGTTGTCACGATTGAGTAATTCTACAGGAATTACAAATGGTTCAACGGCGCCTTCTGTTTCATTAAGTGATGAGCAAAAAGAAATGTTAGATGTCTGCTGTAAAACTTGTTATTTGGATGGAAAATTTTTCGAAGCAGATTTGACGAAATTAAATGGCGATAAAATCATAGCAAAATGCATGACTTGTAACCAAATTATTCATGATAATCTTAAAGTATCATCAATTTTTATCGCCATTTAAAGGTTATTATTTTTATATGTATATGTTATTAAATCAACTAATTTATTTATTGTTATTGTGACTTGCAAAATTTAAAAAGTAAAAATTGTACTTTTTTAAAAATACCTTGACAAAGTCAATATTTAATGGTATAAATTGAAAGAAAATTTTGATGTTTTTTATGACAGTACATTCAAATATAAAGTTAATATTTAGATAAAATATCAAGTATCATGTTTTAATAAATATCTTGTTCAATGATGAATTTTCTCTTATGGATATATAAAATTGAACATTATTTATATTAAAGTTATATACCTTATCAGAAAAAAAGGTCAGCCATGTTGGTAGGTGACAATAATAATAAATTTCATCTGTTATAGTAAACACAGAATAAAATGTTGTGTTCACTTTTTTACAATGTCATCAAATTGCTTTTCTAATACCTAGTCCAAATGTACCATATTTTCTCCTGTCGTCGAAAATAGAATATGGTATTTTTGGCCTCTTGTTGGAAAATTTGTATTTTCACCTCGAGAGTAAATGAAGAATGACTTTAATTTTATGTGAATTGTCATCCAAGCCTAACAGGAGTTCTTTATTTTTACTCGCTCTAGGTGAAAAATATACTATTTCATACAAAACCAAAAAATTTTAATAATATTAAATGTTTATTTTGTATTAATTTTATGATTTAACATAATTATATTTTTAGAGAAAACATGAACATAAACTACAAAGCTATCAGCAATATAAAAAATTTTAAAAATTGGATGGTGATGATGAAGATGAAAATGATGTTGTTTATCGACGTGTGACATGTGCTTTTTCTCAAAATACTTTTGAAAAAAATGTTGTTGAGTTTTTATTGAGAAATCAACTTTCTCTTCGTCTAGTTGAAGATTCAGCTTTTCGAAAAATATTTAATGGTTGTATATTTTATATAATATTTTTTTATTATATTAATGAATAACATTTTATTTAAAATATTTAGATTTCAAAATTAAACATGGTGACGCTCTGTCAAAGCATTTGACTCGTTATACTGCTAGAAAAAAAGTTGATGATTTATATTATAAACAATTAGACAAGATTAAAATGGCTTTAGCTAATGCAAACCATGTCTGTACAACAGCAGATATTTGGACTGGGCCGAATAGAACATTTTTAGGTGTAACTGCTCATTGGGTAAGATGACATGTTATTCACATAAAGTAGTTAAGAAATTACAATAAAATCAAAATTATTTCTATTTTGATATTGATGATATATCTTTGGAAAGAAGATCAGCAGCTTTAGCTTGTAGACGATTTGAAGGATCGCATAACTTTTCCAATATAGCAGAGCAACTATCTATTATCTATTCGACTTTCGAGCTAACTACTGAAAAAATTGTATCTACAGTTACGAATAATGGGAAAAATTTTGTTAAAGCCTTTAAAGAATTTGGAATAGAAAATCCAGAAAATTATTTTCCAGGTTATTTAAATTGTTATTTTAACTCAATTGTATTAAAAATTAAATAAATAGACATTTAAATTATTGGATGAATATAATCAATTCTTGAATTAAATTAATATGAAATAATAAAGTAAATTAATAACTGTCAATTATCGGTAGATTTTCTTTAGATTTTATAATTTCTCATGAAACAAAATTTAAGAGGAGGTCACGTATCTCTGTCCTTTTCTAATCAAAGAAATGATTTTTTTACAAAAACTAATAACTTTATCAAAAAATGAAAAGAAAGCCGCATCTTGTATCAAAAAAAGCAATATTTTCTTTGATAAGAAAAAATTAATTTTATTGCTTCGTTCTCAAGAAAACCTTGAAAAACCAAATTGTCCACCCTAACCTCTATGATTTAAGTTTTTCAAGGTTTTCTTGAAAACGAAGCAATAAAATTAATTCTTTCTTATCAAAGAAAATATTGCTTTTTTTATTACGAGATGCGGCTTTCTCTTCATTTTTTGCTAAAGTTGTTAGTTTGTGTAAAAAACTCAATTCTTTGATTAGAAAAGGACAGAGATACGTGACCTCCTCTTAATCAAACAAATCTAAATTTATTAAAAAAGCTAATTTTGCTTAAAGTTATAAATATAATACAAAAAATGAAAAAATAATTTTAAATTTATATGAAAATTCTTTATAAAATCTTAATAAATTTTCAAATTATTATATAAAAATTATTGCAGATGAGGATTCAAATGATTCTGAAGAGGAAATGGAAGAGTTTGAAGAAAATGATGGCGAAGAATTATTGTTTATGAACAGTAACGATAATGTAAATCCTGTAGAAGACGAAGCAATATTTTCGAATATATCACTATTTCGTCATTTTCGATAGGTCAGCCATACCTTGAGTTTGATTGCAACAAAAGAGCTTGTAGACGCAACTAACAGAGTTCAAAATATTAAAAAGTGTCATAAATTTATCATGGAAAAATGCCAACAATTATGGAAATGTTTAAGATCACCAAAAAAACGAGAAGAAATGAAAAAAATTTTTGAATACAGTTTACAGAGGCCCGTTCTAACAACGTGAAATTCTACGTATGACGCCTTTGAACAAATCATTTCGTTAAAAGAAAAAATTAATGATGAAAGAATTCGTGACATGTTGGAATCTAATAAAATCTTAAGAAAAAAAGATTTTGAATTTATTGAAGATTTTTTGAAATTGGGTCAACCCCTGGCTTCAGCGATTGATATTTTACAAAGAGAAAAAGATTGTCATTATGGTTATCTTTTACCAACATTGTTGACTATCCGAAAAAAATGGAATACTTTATCGGCAAATAAAAGTTTGTCTATGTGTGAGCCACTGTTGAAATATTTAAAGGAAGCTTGAGACAAAAGATTTCATTACTTTTTTGAAATCATTAACAATGGCGAATTAGCAGCTATAGCAGCACTCACGCACCCCAAGTTTAGAGCGAAATGGATTTCGTGCTTTGATAAAAATACACAAGCAAAAATAAAAAGGCTTGTTGAAGAATTGGTTAGGCCTAAAAAGCCGGAATCAGCTGTTCCAGATAATGAGGATACTGAAGACACGTTTTTTTATTTTGATGATGACAGCTCAAATGCATTACTAAACACGGCTTTTGCACCTCAAGAACAAGAAGAAAATGAACTAATGAGGTTTTTAAATGAAAAAACGATGTCTTTGGAGTCTTTAAATAATTTGCCAGTTGTTAAAAGCTTATTTTTGAAATTTAATGCCACTTCACCTTCTTCAGCTCCAGTAGAAAGATTATTTTCTTATGCTACTTTAATGAACATGCCAAAATTTAATAGATTGTCCGATATTGAATTCAAAAAACGAGTACTGTATAAAGCAAATGGACTCAAAAGTTATTTGTAAGGGTATAAAGCTTTGAACTGAATAATACTTATTTTATTATTTTTATGAATAAGCAAAAAGTTTAATAATTTATAATTGAATATTTATAATTATACAGAAAAATTTTTTAAAATTATAATCGCGATATTCAAAATCATCGAAAGATTTACATTGGCTGAGTAATCGCCACTTCATAAATTCTTTTTAAATGTTTCATATTAGAAAATAATCGCAATATTATGAAATATATGTAAGCTTACATTGATCGCCACTTCATAAATTCTTTTTAAATGTTTCATATAAGAAAATAATCGCGATATTATGAAATATATGTAAGCTTACATTGGCTGAGTAATCGCCACTTCATAAATTCTTTTTAAATATTTCATATTAGAAAATTATCACGATATTATAAAATTATGAAAGCTTACATTGGCTGAGTAATCGCCACTTAGAAAATTTTTTTCAAATGTTTCATATTAGAAAATAATCGCGATATTATTAAATATCTGAAAACTTACATTGGCTGAGTAATCGCCACTTGAAAAGTTATTATTCAAACTCTTGTGTTAAATATACAATCATGATATTAAAAATTAACCAAAAATGTACATTGGCTTAGTTATCGCCACATATAATATTGTAAATTTTTACCAGTATGAAGTAAATAAATAATTTAAATAAATGACATGAAAAAAATTGTTTTATTGCTTTATATAAGGTCACAGCGTATAAAAAAAACTCAGAAGTCATGCATAAATAGCTAAAGAGAACCTGTGTATTTATATGAGCCCACATAATTAATATACGATGTATCCATAGTCCATACACAATATGCATAAATGCGTCTAATTATGTAAATCTTATTCATAGTCAATATATTATCTCTATTTCAATTTATTTTTTTTTATTCGAAAAACCAATTTTCTTATTAGCAAAGGACAGAAACATGATTCTTCCTCTTAAAATATATCTTCACTTTCTATAATTTTGTAATAATGTTAGATATCTCTAATGATTTCAAAGATTTATGTCTATTAAGGAAATAATATTTATAATAAATGATGTTTAAAAATATTACTTTTTATTTTTATAAAAAATTAAAGTTTCATGATTTCATGTAAATAGCAAGAATGTTTATTGTTCGGTTAAATAAACAAAAATGTTAAAGATTTAATAAAAATCATATGTAAATGCATAACTAATGCAGAATTTCTTTATCTTTGGAATTTAACTTATATAGATTTTAAATGATTAAATTCAAATAAAATGAATTACTAAAATGATTTCTTAACTTTCGTGGTACGTAAATAATTGCTAATATTCATAAATTCTCAAATTTTTTGAATAATAGCGCTTATTACCTGTGTATCGGAATGATGTTTGATGAAAAAATGTTAAAATTATTCACTAATTACAATAGTAATATGCTTTCTCGAAGTTAAATTTCGCTGGCATTATTCGAACGAAAAATTCATAAATTAGTAGGGATACTACCGCAAATTTATATGCAAGATGATTTGTATGAATGATCTTTATGTATGGGTATCGACTACGAGTAAATCAACATATTTCATGGAACTTGCATGAATCTCAAACAATTGTTCTTTTAAAATCTTTTTATTTTTGAGTATTCTCCGACCTAATCAAACAACCTTAGAATCGAAATCTAAAAGAATCTCCAAGTTTCATTTGACGTAGTCCCTGCAAATCTCTGCAAATTTCATAATCGGTATGGAAAATTTCAAAATTCATTCATATAGACGATTTCCAGGAAGCCAGGATCACCTGGATATCGTGAGATGTCATCTCGGGAAACGTACATGTTATTAATAAATAATGGCTAAATTTCAAAAGATATTCTTGTAGACAATGTTTATCTTACTCGGAACATCTATGTTTGGCTAGATAACATTTGAAACAACATCAAAGTAGTTATTAAATTATAAGTTGAATTTCAAAAGGTTTAGCTGTAGATGATGTTTAAGTTGACATTAACACCTAGGTATCCAAAAACGGCGCTCGTGGGTACCACAGCATAATAAATAACTATTTTTTTAATATTGTCTACATCAATAAGGTAAATTATGTATATATATATATATATATATATATATATATAAAGTTAAATATGTGTTTGTATGTGTGAGCGTGTGCGTGCGCGTATGAGTTGAAATTAAATATTCCATATAAACTTGAATAAACTTGTGTGTGTACGTGCGATTCTACATGAAATGTCCCTTATGTATATATATATGTTTATATCATGCTTGTGAGTCGACATGAAAAGTCCCGCCTACAACAAAGCGTGTGTGCATGCATGCGAATTGACATGAAACGTCTCATATATATAAACCTAAGGGTACTTACATAGGTGTGTACAAGTTGTCATGAAATGTACCATATATATATAGAAAAGCCTGTGCTTGCAAATACGTGCGAGTTGGCATGAAATGTCCCATATATATATATATATATATATATATATATATATATATATATATATATATATATATATATATATAAACGAAAAAATTGCGGGTGAACGTGAGCAAGTTGATATGAAATGGACCATATATACATATGCAAAAACCTGTCTGTAAGGTCGTACATAAGTTGATATGAAGAGTCGCATGTATATAAAAGCGTGTATGCATGAATGCAAATTGACATGAAATGTCCCATATATGCAAACCTGAAGAAACTCGGATAGGTGTGTGAGAGTTGTCATGAAATGTTCCATATTTATATAGAAAAGCCTGTGATTATGAGTACATACGAGTTGACATAAAATGTCCCATATATATATATATATAATCCTGCATGTGTGTGCATGCGCATTGGTATGAAATGTTCCATATATATAAACCTGTATGTACGTGCGTTGAAATTGATACAAAAAATCCTATGTATATTAACGTGTGCGTGCATGCACACGAATTGACATGGAACGTCCCATATATGAAAACCTGAGAACTCGGATAGGTGTGTGAGAGTTGTCATAAAAAGTTTCATATATATAGATAAGCCTGTGATTATGAATACGTACGAGTTGACATGAAATGTCCCATATATATATATATATATATATATATATATATATATATATATATATATATATATATAATGCTATGTGTGTGTGTGTGCGTGCGCATTGGCATGAAATGTCGCATATATATAAACCTGTATGTACGTGCGTTGAAATTGATATAAAAAATCCTATGTATATTAACGTGTGCGTGCATTCATGCGAATTGACATGAAATGTCCCATATACATGAACCTGTGTGTGCGTGCGTTATGATTGACATGAAAAATCCCATGTTTTTTAAAGCCTGTGTGCATGCATGCGAATTGACATCAAATGTCTCATATATATAAACCTTTGTCTGCTTGTGTTTCAATTGACACGAAAAATCCCATGAATATTAACGTGTGCGTGCATGCATGCGAAACGACATGGAACTTCCCATATATATATATATATATCATCCTATATTATATAGTTATATTAAAAATTCAGTTTCAGCCCCCCCTACTCCCCCCGTGCCCCCCTCCCCTCCCCCCCATGCTCCCCCACAGCTCCCAATAATGTTTTGTAAGGAATTCCTACAAAATAACGTGAAATTGTTTGTAATTCTACAATATTTTGTAACCATTTACTTCCTGTATAGGTCCACCATCCCCCCGTGCCCCCCCCACGCCCCCGTAGCCCCCCGTTGGCCCCCCCACATCACCCCCCCACTGCCCCCCCCACTCGTGTAATGACTCGTATAACAGTTTATAACTTGCATGCATTATTATGTTAATTAATATAATGTGGTATATCTAATGAAAAACGAAATTATATTTTTAATAATAAAATTTTATTATATAATACTTTGATATTTATATATTAATAAAATTATTAATAGATAAAAAAATTTGTTCTTTATATTATTAATTAATGAATTAAGACTTTTCGTTAAAACATTTACATGAAGAATAAGTAATTATATTTATAAAACACATGATATATCTGAAAAAACAAATAATAATTTAATTATGATTGTTTATTTATATAAATAAACAATCGAGTTTCCACACCACCTTACACTTTAAACTTTTGTTATATGTTTATAATAAATTATTTTTAAAATTAACATTCAAATTTTATTATTTTAAAAGTTAATATTTAAATTAACAATAAATCTATAAATATATTAAATGAATATATAGAAAATAGGTTTATAATGTAGCGGTATCGCTAACAGCGCGTTGTGATTTTTTTATAGTGGAAACCTTCGCCAGTAGCCCTAAAAACCACTTTTTATATAATATATATTATTTTATCTTATAGTTTTTGTATATGTTTCACTGTATTTTGTAATATATTAAAAAGTTGAAAAAATGTTTTAAATAACTAGTGTTTGAAAAAATTTTATAATTTTAATATAATAATTGATATATCATAAAATTCATTATTTTTTCAATAAAATTTATAAATATTTTTATTAAAATGTTTAAAATTTTATATAATTATTAAATAAATCTTAAATCACAATGTATAATTTAAATTAAAAAAAATTTAAATATAATAATTGATATATCATAATGTTTGTGAAGTCTTTTAAGATTTGAAGGATTATTTTGAGAAATTTCTCAATTAAATAATATTATTAATTCATATATTGGCGGGAATGAAGAAAAAGTTGAATACAATAATTGGAATAAAGTACCAGAATATTATAAATATTACGTTAATAAAATTGTAGAATATAAAATTCAAATATGTGAACCAATAACAGAATATTATATTAATCAAAATTATCAAATTTATTCTAGATATTTATTACGATTAGTTAATATTATTAAAAACATATTTGATCAAAATTTATAAAAGTAAGTAATAAAAAGTAAGTTCAATATTTAAAAATTATTTTATTTTATATATATACAAATTAAAATCATTAAAATAATATATTGATTTAATGATCTTATGAATATTAATAATAATTACATCACTTATTTTTGAATATTAAAGTAAACAAATTTTTAAATTTTAGTATAAAATATTGATATATCTTAAAAAATGTAAAAATAAGTCAAAAAGATATCAAAAAGGAATTATATCAAAATAATCCTATAAATCTTAAGACATAAATAAACATTATGATATATCAAATATAATACTAATAAAATTTTTATACCAAATAATTATTTAAAAATTTTTATATAGTTTTAAATTTATTATAATTTTGATCATTAATATCATTTAATTAATAATAAGTTATTTTTTCACTTATATATTGTACGATTTCACTATTTTTTTATTCATATTCAATACATAAAATAAATTATATTATAAATGTATAACTAATCTATGTAATATTATCTATAAAATAAAGTAGTTTTTAGGGCTCTTGGCGAGGGTTTCCACTAATCAAAAAATCTAACGCGCCGTAACGTTACCTCTATATTTCACACAGTTAAAATATATTAGTTAAATTAAAATCTATATTTAAATATTGAAAAATTTATACAATTAAATTAAATATATGAATGCAATTCATCATAATAACTAGTTTGAAATGTAAGGTGGTGTGAAAACTCGTTTAGTTTATAAGGTATAAATAATCATAATTAAATTATTATTTGTTTTTCAGATATATCATGTGATTTATAAATGATTAATTTTTCTTTTATTGGTAAAATATATGTAGGATATGAATAATCACCAATGGAAGTTGGCGAGCAGAGCGAGCAGGGGGGTACCCCCCTAGTATATATATATATCTATATATATATATATATATATAAACCTGTCTGTGGGTGCGTTCTAGTTAACGTGGAATGTGCCATGTATGTATGTATGTATGTATATATATATATATATATATATATATATATATATATATCAACTTGTCTGTATGTGTGCGTGTGGGTCGACACGAAATGTTGCATATATATGAGCCCAGGTGCGTACGTATGTGCGCGTCCACATATGTTTTTCTATATACATATATATGATAAAAATTCCTTAGTACGTTTAATTAAAAAGGAATTGTGAAATTTTTAATTAAAGCCCTCGAATTCACAAATCATAATCATAACTGACGCTCTTTCAATTCACGATTAAATTTTGATTTCTTAATTGAAATTTATTTAATTAAGACTTCCTTATGATTTTGGAATTAAAGCCCTTTCAATTCACGATTACATTTTGATTTCTTGATTGAAATTTATTTAATTAAGGATTCCTTTTGATTTTGGAATTAAAGCCCTTTTAATTCACGATTGAATTTTGATTTCTTAATTGTAAGAGTACCCCCCGTTAAGATAGGTAAAATGCCCTCCCTCATATATTTCAAAACTAATATTTTTTCTTGTTTTTATAGTAATTAAGATTAGGTTTTGTTATATTCATAGTTTCCTAACACATACCCTAACCTCAACATAACCTAAAAATCACTTTTTTTATAAAATTTTTTTTTTATCTGGAAGGATAAATGATATTAATTTCGCGAAAATCAAATGACTAGGACTTAGCACTCTCTTTCACTGTGATTTTTTGCGAGTCCTAGAAAGCAGTTTTTCTAACCTAAAAATAACATTTAAATCATAAAATCTCCGTAACTTTGCTCAGGCAGGGGCTACAAGTAATTTTCTGGGCTTAAAATTTGTATTTTTAAAAAGCAAATACAATTTATAATGACCGAAAATTCGATTCTGGCATGGCGCCATGGCGAAAAACTCGAAAAACCATTTTTTCATAGGTTTCCTGTCGGTTATTGGTCTCAAGCAACTCACAAATCATTTTTAAAGAAAAAAAAATAGCTTCATTGGATTCTACGTGAAAAAATACATTGAAAATGTGCATGATTACTTTAGGAATACTTGGATGCTGTTACAAAACAATTAAAAAAATAAAATAATTCTGAAATTATTACATAGCTACTTTGCATCGTTGCTGCATTTTATGTTTTTATGACTTTGGTCATCTCTTTAGAGTCTCAAAGCTACTATTCAATGTATTGATAGGCAAATGACGTCCACTGTACGCGAAAAACAGAGACAAATACCAGACAGATAACTATAACTCCTATATATATGTGGATTAACTTGCTATCCCTCATATATACATAAGGAATGGCAAGTTGTTCTTAGGGAACGCAAATTATTTTTCTTATACATAGATAAAAAACCAATGTTTATCTATTCCTGTAACTATTCTTTTTAGTGTTCTTTTTTAGCTTGTAAGAGACCTAACATGTTTTCTGTCCTCCATAAATCACGAACTCGATAGATTTGAACAATTAAATGATTCCAATTAAGTTCCAAATTCAAAAATTAAAAGATCATTATCTCTTTAGAGTCATAAAGCTACTATTCGATGTATTTACAGCTAAATTACGCCTATTGCACGCCAAAATAAGATTTTTAAACATAACTGAAGTAACGGTCGTATCATCTGTCTTTTTGTATTACAGTAGACTCTGGACACAAGAGAATCAACGGGCCTTCAGGAGAGGAATTTTCTTAAAAATTCTCTCATACAAAGAGTCCCCAACACGCTGGAGTCAAAAGTGATACTCACACCTACTGTTTTGTTGTGTGAGTTGTATCCAACATGCGTGTATATTCTGTCTCTCTCACTTTGATAGTGGTGGGATAACGCAAATACTTAGGCTCACGCCCATATTTAGGAGAAAGAGCTCGAAATCTCTTATATCGCAATCTCTTGTATCGAGAGATCACTGAATCATTAGAGAGACAAAGACGGAATAAGGTTTTAGTAACAATATATATATATATATATATATATATATATATATATATACAAAGAATAGTGAGCTATTGCTAGGAACTCTAGGAGCTATTGCTTCTCATATATATATATATATATATATATATATATATATATATATACATACAAAGAATAGTGAGCTGTTGCTAGAAACAACGCGCTTGATTCTCATATATGTAGAAGCAATGTATTTCTTATATCGGTTGATACTCTATTTTTTGCGTATAATGGCCTGAAGACAAATCATAATTGTGGCAGTTCTAACAAAGAATATAAATGCTTACATAGAATTGTACTTTCAGGCTTGAATTTATAGACCCAACACGATTGTTACTAAAACCTTATTCCGTCTTTGTCTCTCTAATGATTCAGTGATCTCTCGATACAAGAGATTGCGATATAAGAGATTTCGAGCTCTTTCTTCTAAATATGGGCGTGAGCCTAAGTATTTGCGTTATCCCACCACTATCAAAGTGAGAGAGACAGAATATACACGCATGTTGGATACAACTCACACAACAAAACAGTAGGTGTGGGTATCACTCTTGACTCAAGCGTGTTGGGGACTTTTTGTATGAAAGAATTTTCAAGAAAATTCCTCTTCTGAAGGCCCGTTGATTCTCTTGTATCCAGAGTCTACTGTAATACAAAAAGACAGATGATACGACCGTTACTTCAGTTATGTTTAAAAATCTTATTTTAGCGTGCAATAGGCGTAATTTGGCTGTAAATACATCGAATAGTAAATTTATGACTCTAAAGAGATGATGATCTTTTAATTTTTGAATTTGAAACCTAATTAGAATCATTTAATTGTTCAAATCTACCGAGTTCGTGATTTATGGAGGACAGAAAACATGTTAGGTCTCTTACAAGCTAAAAAAGAACACTAAAAAGAATAGTTACAGGAATAGATAAACATTGGTTTTTTATCTATGTATAAGAAAAATAATTTGCGTTTCCTAAGAACAACTCACTATTCCTTATGTATATACGAGGGATAGCAAGTTATTCCACATATATATATATGTATATATAGGAGTTAACGTTATCTGTCTAGTATTTGTCTCTGTTTTTCGGGTGTAGTGGACATAATTTGCCTATGGATACATTGAATAGTAGCGTTGAGACTCTAAAGAGATGACCAAGGTCATAAAAACATAAAATGCAGCAACGACGCAAAGTAGCTAAGTAATAATTTTAAAATTATTTTATTTTTTTAATTGTTTTGTAACAGCATCCAAGTATTCCTAAAGTTATTATGCATATTTTCAATGTTTTTTTTCACGTAGAATCCAATGAAGCTATTTTTTTTTCTTTAAAAATGATTTGTGAGTTGCTAGAGACCAATAACCGACAGAAAACCTATGAAAAAATGGTTTTTCGAGTTTTTCGCCATGGCGTCATGCCAGAATCGAATTTTCGGTCATCATAAACTTTATTTGTTTTTTAAAAATACAAATTTTAAGCCCAGAAAATTACTTGTAGCCCCTCCCAGAGCAAAGTTACGGAGATTTTATGATTTAAATGTTATTTTTAGGTTAGAAAAACTGCTTTCTAGGACTCGCAAACAATCACAGTTGAAGAGAGTGCTAAGACCTAGTAATATGTTTTTCGAGGGATTAATATCATTCATCCTTCCAGATAAAAAAAAAATTTTATAAAAAAAGTCATTTTTAGGTTATGTTGAGGTTAGGAAACTATAAATACAACAAAACCTAATCTTAATTACTATAAAAACAAGAAAAAATATTGGTTTTAAAATATATGAGGTAGGGCATTTTACCTATCTTAATGGGGGGTACTCTTTATTTAATTAAGAATTCCTTTTGATTTTGTAATTAAAGCCCTTTCAATTTACGATTACATTTTGATTTCTTAATTGAAATTTATTTAATTGAGAATTCCTTTTGATTTTTTAATTAAAGCCTTTTCAATTCACGATTAGATTTTGATTTGTTAATTAAAATATTTTTAATTATTAATTTAAAAGGAATTGTTAATTAAATAAAACTTTAATTACAAATTCAAAAATGATTCGTGGTTCAAATAATTTATAAGTACTTTTTTCGCAACCCTGACTACTTCTATGTTGCTGACAGACAAAAAAGGAGCTCATAGCTACACTGAGAAAAAATCCATGCTAATAGAGCATGCGAACTGCCATTCACGCGAGCATAGAAAATATTGATACAAATATGACAGGCGTGAGAAGCTCTATCAGTATTGGATTACCTTATACTAAAAAAGATGGTATGGAGAGTAACTAAAGCATGAACGGCATTGAGTGATGGCTCGCGTGGTATACTTCGATGACTCCCCACTCTCATATTCTTCGTTTGCTTGAGTCGCCTCCTCTTTTGGGTGACGACGCGAGAAAACACGGCTGGTCTGTATCCAAAATCATGTCGCAAATTTCATTAACCAATTTTTGTTGCGTGAATCTTTTTTTTCTTTTCTGCTCTTTTTTATGAGGAAAGAGACATTATAAACATAATCTGTTAAACTTTGTAACTATCAATGATTAATTTTTAACTTAAAATTTAATTATTTTAAACTGCTGGGGGGCAGATGAGCATGTCCGATTTTACGCCAGAGGTAATTCGGAGTAGCGTTGGTCTAGTGCGTAACGTTCGCGCTTTTCCTTTTAAGTACGCTTGTTCAACTCTCGGCTATGGTCACTTTTTTAATTTTTTTTTTTTATTGTTTTAATATTTTTTATTTCTTTTTATATTAATTTTTTTTTTAATTTTGTATTTTTTTATTAATTTTAAAATTTAATTTTTCACAAGTACGCTCGTTTTTTTTAATGAAAATTTTTTAAAAATAAATTATTCTTTATAGGTAGTAATTACAAATATTGATAAATAAATAATAGTGATGTTTATTTTATAATAGTATAGTCGGATTTATTTATAATTTAGTTTATAAAATTTACAATAAATTACAATAAATAAATAAAACTGAGGTATTATTATTTGTTATAATATATATTATATATTGATATATGTTTATAAAGACAAAATTGAACTATAGTATTGTAAACACCACTATTATTTATTTATCAACATTTTAAATTATTTTGTATATAAAATAATTTATTTAAAAATATTAATTAAAAAATAAGCATACTTTAAGTACCTTGTGAAAAAATAGATTTTAAAATTAATAAAAAAATATAAAATATAAAAAATATAAATAAAAAAAGTAATTAAAACTATTGAAATAATAAAAAAAAAGTTTAAAAAAAGTGGTTCTAACCAAGAGTTGAACACGCGAACTCAAAAGGAAAGCCACGAACGTTACGCACTAGACCAACGCTACTTCGAAATATTTCTGGCGTAAAATTGTACATGCTTATCTGCCCCCCAGCTGTTTAAAATAATTAAATTTTAAGTTAAAAATTAATTATTGATAGTTACAAAGTTTAACAGATTATATTTTTAATCTATCTCTCTTTATAAAAAAAGAAAAGAAAAAAAGATTCACACTACAAAAATACGTTAACAAAATTTGCGACATGATTTTGGATATAGACTAGCCGTGTTTGCTCGCGTCGCCACCCGAAAGAGGAGGCGACTTGAGCAATGGAAGAATGTCATACCCACATCGCATGGAAGCTTCCAGGAAGCTCCCACACTAATATCCCACATAGCATGAAAGCTTCCGGGAAGCTTCCATGCTATGAGAGTAGTTAGCAGTAAAGAATGAATAATGGACAAGCCACGTTTACTCTCTTCACGTCCCATGAGAGGATACAGCGCCAGCTATCGAAAGATATTAGAGTGGGGAGTCATCAAAGCGTGTAAACAAACAGTTTTTGGATAGGATAAACCTCGTAAGAGTATACGGCGCTGTTATGAAAGCATAGGATATACTTACTAACTTTCGATACGTAAACTAAATGCTTTATTGGCATGAATTTTCTCTCAGTGTATCCTACATTACGAAAGTGTGACGACATAGACTGGAAACAAAAATTGAAGGACTGATGACGGAGAAGAATTCTCATAACGCGAATAAGGTACTTTAAAATTTCAGATTACGTTTTCTCGTGATTAATTAAACGGATCGTAATAAAACTTTTTTTAAATTAAAGATAAAATAAAAACCTTTGATTATCAATTTGTATTTATACTATAAATGATTACATTCTGAAAAGATTCTATTTTAAAATTTTCGACACTCTAATTTAAAGTATAAAAGGACCGCCTCGACGTTTTCGTATTCGTACCTTCTACTAACTTCACGTTGAGGCGCTACCGCGCCTCTTGATATACATATATATATGTGTCAATCTACGTCAAAGGGATAATGGCTTTGTCCAAAATTGTAGATCACCAAAAAAATCGTGTGTAGGCTCAAAATTTTCGTCTTACACTCTACTTTCTTTTGCAATGTGGCGATTTTGAAAATTCAAAATGGTGGCTCCAATATGACGGCTACAACCTAGAGATTTCATTGATTTTAATTCATTCAAATGTGATTATACGTTTTTTTGTATCAGAAATCAATTCAGCGTTTAATTTTACATGGGAATATAATATTGCACTCAAGGTAAAAAAAATTTGCAATGTCATCGGAAGGTCATATTGGGAAATAATAGTTATTACTCGAATTACTCATTGATCAATGTTGATTAGTGAGGAAATGAAGATACTGATAGGTGATTCGAGTCACTGAATCTAAATCTGATATCCGCTTAACCCTACCAGTCTCCATCAAGGTCATTTGAAGGTTAAATCTCGAATACCTATTATTATTTTATAAGATTAAGACACCTATAAGTTTTACGTGATGCTGGATCCGAATTCGAGGCCCATTGGAGTGTCAAACGACGTAATTACAGAAAAATTCGTTTCAAACTGTGGTTCCTTGGAAAACAAAAATTTTCTGTTAGTCAATATTTAATTAATTTTTACGTCATTACGTCAGCTACAGCGACACGTAAAACTTGAAGGTGTCCTAATCTTATCAAATAATAAATGCTAGTAAAACAAAGGCGATCGTCTTTGGAAGTAATCGTTTTATTAAAAATTTTTATTCGGGTGAGCCAAGGACGATTGACCTGGGGAGCGGTATCGGTATTCCTTTCTCTGACACCGTTACGAGCCTTGGTGTTGTACTCGACTCTAAACTGTCGTGGGAACCGCATATTAATATGTTGACTAAAAAATTCAATAGAGTGATTTATAGCCTGCGGTTTTTCCGTCGGTACACCACTGAGGCTCTGCGTAAGCAGCTCGCAACCGCCCTGCTGTTTCCACATCTTGATTACTGCTCAGTGGTTTTGCTCGATGCTTCGCAGGAGTTACGAAGACGGCTACAGACAATACAAAATTCATGTGTGAGATATGTATTAGGCGTGAGAATGGGTGATCACATCTCTCCCCATAGACATGCTTTGGGTTGGCTACGTACTGATTCGAGGAGACAGTATTTTATGGCTGTACTTATGTACAAAATCGTACGTATGAATACTCCCGAATATCTAGTGGGTCTCTTCACTAGATATATACCCAGAGCAACCACTAGGGGTGAGATTAAAGATCTTGCGGTGCCCTTCATGCGCACTGAGACTGGAAGAAATTCCTTTCAAGTTCAAGGTGCGCATTTTTGGAACTCCCTACCTGCTGATATTAAAAATCTTCCATCAATCAGCAGGTTTAAAGCCGCTCTGAGGAGGTTTTTACTCGACCTCGATTAAACAGTATTATTTTCGGACTATATCATATGTGCTAATTTATTATGTGATGTACCCTTTATAGATTTAAGGCATGATTGTATTTATTGGCGTGTATGTAGGATGTGTGTGCATAGAGTGAATGATTATATTTCTATCAGATTGACTTGTATATTACTGTACATTCAACTTGCTGTGATTTTAACTTACTGTATACTGCTGATATTTCGACTGCGCTCTTTCCACGCTTGATTTTATGTAATTATTTTGACTGATAGATATTGAGACTGATTTTTAACTATATTATTCATACTTTTTGCGTGTATTTATTCGTGTTATCTGTGATATCGCTTTTATTTAATTTATTGACTTACTATTACAGTATTACTATCTCTATTATGTTTTATGACTGTGATATCATACTGTACGATTTTGATTTTATATGTGCAAGGCTATTTAAAGTATTTTTATGTATTTTTTTTTTCAACTTTATTTGTAATTTTCACACTTTTTTGTAATTATAATACAAAATAAACAATATCTAATCTAATCTAATCTAATCAACATTGATCAATGAGTAATTCGAGAAATAACTATTATTTCCCGATATGACCTCCCGATGATATTGTAAATTTTTTTTACCTCGAGTGCAATACTATATACCTATGTAAAATTGAACGCTGAATTGATTTCTGATACAAAAAAAAAACGTATAATCAGTTTTGAATGAATTAAAATCAATTTTCGAAAATTTTTTATGAAATCTCTAGGTTTTAGCCGCCATATTGAATTTTCAAAATAGCCAAATTGCAAAAGAAAGTAGAGTGTAAGACGAAAATTTTGAGCTCATACACGATTTTTTTGGTGATCTACAATTTTGGACAGAGTCATTATCCGTTTGACGTGGATTGACATACATCTCAAAAAATCGGCTGATTACACAAGAAATTTTTAATGATGACGATTGAAAAGAATTGATATATTGTATCTTTGTGCATTATATTTAACTTGAATAATACTTTAATGAAGATTAAATTTGAACTTAAGTACTTATCAATACCTTTCAATAAGTACCTTAGTTAATAGCGGTTACGTCGAGTTAACGGAGTTTACGATTTTTTTTGGGGTGGAATTGATTCAATTATTAATACTTAATGATGAATGTAAGAAGGGGTATAAACAAGTGAATATACTTTTTTATCAAAGAAAAATGAACACTTCTGAGTGGAATTAAATAAACTTTTAATATGATTCAAGGATGATATGTAATAATACTTTTGTGATTTAACGCGTCAAAGCTAAGGGAGTTACGTTTTCTAATATTTCACAATTCTTTGGTCAACAAATAGGGTACCTCATTAATAATCTCATCCTATTATCCATCACAAGAAAGTATAAGGTAACTTAAAAATAATTTTTCAGTCCTGTCACACATTATTCTATATGAAAGTTTTGGCAAAGAACGGAAATCGGTCGATTTTTTGAGAATTCACCATATATATGTTGCTCGCTTCTTTTAATGTGATGCGTGAAATTCTAAATTAAATATCATGTAACATGCAGTTAACTGCCATGTTACAACGTTCTTGTTTCTCCCGCACTATGCAGTACTTAACTACGCTCCTCTATATCATTATTGGAATTTTAAACTTATGGATTAGAAGATGGATTAAAGTGTCATGGACATTTTTTTTTATTAAGTAACATTTAAAAACATGAATGTTTATACTCTATTGTCACGGTATTCCCTTTACCGTGTTCAAATTTTGCGTGCTCTTGTATTTACGACAGCTCGGCGCGCCGTCACGAACATCGTCAGATGCTAGTGAGGTAGGCGTCAATCGACGCGCCCGAGAAAGAAGAGAAGCCACGGCGCGGCAGACATTTTCTTGCAGTCCGTGAGCACCCATCTCTGTTGTTCTTGGAGTCTTTGAAATTCGTTGGCGTGGATCCGCAAAATAGTTCTTATAATACACTCGGACTGGGATAACTGGCCGCTGTATAACTTGCCACGAAAGCCTTTTCTCCTCCGTACGCAAACAAACATCGGCCCCCACTACCTCTTATACGTATATGTCTTGACCACGCCTCTTCGCCCAAAGAGTAAGAGATAAAGAGAAAGATATAGCGCGCTTGTCAGTCAAGGGGTTTTACAGTAACTGTATTAGCATTTTTTCTTATGATAATTAAGATGAAAAAAAAAGAAAAAGACACTTTAAAAAAATTAATCAACTAAAAATAAATGAATTAGGATTAATAAATTTCTTTTACCATAAAAATAAACACAGCGATACCTTAGTTTATATGGCATTTAATTTTATTTACTATA
Organism: Anastatus disparis; assembly: GCA_017163975.1. Taxonomy (NCBI): domain Eukaryota; kingdom Metazoa; phylum Arthropoda; class Insecta; order Hymenoptera; family Eupelmidae; genus Anastatus; species Anastatus disparis. The sequence continues at coordinate 1,225,626 of JAFFSR010000369.1, read as the reverse complement.
TTCTTATTCACTGAGAAAAAAACATAGTTGGCTTTACTACGTTAAGATCGATGAGCTTAACCAATGTACTGTTTCTCTCGTTTACTACGGTAACATAGTAAATACAACTAGATTCTCTGGTCGGCATTCAGTAGCACATGATGAATAGATCTTAACCTCAAAATCTATATAATAAATTATACTATTAATTTGCATATTGTTATAATCTACAAACGAAAGTAGATGAAATAAGAATATTTAATTATAATAAAAGCCTAGAAGACTCAAAACGAGACTTTAAAGTCTTAAAGCTTCGGTTAGTATATCTTGAAAAAAGTAAATAAAATACTAATAAAGACTGTAGAAATTCCTACTACGTTCAATTTAGTAAATGCTACTAATATAAACGGTTAATTTGACTGTATATTGAATACTAGAGTAACATGGTTATCGTTACTAGAGAACGTAATAAAGCCAACTATGTTTTTTTCTCAGTGTTGAAATGTAATAGAAAGATTAAAATTTAGTTAATTTACAAAATATGTTTCTATTTATCATTTCAAAGACAGGAAGAATTCTAAATAAACAATAAATGGTATATTATTTCTTCATTTTTCTATTTAACAAAAAGGTACTAAATGATTAAAAAATTTTCTTTATTAAAATGACTTTTTATCTCTTATTTTTATCTCAATCATCATAAGAAAAAATGCTAATACCATTTTTAGTTTGTTATTTATTTTTTAATATCCCTCTCTAGTTATACCACTTCAGCCATTATAACAAAGTAGCTATGCTGTGCGTGAAACTACTAGCACTAAACACTAGCATTAAATATTCGAGAAGTGGGGGCTAAAAAGCAAGTGAGGAATGGGCAGTCTTACTCTCTCTCACTAACTGAATTCCCATGTGTCAATCATTTCCTATATTTGGTTTCCAGACGGTCTTACTGTATATTTATATAAAATATTGAGAGGGTTTAAGTAATAAGAATTTGACCCTAAAAAACAAGGAAAACTGTGCTACCGGCGACATGTCTCTCAATCAGGTAACAGAGAGAGAGAGAGACACGCAGCAACAAGTATATAGAGTAGATTGGAAGATTCTGTCACTCATCAATAATATTACTAGCTAGCGCTATCGGGATTGCTGTATAATATATAGTGAATTTCTCGTAGTTTTCAGCAACTCTGCATATGATTAAATTAGAAGACTTAGCTGAAATAATATTTGATTGAAAGTTAATCCTTTTTTGTAATGTCTGCAAAATAACATACAATTAAATATTGTATTTGTATCTCAGCAGGAATAGCCACTTTGTTAACTCGAAAAGCGGGCTGAAAGAAAACCATATTTTACGTCAAAAATTTTGCGGGGGATAAGTTCTTTTTTCCCGCAAAATAAAAAATTCATAAAATTTAATATATTATTGAAAATTTCTAGAAAAAAATTTAATTGCAATTTTTTCCAATTAACCCGCCTTTTTAAGTTAATAAAGTGGCCACGATTGAAGTGGGAATAAAGTACCTTATGCAACTCAAGAGAAAAGTCTATTTCTCCCTCAGGTATTAGCTCTCCTCGCTTCACTTTGCTCACTCGGGTCGCCGATCCACTCGAAAGAAATCTACGACTTTATTCCCTAGTTGCATAATGCTCTATTTCTATGTACACTTTATAATGAAAAACAAATTGTAAATATTTCAAAAATAACAATTGAATGCAAAAATTTTCTTCATCATAGATAATTATTATGAATTGTAGGGAAAATAGTTTAAAAATAGTATATTGTTAGCCAATGGAAAAAAATACGTGATTTTTGCCCGAGTCGTGCCCTCGCTTCGCTCAGGCAACAATAAAGACGAGAGTAAAAACACTTTTTCCTTCGAGGTCAATATATGACTTTTTCACACGAAGGGCATCAAATATTTAATTTCAAATCGATATGTATATAAAAATATTAATTCTTATAAATTAAAGTATAAATAAAGAATAATAATACAAATTTAAATAAGTAAATATAAAAATTCAACTATATGCAAATAAAAATACAACAGCTATTTCATTTTAGTTATTTTATTATGTAGAATAGTTTTTACTTCTTTAAGTACTTCTGGTGGTACTTCTTCGTAGGAGTCAGACTTTGTTTCCATCTTAGATTTTATCTTGATTACTTGAATATTATTTATCATTTGTTGAATAAATAGGTTTAACGGCGTATATAAGGGTTTCCTAACATGAAGAAGGGGGACCGTAGGAGCTATGTTTTCAAGAATTTTATAAGTGCCGCCTCTTAGTTATGTTCTTTTCATCTTTCCATTTTGTGTAAGTAGGGAGAGCTTTTGTTAGCAGCTATATAAATCAAGCGCAATGAAAACGCTATTTATTTCTACACGCTTTCACGTCTGTCTGTATATACTTAAATCTTGCACGCTCAATTTGAGGCACTTTTTGATGATGGAAATTTCTGAAATTTAGCACAGACCTTGGTCTCCGATGACAATACAATAATCCGTTGTCCGGGTCGGCGATGACGAGTGTGCAAAGTCATCTCCGAGGAAATACAAAAGGGGAGTCTTTCTCTAGGTCGTGGCGAGTTTATAGGGAGTTTGAGAGAGAGAGAGAGAGAGAGAGGGTGAAATGGGGGGAAGGATAAAGGAATGGAAGGGAGGGAAGGTGTTAGCGCAGGGGTATAGGGGATAGGGGAGGGAAGGGATTGTAGAGAGTTGTACAAAGGGGATAGGAAAATTTGTTTCATAAATTATTTTTAAACGTTAAAAAAAGTTATAAATAAAAATTAGAAATCAACAAGAAATAAAAAAATAAAAAATGCATACAAGATTTTAAAAAAAATTACCCATAGAAAATTCAATTTTAACTAAAAAGTAAAAAATTAAAATTAAAAAAAAAAATTTTAAGAACACGCTTTTCAAAAATACAATAATGAAGAAAATGCACTAAAAAGTATAAAATAAATTAATCAACTTCCGTGAAATTACTTATATACAATTCATTGCAATAATTAAGAGAAAATTTTACAATAAAAATTTAAATAGAAAAGTGTGGGCGCTAATTTACAGCAAATCTAATAATCATTTCAATACTATCTTTAACAATTTCTTAAAAAGAAGATTTTTTTAAAAATTTCAGCTCCCACTTTTTTTTTTTTAAATACTAAACGGGCATTTTTTGCCCAATAACAATTTACGTATACAATTAAAGACAATACAGTTGACGTATTATTTAACGTGGTGTCAACCCACGGCAGGGTCAGTGAAAAAGCGACCTGACGGGGAATCAATCTCGCACCAACAAGAATACAAGTATCGCGCCTTAGCCACTACGCCACCAAACCCTATTTTTTACATTTTTGTTGTAAAATTTTCTCTTAATTATTGCAATGAATTGTATAAAAGTAGTTTCAAGGAAGTTAATTAATTTATTTTATACTTTTTAGTTTATTTACTCCATTATTGTATTTTTGTAAAGCGTGTTTTTCAAATGTTTTATTTTTTTTTTAATTTTTATTGCATTAACGGGTGATAAACTAAAGTTTTCAAAACACGATCACTCTTCGTCAAAATAAGGTTAAATTGAATTACAATAATACAAAAAGAATAATAAAGATTTAATTCTTTTCCTTTCTTAGGAAGGAAAATTATTTTTCCGATATACAATTCTAATACAAACCTTATTTTATATATTTTGAGAAACGTTTTGGTCGGAGTTTAGAAACTTTACTGTTGCAGAAATATTTACAATAAAAACTTCACATTTCTGTTAGATGGTAGAAATGTTACAGTAGTAAAATTATATTGAAGAGGTTATAGAAACGTCTTCAATGAAAACCACATCTTATATATTTTAAGAAATATTTCTCTCAGGAAGTCACAGAAATATTTCCAATGAAAAACTCATTTTCTACATTTTAAGAAACATACTAATAGATTTCGGAAATTTCACAGTTAAAAGATCACATTTGAAAGATTACCAAAATATTCCCTATGAAAAACTCATTTCACATAGTTCAAGAAACATTTCTGTTAAATTTTTGTAATGTCACAGTTGCAAAATCACTTTGATGAGTTTATGGAAACTTTTCCAATGAGAACCTCATTTTCTATATTTTTAAAACATCTCTGTCAGTTTACAGCAACTTTTCAGATGCAATATAGCGATTGAAGAGTTCACAGAGATGCTTTAATGAAAACCTTATTTTGCATATGTTATGAAATATTTATATCAGATTTCAGAAATCATTTAAATACCATATAGCAATTGTAAGGTTATAGGAATATTTCAAATGAAAAACTCATTTAATATATTTTGAAAAACATTACTGTGAGATTTAAGAAATGTTGCAGTTGAAAGGTCATATTTGAAAGATCAGTGAAATATTTTTCAATTTAATATATTAAATTGCTAAATAATGTCACTAACAGTTATGTCTACATCGTTGTTGACAGTTTCTCTGAATCACATGGTAAACACTGCTAGTCTCACCAGTAACACTGTTAAAAAAAATATAAAATTTAATGCATGTACATTAATTTTCAGTGAAAATCACACATGAAATTTAATGTGTTTCGTGCATTAAAGTATATTGCACATGAAAATCAATGTTTTTTATTATGAAAGTAATGCGGATTTGCATAAAAATTAATACATTTTACTGTAATTTTACTATGAAATTTAATTCAAAATCAAATGAAACTTAATGCAAAAATTACATAAAATTTGCTTCTAGTGCGTCCATGAAATTTAATACGTCTACTGGAAGCTAGTTTCACGTAATTTTCGCATTAAATTTCATGTAATTTTTTCATGTAATTCCATAATAAAATTACATTTAATAACATGAAATTTAATACAAAATGTGTTGATTTTTATGCAAATCTACATTAAATGTATGTTAAAAAACATCATTTTTCATGCATATTGTACTTAAATATCACTTTCATGGACAAAACACATTAAATTTCATGTAAAAATTTCATGCAAAAATGCATTAAATTTCATGTATTTTTTGGCCATTTTTAACAGTGAATGTATGCTATATACTCGTTGCCAGAGTGACTCCAGTAGTGACAGCCTGAGTGCCTAGTAACGAAGGCTGATTTTTTTTCAGTGTACTATTGCGAAATTGCATTAATGAGAGTATGGAAAAATTTCTAATTAAAACTCTATTTCGCATATTTTTACAAACATTTCAATCAGTAAATATTTTTAATGGAAACCTTATTTTCTACATTTTGAGAAAGGTTATTGCTAGATTTTATTTAATGCAATTACAGAAACGTTTCCAATGAAAACCTCATTTCATATATTATAAGTAATTATATGAATCATTTTATTATTCTGATATTTCTTATAAAAAATATTTCTATAATTTTTCAGATGAATATAACAATTGAAAGGTCAGCAAAATATTTCCAATAAACAACTTGAATTAAGTATTTTAAAAATCATTTCGTTAGATTTTAAAAATGTCTATTGAAAGGACACCGAAATATTTCCAATAAAAAACTCACTTTAGATATTTTAAGAAATATATCCGTCAAGTTTCAAAAATTTTACAGATGCAACATATCGATTAAAATGTGTGAGTGCCCAAGCGTATAAAAACTTTGAAACGCTCAATTCAATAGAATTACTATGATTGCACGCATTAAATAATTAAAACATAATAATTCATTAGTAAAATTTAATAAAAACTAATATAGTTTAATAGTTAATAATAAAAGTTATATCTGTAATAAGAATAAAATAAGCATCAAGCATTTAATATAAGCGCCAAATGTATGTACGCTCCTGAAAGCGCACATACATTGACGTTAACATATACGTACATCACACGTCGAGAAGCGCGCTTAGGCTCTATGTTCGCTAAGCGCGTGCAACAATCGCGAGATCACGCGGAGCCCAGCAGCCAGAGAGAAGAGGGGACTGGAGTCCAGCGCCTATATAAGCGGGCAAGCAGAGAGAAAGGCTCTCTCTCGCCTCAGCTCTACTACCGACTTAGCTTTGAATGAAGAAAGCATGCAAGACATCGAAGAATCAGCTACGCCGTTGATGATTCTTTTATGCTCGCGTGTCTTAGACATAGAATTCTAAAGATATCGTGTAAAATTCTATTAAATAAAGAATTGCGGCGAGCAATACAATATACCTTATCCCATCCTTAGTGGTAAAGCCTCGCATACTGAGGCACTTGGTCTTCAGTATTAACCATAATATTACTTTGCTCTTCGGAATTACCCATAATATAACCACTCCTTACTAGCTCATATAAAAAAACTACACGCACTTATACACTGACACATTCGAGCCTGCACCAGACGGCATAGCGACTTGTCTGGTTAACGGCTCTACACATACAAGTCTTGCATAAATGCAAATAAAGACTCAATAGAGTCAATAATAATGTATGATCCCCTAACAGCACGGAGAAGAGAAAGTACTGTTAAAATAGGTATTAAATCTAGTATATCTAATTTATATACTAAGATATTTAAAAAAAAGTGACGATATAATTTCAATTAGTACTATAGCTTGAATTTTAGGGACTGATGTTGGTACTATCATATTATAAACCGAGAGCATGAATTTTTGATGCTTAGTACCATTTTTTTTCGGTACTAAGACTGACATTTCACCTACTTGATTCAAAGGCAATACTTCACAGAAAATGTGATTGTTTTTTGGTGCTGCTTTTTCTGTTACTAAAATTAAAAGTTGATAAATATAGAATTATTTATATAATATATAACACTTTTAAATTACTAATAATTAATTTTCTTATTCGTGATATTTAAGGAATAAAACGATACATTTTTATCTACCATTCTTCGTTTTGAAATAACTTTTAAGTTTAAAATTAATTATTAGTAATAATTTAAAATTGTTATATATTATATAATTAATATTATATTTATCAACTGTTGAAAATTGTTATACGATTTAATGGTTTATACATTATTAGGTATTAATTATATTGAAGTTTCATACTTGACAGCGCCGCAGTGCGCATTATATAGGTAATATGTTAATATAAGATAATTTACTTCCATAGTATGGAAAAATTCGGTACTATACCAAATAATTTTTGGGACAAGTCGCGTTAAAAGATATACTAATATAGGTCGTCTTAATATATGTACTGAGTATCAATTAAGTAACGACTCGAGTTTGCTCTCGGAGCTTGTTGTGAACACACGTGTTTACGTCTGAACTCCGCAAATAGATATAGGTGTATACATATATAGTTATATCTACGAGTAGTGAAACTTAAAATAATACAGCGTAGTTCTTAAGAGTGGACCATGGAAGACGAAACCATGGCCACTCAAATAACGTACCAAACAGATCCACAAGATATTCCAAAGTTCACTGTTAAAAGTCCAACAAACATCTGTTATGCAGGAGTCACAGAAAACAAAAGGCAACAAGGTCTCATAATGGATTGCACTGAAGGTCTAAGTTTAACTGATTATGATCCCTAACCATGTATTAGAAAACATCCTCGACAATCTCAAGGTCAAACGCAGCTCTACCATCACCATGCTTAAAGCATCAATCAACAGAGAGGAATATAAACATGTGATTAGTTTTAGACGACAAGTATATGTTCGACCCGAAGATATTACTTTAATTCCAGGAATGTTCAAACTCAACTTTAACAGCTTAGACTATCACATATTTACTAGTACAGACACACTCAAGTGCTTCTTGTGTAAAGAAGAGGGACATTTGGCGAAAAATTGCACTAAAGCAGAAACTCAAACAACCGATATTCCAAGCATAACAGGACAGATGGACTCAACACAAGACGAAACTCTACCAACCAACACCAATGTAAACACAACGAAGTCAACAAAAGAAAATAATCAAGTTATTACAAATAGCTCAAATTCATCTAATAACCTAAAAGCAATAGAACTGACAAATCAAAACAAAAGAGCAAGATCTGATATAAGTTCCGCCGACTCACAGAATATTCACACAACAGATTTAAATAAAATTAAACAGTTAAAGAAAATCAGCAGGAAAGAAGACACAGACATAAGTGAAAAAAACTTACAACCATCCGAAACAATAAATAAAGATACAGAAGACGAATCAGACGAAAAACTAATCAGTATCAAAAAATATTTAAATGAAGCTAACACATTACTCAACTACGCTCAGTTCAAAAGTCTTATGGAGAACATAAAAGGTTCAAAAAACCCTAAAGAGATCGTCTACAAATATACACAATACATGGAAGCCTTCACTAAATTCATTCAAAATGATGTATACCTGAATGTCAGAACAGCAGCATAAAATCCAGATGTACAAGACTAGTTAAAAGCATTAACTCAGCCGAAAACCTTACACCAATGAGCTCCGACGCAGAATAACAAAAACAATTACTTCTAAAAAAAGAAAACAATGTATAAGTTATTACAATGGAATATGAATGGCTTTAATAGCCAATATGAATATTTACAAAGAATAATTCAAGAAGAAAATATTGAAATCATCTGTATACAGGAAACCAATTTCAAAAAAGACCAACAAATTTACATGAAAAATTTTACAAGCTATAACAAAAACAGAAATGACTGCAAAAAAGCAAGCGGAGGTGTAGGTATCATGATAAAAAATCACATATATAACGAAGAAATCACATTACAAACTGAACTAGAAGCCATAGCAGTTAAAATAACAGTAAATAACAAAAACATAACAATATGCAATATATATTTAAGCCATAGGTATGAACTAAAAATAGAACAATTAGAAAAAATTAATCTTGCAACTACCACCGTCATATGTACTTTTAGGAGATTTTAACAGTCATAGTGCTGCATGGGGATCTTACAAAAATGATAAAAGAGGTCTTATCATAGAAGAATTAATAGTGAACAATAACCTTATATTACTAAACAATTTATCCCCCACTCACTTCAATACTGCAAACGGGAAAAATAGTACTATTGATCTAACTTTATGCAGTCGAAATATCGCAACACAACTCGAATGGCAAGCAACCGACGACCTATGTGGCAGCGATCACTATCCAATAGTTCTTAGCATTAACCAACCTAAACCCAGTACTACAATAAATATACCAAGATATAAATATCATGAAGCGGATTGGAAAAACTACAAAAGAACAATCACCGAAAACCTGCTCACACTGCACACTAGTATTGAAACCAAAACAAAATTTAACCAAACCGAAATAGACACAGTAATCACAAAGTTCAACGAAATAATAATAGATGCAGCTGACAAAAATATACCCAAATCAAAAGGAATCAAAAAACAAAAAAGTAACATATGGTGGAACGACGATTGTGAAAACGCAACAAAAAACGCAAAAAAGCCCTCAGAAAATATAAAAAAGAAAAAAACACAAATAACCTAATAGAATTTTGAAAAATGAAAGCAATAGCAAAAAACACTGTCAAAAATTCAAAAAAAGAATCATAGTTAAAATTTCTTGAAACCATCAACCACAACATACCGACTAAAGAAATGTGGACAAAAATCAAATCTATATATGGACATAAAAGCACAAACATCACAACTTTAAAAGAGAATAATGCAATAATTAGTGATCCACACGAAATAGCAAACATCCTAGCCAATAAATTCGCAGATAACTTAAGTGATAAAAATTATAATGAAGAATTCTTAAAACATAAAAAAAACACAGAAACTGACCGAACAAACGAAACAACTACAATAGAAAACGAAAATCACAATAGCCCACTCAATATGCAAATAACTATCTCCGAACTTCAAACAGTAATTGAAAAAAGCAAGAATATCAGCCTAGGACCAGATACAATACCGAACATACTTATCAAACAACTACCTGAAGAAGCATTAATAGTCCTGACAAAAATATATAACATCATGTGGACACAAAGACTATTCTCAGACATATGGAAAGAAGCAATAGTCGTCCCTATTCTCAAACCCGGTAAAAACAATCATCTTAAAGAAAACTATAGGCCAATAGCACTAACATGCTGCCTATGCAAAATATTCGAAAAAATAATCAACAAGAGACTTCGCTGGTATTTAGAGAAAAACAATATAATAGCTAACGTACAGAGTGGATTTAGAGAAAATTGTTCTACAACTGACTGTCTTGTACAACTCGACAACATAAATGAAGCCTTCAACCAAAACCAAGATCTAATAGCAGTATGCCTAGATATGGAAAAGGCATACGATATGATATGGAGAAATCGAATACTAGACATTTTAAGAGAACTCAAAATTACAGGAAACATATATCATTTTATTAAAAATTTTCTAAAAAACAGGAAAATCAAGGTCAGAATAAACAATAGTTTATCCAACACAATTGAAATAAAAAACGGAGTCCCTCAAGGATCTGTGCTGAGCGTAATGATATTCCTACTAGCTCTCAACGAAATAACAAAATTCATAATACCACCAGTACACAGCACCATCTTTGCCGGCGATATAACCTTATTTATAAGAGGCAAGAACGTCAAAACAAGCCAACAAATAATACAACAAACACTAAATAAAATCATCAAATTCACCAAAAAATCAGGCTTTAAAATATCAGAAACTAAAACAATAGCTATTATATTAAAAAAATACAAAAACCACTCTGATAATCTACAACTGACAATAGAAAACAAAAACATTAATATAGTAAATAATAATAAAATCCTAGGCTTAACATTTGACAGATCAATAAATTGGAACAACCATATAGAAAATCTAAAAAAACAGTGCTTACTAAGAATGAACGTATTAAAAATCTTATCCGCTAAAAACTGGGGAGCAAACAAACAAGTAATCCTAAACACATACAAAGCCTTCATACAAACAAAAATAGATTATGGATCAATAGCATACAGTTCAGCAAGTAGTAATACTTTAAAAAAACTAGATTTAATAATCAATACCAGCATGAGAATAGCCTTGGGGGCATACAGAACAAGCCCAGCAATCAGCATCCTAAGCGAATGCAACATAATACCATTAGACCTTAGAAGAAATAAGATGACACTAAAGTATGCAGTTAGACTAATAACAACCTCAAATAATCAAGCATTTGGGCTATTAAACAAAATAACTGTAAATAAACAAACAAAACACAAATACAATCAACCTTTTTACCACCGAGTAAACAAATACCTTAAAGAATTAAAAATGCACACTCCCATAGTCTACTGCAAACCAATAGAATCATCACAACCATGGATCACAAATGACGAAAACAACTGCGAAACAAAACCAGAAAACACTCACCTCAACCAGAAAATCATCGATATGGCCATCTCTCACGAAAAAAACTCAATCGGATCTGCAGCATTAATATCCACAAACAAAAACATTTTGTTAAAATTTCCAAAATGGACCACACTACAATCTGCACTCGACATCACAATTCTCAAAACAATAGAAGCCACAACACAAATAGAGAAAAAAATTATCATAAAAGTACACCAACAAGAAAGTAACACAAAACCAACTACCAACCCAAAAACATTAGCAACAACCAAAATTTTAAGAAATATACTACACGAAAAAAAAGACTCCATTAACTCCCCACACAAAATAAAACAACACGCCAAAGAACTAAAACAACTTGAACACATCAACACACAACACCAATTAAACAAAGAAGACTATTACAAACTAATAGACATAAAAATTAAAAAGAAATGGAACAAAACCTGGAAATCCAATAAAAACAAATATACACTAAAAAAGATAAAACCTAACGTATACGAAAACAATATGACTACAAAATACAATAGCAAAGACCAAGTACTAATTAGTAGACTACGCATAGGACACACAAAACTTATTAACCAACACATCATAACTAAAGAAAATAAAGAAAAAAGTGACTTGTGCCAAGAAGAGTTAAGTGTACAACACATACTTATAAATTGTTCTAAATACCAAAAAACAAGAAAAAAACTAAAACTAAAAAACAATCTATATGATACCTTAAACAGTGCTAACCAATGTTCTAAAGTGATTCAATTTATAGACAAAATAAAAATAAGACACTTACTGTAATCAACTATCAAGTACAATATTCTCTAAAATGTATGTAAAATGAAAAGTATACTTATACCATGTAAATTTGTGTTATATATACTGTAATGTACAAATTTCCAAGTCACTAATACCCATCAAGGAGGATGCGACTCAAAATAAAGAATTTAAAAAAAAAGAAACGACTGGTAATGTTTTTTCGACTACTGACTCAAGCTAGTGCATTTTTTAGGTATTTTCCTTTCTCCATGAGCAAGTTAGTGAGACATTACAAATGTTACAGAATGCTATCAAAAGAATACTTGATTTATATATTTATATATTCTTATTAATATGTTTGTAAGATTTCAGAAATATAGGTTCCGTAAGGTTTCGATTGAAATACCCTACAAATGTTTTAAAAACATATGTGATGTTGCGACTGTGTGCTAGATGAGATATTCTGCAATTTTATACAAAATTCTAATCTTTCAGAAAGATAATATGCCAACTGCGTTATGTCTGTCTTATCTCGTTTTGCTTCTGATTATTTCTTTTACAATAATATATAGCTCAAATCAAAGATCAAAGCAAACCCTGGTTAAAAAAATCAGGTGATAAATCAGCTGATTTTTCAGATGATTTATCATATCAAAACATCATATAACGATTTTGTTGGTTTTAAACCATGCTTACTAGGAGAGTATCACAACTCCGGATTACGGATTTTGTTCAAACTTTGGAATAAGTTTCCAAATGTCAAAATATGAAAGGAAACAGAATTTTAAACACCAACGCTCAATATTTCCCTAGTTATAGGCAATTGAAGAAAATCACTAAAAAAGTTACTAGATTTTCAAACGCAATAGTTCTTTAGAATTGATAGCTAGAAGCTTGAACCTTTTTTTAAAAAAAAGCTGAGCTCAATTCCTTTCGAAACAGTAGTTATAGCATGTCAAAATATTATTTTTTCCCAAAGTTATAGCGTAATAAACATTAGACCCAACTTCAACTTTTGTTATTAATTAATGTTTTAAAAAGAAAAATCAGGTCCAACGTTTATCACGCTACAACTTTGGGAAAAAATAATATTTTGACATGCTATACCTACTATTTCGAAAGGATTTGAGCTCAGCTCTCATTTAAAAATGTTTCAAGCTTCTAACTATTAATGTTAAGGAACTATATGCGTTTAAAAATCTAGTAACTTTTTTAGTGATTTTCTTCAATTGCCTATAACTAGGGAAATATTGAGCGTTGGTGTCTGAAATTCTGTTTCCTTTCATATTTTGACATTTGAAAACTTATCCCAAAGTTTGAGCAAAATCCATGATCCGGAGTTGTGATACTCTCCTAGTAAGATATATTTTGTAAAATTAGTCAAAACTGTTTCCAAGATTAAATGATCTAAAAAAATTTTTTAATTTAAAATTTCCAAAAATTTTTAAAAATTGTTCTATATTGACTAAGCATGGTTTTAAATGTGTGAAAAAAAATCGTTATATGATGTTTTGGCATGATAAATCACCTGATTTTTTTTAACAAGGGATATTCAAATAACTTTAAATGATTTTTAATTTTTAAAGACATTTGTTTTCTGCTTAAAACAATGAATAATTCAAAGAGGAAAGAAACAAATTACCGACTTATTGATGATATGATTTTCGCTTTCTGCAATCCATGAAGCCCTAGAGCATATAGTACGTGAACAATAAATCATACATGAAAATATATATTTATAATCAATATGAAAAATAAATCATACATGAAAATATATATTTTAAACTGTCATAACTCCTTGTTGATGGCTCTGACCTACATAATAAAGAATTTATTTCAAAGTTCATGTAAAATGGAAGAAAATAAGCTCTCGAAAAGCATTTTCTGAATTGGCGAACAATGAGTAATTTCAATTACTATGTAATACATATAAGAACCAATGGAATACTTCAAATTTTAGATCTGTAAAAAATCATGCTAACTCTCCTTTTTATTTACAACAAGAAGTATTGTTATGAATTTTCCTCTGAAACATTAGGATTTTCAGAAAAAAAATGATAAAGTTGGGACTTTTCCAAAAATTTTGAAAAATTTTCAAATTTCAAGAATCTATAGCTCTTGATCCTTTCAATCTAGATCCTTGAAAATTTTTTTACATATTTTGGGTAACAAAAAGAATATATTCTCAGAGTTTCAGCCATATTTGTTTTTTTTGCTCTACCAGTTGGTGTGAAATGTCCCATATATGTATTTAAACATATAGCTAAAAATTTAATTGCCGGTAGGGACCATGTATAGAGATCGCGTTGAACATTGTTGCGAGCAGGCGAAAATCAAGTGAGACTTCGCTTACTGTGAGAGAAGAGGATATATGGGGCCCAGACTACTTTCTGATCTACTATCATCAATCAACATAGCAATAATTTATAATTCCCATAGTATAAACTTTAGGTACTAGTATATCAGCGCTTCTATTTCAATGTCAGAAATAAAAAACATGAAAGATTCAATAAGGGACTGCCTAGTTTATACGAACATAGTTGTAACAAATTATGCGCCATATAGATGCAACCTGTTACCGTGAATATCATTTCTTGATATGAAAAAAAATATTTGCGAAAGTACGACAACGAGAATGTATTTACAATACTAAATGATGTATTCATTTTCAACAGTTAAACGCAAGCTCAAATGCACCATACTCACAAAAATTTTCAGTAAAACAAAAAATTCAGTATTTAGCTTTTCAAAGTCGAAGCCTTCATCATGAACATTTAAATTATTCGAGAACATTTGAGATCTGCCTTAAGTACTGACGGTGACATAATAATTTTCAACACGCTTTCACATGATTTTAAAATTCAAAGTTAACTCTAAAAAGTCGAGTTTTGAAATCTATAAACAATTTTTTTTTTTTAATTTATTTGTTATATTTATATACTATAACTGAGATATCACATTACTTTCTTCTTCTTCTTAATATTTTATTGGCCTCTTGATTAGATGAGTACAATCTTAGGCCATCACCAGGTTTCATTATTTTGATATTTTAGTTTGCCCAGTGGAACTTTTTATAATTTTTGTGTTTTGCCCATTGGGACTTTTTTGTATATATTTTTGTGTTTTTCGGGTTTATTCTCTCGGAAAAACTTCGAAAATTATTTTTTCTAATTTTTCCGAGGAAATCAAACTCCGGTCCACTGGGACGCAAGGTCAGTTGATTTTTACAACTGCACTTTTTCATCCCTTAGCGACGGAGCTCGTAAGTGTGTTCTGCGTACAAAGCACATGAAACAGAGGTGCTTGTTTGAAAAACAGCCGAGAGCGGGACTCGATCCCGGTTCCCCAAGAATACGAATCCAACGCTCCTACCGACTGTCCCACAGACCGGCTCATCATCACATTACTTTATTCGAACTATTTATTAGTATATCTCTTATAGTCTTCCAAATATTTGGGGTTATAGACAAAGGTTAGTTTATTAAAAAAAATAGCTTAGCTATAAAAAAATCTTGAAAACTTGGGCAACTCTTTTTTTCAAAGGAAATACACCACATACAAAGACAAGTTGATTTTATAACACTGGCATTATTTTGAAAGTTTTAATCACATTTTTTGGGGTAAAAAATTGACATTTTAATAATAAAATTGTTAAATTTTAAATTTACATATATTTTATATTCTATAAAAAAAATTATTTCATATTTTTTAATATCCAACTTAGCTCGTATAGAAGATTTATTTGACAAAATTCATAAGCTGCTTACACTTGTGTCAACAATATTAAAATTTAAAAATATTGTAATTTTTAATAGTGGTAGGCACTAATCCGTTATCAGTAGTGTACGTAAACTAATTGGACTAGTTGTCATTTACCGGGTGCGTAATTGGTAAATGATCGGACTAAGTAGCAGTTAGACGCTGCATAATTGGCAAATGGTTGGATCAATAAGTTAACTGTTACCGGGTAGGTAATTGGTAAATAGTCGGACCAGTTAGCAGTTACTAGGTAAATAACTGGGAATGATCGAACCATTTACCAGTTACTAGTTGACAACTGATAAATGGAAGGACCAGTTAGCAGTTACTGGTGAGCAATTTAAAGCAATTCAAAATCATATTCTAAAATTTGATCAAGATCTGTGACCTGAAGGTCATATATTTTTCTAGTAAGTACAAGATCTTCCTGGATTCGTTGTTGGAGCATCAGTCTTTTGCACACAATACAGATTCATTTCTTACATTGTTGAGAAGAGAAGAAAGCAAGTATTCTACTCTACAATAACACAGGC
Source organism: Anastatus disparis (assembly GCA_017163975.1). Classification (NCBI taxonomy): domain Eukaryota; kingdom Metazoa; phylum Arthropoda; class Insecta; order Hymenoptera; family Eupelmidae; genus Anastatus; species Anastatus disparis. The sequence continues at coordinate 1,209,334 of JAFFSR010000369.1, read as the reverse complement.
AGTCAAGAAAGTCAGATCCTAAGATCATACCATATGAATCTTCTGTTTTCAAAGTTGCTAAGTTCCAATTTAAAGTCCGTTACTCTAACTTCATAAACTACCATAAAACAGTTAAAACAACCTTTTTCGACAGATTTTTAAAATTTCACTTGAGAATTTATAGCTCATTAAAATTTGTTTTCATTTCTAGACTTAAGACTATCAATCCTAACTTAATCTTTTCTAACCCGGTGCTCACTGGAATGGACATTAATGTTTTTTTTTAATCTTTAGAGGACGGGGAATTTGGAATTTTCAATTTCTCAGTATTTTCTATAAAAAACACATAATATGTGTCTCTAATATTCGGAAATACTCATGAATAAAGTGTCTATCCATGGTCGAGCCATTATAGTGGTTTTCCCGTCCCCTAAAGGTTAAATTGTACAAAAATGGACTAAAATTTTATAATATAAATTGATAGATTGGCTTTAAGCAAGCTATTTTCGATCTCAAACTAAGGGCTTAATTCTTTATATTTCTTTTAGAAACTTAGAAAATTTAAGAAGCAAAAAGGAAAATGATATTCACTTAACTAGTGCAGAAAATAAGTTTTTGCTCTTACTGCGCTCAGCAATCCTCAGCAATCCTGCGGTTAATAGTACATTGTTAACCAAGGTGCAAAATAGTCTTTTTTTACCCGAATCGGGTTTGACGCTCAATCGAAGCAAGAGCGGCAATAAAGACGAGGGCAACAAAATTTTGCCTCCGTGGTTGACATTTTACTTTTTCACACGAAGGGCTTCAATTCAATTTAATTATAATAATAAAAATACAAATACTAAAATACAAAAATTAAAATAGAAACTTTTTGTCTTATAGATTCAAAAGGGCTTTACATAAAAAACCAGAAGCGTCGTAAAGAAAATATTAGATAAATATATTTCACGATTCATTCAAGGAAGTGTTAATGTTAACTTATTAAAGATTATTGAATACTTTAAGCGTTAATCAATTACGATATTACTTTGAAATAAAAATAGGTATACACATATAAAAATAGAAATACAAATATGAAAATAGAAATAAAAATACAAAAATAAAAATACTACTATAAAAATGAGACTACGAATATAAATATAAAATATAATTATTACATTAAGGTGACCTCAAAGTTTAGGTTAGGTTTCGTTTTTTAGTTTACAAACCACGCTGTTAATACATGAGATTTTTAAGATTTTTTAATTTTTCACCATTTTTTGGAACTTGCGTGAATGGTGGAAAACTTAAAAATCCAAAGAATTTTATGAACTAAAACAGTAATTTACTATACAACAAAAAAAAATTATAGAAATATACATATATACAAAATTTAATTATGAAATAAAATCGAAAATATAAATATAATGGTAAGAAAATTTCTATATAAGGAAAAATAGATATTATTGTTTAATAAAAATAACGCGTGAATTAAACAAAGAATGTGAATTAAATGTTAACAATCCTATAAATTAAAAGTCAGTTACACAATATCTATCAGTCATAGTATTAAAAAAAAATTTTTTTTGAATACGAAATCAGAAAAATATATGAAGCAATAAAATAATGAGCATATGCAATAGCACAAAATGCAGACAAAATAATAAAAACAAGTAAAGCATTTACTCACTAACCATACAAGCCAATAAATAAATTAACATATAAATAGAAAATAAAATTAAGTTCATTCGAGGTCGAGCAATCCCCAGAGCTGACTTAAAACTGCTGAGCGATGGAAGATTCGTTATATCAGTAGGCAGGAAGTTCCAAAAATGTGCACTTTGAACTTGAAAGGAATTTTTAAAATGTATTATAAAATGTTCATAAAAAAAGATAAAAATATATTATATAATTTTCTTCCAGTCTCAGAACACATGAAGGGTGCCACAAAATCCTTAATATCTCCCCTGGTTGCTACCCTAGGTACATATCTAGTAAAGAGACCAACTAGATACTCGGGAATATTCATGTGGACGATTTTGTACATAAGTACAACCATTAAATACTGTCCCTTCAAATCAGTATGCAGCCAACCCAGCGCAGCTCTATGAGAAGAGATATGATCGCCCGTTCTCACGGCTAATACATATCTCACACAAGAATTTTGGAGTCTTTTTAATCGTCTCCTCAACTGCTGTGAAGCATCGAGTAGAACTACTGAGCAGTAATCTAGATGTGGAAACATCAGGGCGGTTGCGAGTTGTTTGCGCAGAGCCTCAGTGGTATATCGATGAAAAAACCATAAGCCATACATAGTCTTATTAAATTCTTTAGTCAACATATTAATTTGTGGCTCCCATGATAGCTTAGACTCAAGCAGAACACCAAGGCCTGTAACGGTATCAGAGAAAGATATGCTGACACCACCCTCAAGCTCAACCGTCCTTGGCTCACCAGCATAAGAGTCATTAATAAATCGACTGTTGCCAAAAACGATCGTCTTAGTTTTGCTTGCATTTAGTGTGAGAGAAGCATCGACAGCCCACTTCGACACCGCCCTATCCACCCTCTGTAGAATATGAATACCTTCATTCACATCCTCGTTCGGAACTTGCGTATAAATTTGCAGATCATCCGCATATAGTAGGTGCCCGACGCAACCAGAGTCGAGCGTGTCACATATGTTATTAATGTATAGGCAAAACAACAAAAGCCCCAGCACTGAACCCTGTGAAACTCCTAAATTGGTTGTCAGCCAATTCGATTCCTCTTTTAGATGCGTGGAAATCATTTGTTTCCTACCTGGTAAATAAGAGCTAATCCACTCTAGTGCAGCCTTGGAAAACCCCATCGATTTAAGCCTCGCAAGTAGTTTGGAGTGAGAGATGGTGTCGAATACTTTACTGAAGTCAAATAGAAGAAATAACGTGACGAGTTTCTTATCTAGACCCAATCTTATGTCGTCTGTAAGTTCAAGTACAGTAGTCTCCATTGAGTTATGCTTTCGAAAGCCAGTCCGTATAGGGTCAAGTATTTTATGTGTTGTAATGTACTCTTACAATTAGTCATAGGCAATCTTCTCAAAAAAGTTTGAAAGAAAACATAAGATTGCTATGAGCCTAAAATCTTTAGGCAATGCAGGCGCAGGACACTTTTTTGCAATGCGTGCACGCTTCCAAAGGCAAGGGAAGACCCCCGTGCAAAAGAGGAATTGAACCCAGTCACAAGATGTCCTTCGATAAATGGTAAAGCTTTGAGTATCACGCTCTGCGGGATGCCATCTTCGCCACAAACATGTGATGAAAATTGCGAAATTGCAAGGACTACATCATTACTTTAATCGGCTTGAAGGCAATGTCACTTTCACTACATTGAGAAAGTATTATCTCACATTCCTCATTATCATCGTGTGGCGAGACTGACATCCCTGCAAAGTGCGCATTAAGTTTATTCGCAGTAAATCTATTCAAATCCCTTTGAGGTCCGGACAGGAGCCTCAGGTCTTTTAAATCTTTTCAAACATTACCTCTGGCAAGAGCTTTGAACAGTCTATTATGATAGTAAGTAGTCTTAGTTTCTTCAGTCTGTTCGTTTATCGTTTTATGCAGTTGCAGAAATACGGAAAAATATCTCTCGTATTTCGTCCGTTTGTATCTTCAATATGTGGCATCTCTCTTGCACCGCATCTGCGACAATCCCTTGTCCATCTATCGAAATTTGTCTTTACTAAATTTAAGTGTTTTTAGTGGCGCCAGATTTTGTATTGCTGTCGTAAGATTGCCACAGAGACAGTCAAGTGCAGATTCCGGGTCAACTGTACCAACTGTAAATGGCGTTCAATCACAGCCGGCTAAACTCTGTACCAATAATTTCAGACAAATATCTTTATAATGTTTATACTTAAGGTTGTTCTGGCTATACAGTCTGTGTCAAAAGTTAGTATTTTCAAAAATAGTTTATATTTTTGGATAGAGAGGGTTTATTCAATTTTTCACATAGTAATTGATTAGATAATATTAAAGCAGTCATTTTAAACTTTGTTTCATTTAAATATAACAATTTATTAAAGAGTTATAGCATTTCAAATTTTATAGCTTTTACCGAAATCTAATGTAATCATAAACAAAGGTGCTAAGGTTTTGAAAATGATTTTATTCGACAGCAACAAAGTTAATTTTGTTTATTTTAAAATTTAGAATCTATTGACAAGGATGGAATTTCGATTTTTATTGTTTATTTTAATTCATTGCCGATTTTCTACGATGAAACAGTGAGTGCCATTTGAGACATATAAATTTTTTCGTAAACAATTAGCAATGAATTTAAATAAACAATAAAAATCGAAATTCCATCTTTGTCAATAGATTCTAAATTTTAAAATGAACAAAATAAACTTTGTTGCTGTCAAATAAAATCATTTTTGAAGCTTTGGCACTTTTGTTCATGATTATACTAGATTCGGTAAAAATTATAAACTTTCAAATGCTATTACTTTTGAAAAAATTGTTATATTTAAATCAAACAAGGTTAAAAATGACTGTTATAATATTATCTAATAAACTAATTTGTTAAAAATTGAATAAAACCTCCCTATCCAGAAATATAAACCATTATCGAAAATATTAACTTTTGACACAGACTGTATAGCCAGAACATCCTTAATTGCCCTTTGATCCGTTATGACATGATCACAAGAAATACATACATCAATTAAGAGGCGGTCGGGTCTATTTCGCCGCTACATATAGGGTGGCGCTGTGGTCAGGTGAGAGAAATCTATTAAATATTTTTTATACAGCTATTTACAATTTTTATACAGCTATTTACAATTTTTATACAGCTATTTACAATATTTACAAGTAGCAAAAATAGTGCATTTTAAATTGTTTTTAATATACAAGGCAACTCCTCCATCACGCAGATTTCTGTCCTGCCTAAACACTTTATACCCCTTGACTCGAATGACGACATCCGAAACAGACGGACCCATCCAGGTTTCAGCCACTCCAAATATGTCGTAAAAAAAACCACCACTTAGGAATTCATGCACCTGCCCAATGTGAGCTCTTAACGAAGTCAAATTCAGAAAGCAGGCTTGCAACTCACCCCTCGTCCCTGTATGACCCTCAGAGGAGGCCCGGCGCAGTCATTGGGGAGAGGCCATATTCGATGTTACTCCATTGTCTTTAATTAAAACTTGATTTTTCTCTACATTTTGTTACATATGTTATTCAATGGATTTATAGAGTTTTTCTCATTTACATTTTTTTTAATAGTAATACTAAACGGGCATTTTCTGCCCAATAACATTTCAAGTATACATTTAAAGACAATACAATCGACGTATTATTTAACGTACTGTCAACCCACGGCAGAGTCAGGGAAAAATCGACCAGACGGGGAATCGATCTCGCGCCAACGAGAATACAAGTCCCGCGCCTAAGCCGCTACGCCACCGGACTCTACATTTACATCATCATTTGATTTTTCACTGTCAGTCAGTTTATCTAAATCGTTTTCATTACTAAAAGTGTGAGCCTTCTCCCCTCCCTCCCTCCTCACTAGAAATTTTCCACGTCTATGCCAAACAAATTTAAAGCCTTTTTCTTTGGCATACTTTTTTAATTTTTTAAAATTAACATATTTATCAATTATGAATATCAAATTATGATGTTTGAGTTTGGACAATCCTCTAAGGAGGAGGGGATCAAGATCCACAGTTGAAAAACCTGTGAATTGTCGTTTAGCCTCAAATACCTTCTGCGCCAGGTCCGCCTCAGAGAGTCTCACCAGCAATAAGAATGCACCCCTCGGACCGTTACTGATTTCACATTCTGCAGACACCCCGTTTTTATCAATATATTTAGTGATTTCCTTAACTGAAATTATATTCGCACGCTTGATTGTCGGGAGTATGGCACCAAGAACGACAGAAGCATAATCCTACAGCCCAACGTTGACTGCTGAGCAGTCCAACCGGTCAGAGATCACCAACATACCATCTCTGGCACCACATTCCGTCTCAACCTGACGGGGTGCCTCATCATTAATTACTGTATGTGTATATGGTGTTTGTGTTTTGGTTACGTCTATAGATCTAGTGGTGTGAATCCTTTGCTTATTCGTAAGATCAACAACGGCCTGGGGTATGCCGGCCACCCCGGACGAAAGGTCCAAGATGCCCCTGTCCACTCCGCTAGACTCATTACAAATAAATGTTTGCACATTATTAAATTTACTGCTTATGGTTTTAAAAATAGTTTCAATTTTGCTATTGAGAGTGGACAGGAAATCCCTTTCTAAGGTAAGTATTATTCCCTTGAGTATTCGATTTTTCTCCAACAACTGCATCTGCTCAGTTACTAATTTTTTAATAATATCACTTTCGTATTAGGAAGTGTATAAAAAATTTACATCTAAATTAAAGCCGTTGAAAATTATTATAAAGTACAGTAATCGGGTATTTTTGGACCGGAAATTCAAATTAATAAATGAATTTCCCGTACGCTTTGTGAATATTCAAGCACTTAATTTTTCGAGCGGTAAACAGGCATTTTCGGTACGAAAATGAGGCACCGAAAAACGAACTTCATGAACACCGTGATAAAATAGTATATTACACACCAAGGGAGGTAAAGTATTGGCGAGTCTATAGCACATATGATTGCCACCTTGAGTCGAAGGCAAGGATGGCGAACATGTGCTATGGGGTCGCCATTTCACCTCCCACGGAGTGTTTACTATTTGTCGTCAAACCCGGACCGAAACTATGACTTTTGTTTTTTTTCCTGGCGCCGAAAAACATAAGTCATAGTTTCGGTCCGGGTGTGGCGAAAAATAGTATACTCTCCGTGGGAGGTGAAATAGCGACCCCATAGCACATATTTGCCACCCTCGCCTTCGGTTCGAGGTGGCAATTATATGTGCTATGGACTCACCAATACTTTACCTCCCTTGGTGTGCAATATACTATTTCTTAAACGGGTAAATTTCTCAATAAATGAATGGTTATCATCCTAAAAATTATAGGTGAAGAATAATTTTTGAATCAAAAGCGATATTTTATGAAAATAGGAAAAAAGACTTATTAAATTTTTGGTTATGGTTGGGGTAAGTTGCCAATTTCCATAAAAAATGTAATGATATATAATTCACATATTCAATATAATAATTATTATATTTTAGCATATAATTTTCATATGCTACTATAAATTGTTATGTACATTATGATTATTTCATACGTTTAGTGAAATTTTCAATTATTCTAATTTTCATTACTATTTTTCATATTTATCAAATTCAGCTTTGTATTTTTGTAATATACAATGTATAATTATAATAAAAATACTAAATTTTGATAAATTAATAATGGATATTTATTTTAATGTCACAATCAATACTTTATAATTAATAGTTTATTTGCCAACTTACCCCTATCTCTCGGACTATAACTATGAGATCTAAAATGATCAAACTTTGAATTAGATTATCTCAAAGAAATGATTGGTAAGGCTATCTGAAATTTTGCAGGAATAATATATGAAATAAAAACTCAATTTGTTCAAAGTTTTAAACGTATATCCAATCTTTTAATTTTTATGAACAACAAACTATAGCTGACAGGCGAGCTACCTCAAAATTGTATAACAATTTTTAACATTCGATGAATATTATATTAATTATTTAATATTTAACAAATTTAAAATACAAATAATTAATTTTTAACTTGATTATTTTAAAACGGGGAAAAACAAATGAATTTTTTTTGCAACAGTAAGAAAATTTGTAAGATTAAACTTGTGTGCGGAAAATTCACGAAATCCACCAAAACACTATACATAAAAAGTTATACACAAACTTTCGATGTATAATATTTTAAAGGTTAGGTTTGTCGAGCTTGATCTAATTTGCAGTCCAAGTTTATAAAAAAAACAAGTTCAAATGATTTTTTATTTTAACAAAAATGGTTATACTAACATAGCTTTTGTGCGGTCAAGTCATTGAATATAAAAATATATTTTCATGTATGATTTATTTTTCATATTAACAGGAGGTCACGTATCTCTGTCCTTTTCTAATCAAAGAAATTATTTTTTTACAAAAACTAATAACTTTAGCAAAAAATGAAGAGAAAGCCGCATCTTGTATCAAAAAAAGCAATATTTTCTTTGATGAGAAAGAATTAATTTTATTGCTTCGTTTTCAAGAAAACCTTGAAAAACTTAAATCATAGAGGTTAGGTTGAACAATTTGGTTTTTCAAGGTTTTCTTGAGAATGAAGCAATAAAATTAATTTTTTCTTATCAAAGAAATTATTGCTTTTTTTGATACACAGTAAAAAATCTAAAGTAAAATCATATATGTGTTCAGTAATTTTACAAATAAAAATACTTCATTAAATGCAGTAAATTTCCAACTTCAATCATAATTTTATTAGCACGATTGTAAAATTAATAATCGTGTTGTAAATTTACTGCATTTGACGTAGGTAATAATCAGACCCACGTTGAGTGTAGTGATTTTATTATGAACAGTAGTAATTCATTTTACAAATGTATTTGTAAAATTACTATGATATATTTAGTAAAAGTACGAAATGAGTTAGTAAATTTACTACTATCAACTGTAATTTTACTATATTTAATGTGGGTCTGAAAATTACCTAAATTTTATAGTAATTTTACAACAGGATTTTTTACAGTGTACGAGATGCGGCTTTCTCTTCATTTTTTGCTAAAGTTATTAATTTTTGTAAAAAACTCAATGCTTTTATTAGAAAAGGACAAAGATACGTGACCTCCTCTTAATAATAAATCATATGAAAATATATATTTTAAACTGTGATAAATTCTTATTCATGGCTCTGACTTACATGATCAAAAATTTATTTTAAAGTTCATGTAAAATAGAAAAAAATAAGCCCGCGAAAAGCAATTTCTGAAGTGGCAAACAATGAGTAATTTTAATTACCGTGTAATACATATAAGAACCAATAGAAAACTTCAAAGTTCAGATCTGTAAAAAATCATGCTAACTCTCCTCTTTATTTACAACAAGAAGTATTGTTATGAATTTCTCTCTAAAACATCGAATTTTCAGAAAAAAATGATAAATTTGGAACTTTTCCAAAAATTTTAAAAAATTTCTAAATTTCAAGGATCTATAACTCTTGATCCTTCCAATCTAAATCCTTGAAAATTTTTTTACATATTTTGGGTAACAGAAAGAATATATTTTCAGAGTAGGAGCGATTTTTATTTTTTTGCTCTTCCAGTTGGTGTGAAATGTCCTATATATATATATATATATATATATATATATATATATATATATATATATATATATATATATATATATATATATATATATATATATATATATATATATATATATATATATATATACACACATATACATAATTTGCTATAATTTTGTACAAAAATTAAATTAAAATTACAAAAGTCAAAACTAAAAATATAAAAGTTACATTACAAAAATGTTTTTTAAAACATGTCAATCTAATTATTAGATTATTTTATTTATAATATCTATGTTTGTTAGAGTGTACCATATGATTTAAAAAGTGCCTCTCACTAATTGTGATTATCAAATCCTTAAATCTGTTTGATAGATTTTTTTAGTTGTACACACAGAATTAAATATCACCACTGTGATAAGAGCTATGTTATAAAGTAAAAATTTTTTATTGTAACATGTTAATCTGTTAATCAAATTATTTTATTTATAAAATTATTTTTTGTTCGTTGGAGTATATCATGCAATTTATACTATATAAAATAATGTTTTTTTATTAAAACATTTCAATCTGTTGTTTCTTCCCGTTTAAAAAGTCCAATTGGAATTCCAACAAGATTTGTACTTGCAAATGATTTTGCTTTTATCTACTAATTCAGAGGGGGGAAAGTTCTTTACGCCTGTCAACGTTAATAACTGTAAAAATAAGCGGGAAAAGCATACTTTTTTCTTGCGAATTCAGAGGGTGAAAAGTTCTTTACGTCCACCAACATCAATCACACTAAGAATGAGCGGGAGAAAAGTACTCTTCTTCCACAAATTCAATTTCTCTTAAATTAAGCGAAAGAAGCGTACTTTTTACGTTTTTATTAACTTCTCTTCGTGTCTGTCTGTCTGTTCGGGTGGAATTTTATAATCGATTTTAAACTAACTTCCCGATGAGCTAGAGACTTGAAATTTTAAACATAGTTCAGATTTCGATGACAATGCAGTATTATAAAAAAAATTTATATATTTCTACTGATTTATATATTAATATATCAATTATATGCGGAGATGTTTGCAAAATTGAAAATTTGAAGATTTTATATATAGATATATTTTTAACATTGGTGTCTAAAAATCTTTGAAAATTTTCAAAATTCTTTAACTTGTCATATATCATAATTAGACATAAATTACAGCATTTTCCATTGTTATTATCAGACTTAACATTAAATTTTATCGATTTTATGGTCGATCAATGCATAAAATATCATATTTTAGTAGAATTTCCAATGGCGCAAAGAACTTTTTGCCCTCTTAATTCGCAAGAAAAAAGTACGCTTCTTCCACTTAATTTAAAAGAAATTAAAATTTGTGGGAGAATACTTTTCTCCTGCTTGTTTTTAGAGTAATTAATGTTGACGCGCGTAATAGTACATTGTGTACCAAGGGTGCAAAATACGGGATTCTAGCCAGAGTGCGAATGAGCGCCAGAGCGAGGCGAGGACGCTAAATTCGCACAAGGGCCGCAGATCCCCTTGCGCCCGTGGTACACATATTGTTTTTTGATCCAAAGGGTGAAAAATTCGATTTCTATGCTTGTCAAGCGAGCGCAAAATAGTACATTCCCGCTCTAGGGCGCGAAATTTTTACTAACATTCAATCTATTGATTGGATGAGCACAATAAATTAATAAAAAGAAATTGACTCAATAATTTTTGTCAGTAAAAAGTACGAGAACTCTTTTATATAACAAATATAAGCGATCCTTTTAAAACTTTAGTTTTAAAAACTAATTTTTTTTTTCGTGGTTCAATTCTTGCTGAAGGCTCCTAAGTGAACTAACTTGTGTAAATTGGAATATTAACAGGTCACATGTATCCAATATATATATATATAAAATATAAAATAAGTTAATATTTCAAAGAGAATTTATAATGTGTATTAAATGTAGTTACAGCTACATTTTATAATTATTTACCTATACTAGTTGCAATACATCTTAGGAATATGACAATTTTTCCCATTTTTCAAAAATCTGAATATAAAAGTACTGTAAAAGAACTTTCACCTTATGTTAGATGAAATTCCAAACTGTTTTATTAATTTATAAATTAATAAAAAGGCTGTGGAGTCACTTCTGTTGGTTTATGTATATTGGAAGAAACACCACAGTGATTGCATCCCACACAGCATGAAAGATATCATTGGAATATTTCGAAATATTCCAATGGAATATTTCATTGAAATATGTATGGAAGCTTTATGGAAGAAAACAGAAATATTTCTGGAATACTGCAAACAAAACTTTCTACGAAGAACCCCTGGAAGCCTCCGAAAACCTTCCAAGGAAGATTCCGTTGGAAGATTGATGAATTATTGCACCGAAAGATTTCATGGAAGCTTTATAAAAGACTCCGTTTTCCTTTCGGGAAAATGTTGGGAATTTTCAAACTTTACTCCGTTTTCCTTTCGGGAAAATGTTGGGAATTTTCACTGGAATATTCCGATTTAAGTCTCCTGGAAGATTCCGTAAACCTTCCAAGGATGATTCCGTTGGAAGATTGATGAATCATTGCACCGAAAGATTTTATGGAAGCTTGAATGGAAAACTCCGTTTACCTTTCAGCGAAATATTGGAAATTGTCATTGAAACATTCCAGTGGAAGGCTCCTGAAAGCTTCCGTAAACCTTCCAAGGAAGATTCCGTTGGAAGATTGATGAATCATTTCACCGTAAGATTTCATGGAAGCTTAAATGGAAGACTTCGTTTACCTTTTAACGAAATATTGAAAATTGTCATTGAAACATTCCAGCGGAAGGCTCCTCAAAGCTTCCGTTAATCTTCCAAAAAAGATTCCGTTGGAGGATTGATGAATTATTGCACCAAAAGATTTCATGAAAGCTTTATAGAAAACTCCGTTTTCCTTTCGGGAAAATGTTGTGAATTTTCTCTGGAATATTCCGACTTAAGTCTCTTGGAAGATTCCGTAAACCTTCGAAGGAAGATTCCGTTGGGAGATCGATGAATCATTGCATTGAAAGATTTCATGGAAGCTTAAATGGAAAACTCCGTTTACCTTTCAGCGAAATATTGGAAATTGTCATTGAAACATTCCAGTGGAAGGCTCCTGAAAGCTGCCGTAAACCTTCCAAGGAAGATTCCGTTGGAAGATTGATGAATCATTGCACCGAAAGATTTCATGGAAGCTTGAATGGAAGACTTCGTTTACCTTTCAGCGAAATATTGGAAATTTTCATTGAATCATTGCGAGAGTTTGTCAACCGCATTCACGATCACATGAAAATATAATCAAGTAGCCACCTGCTAGTAAGATGAAAGAATTGCTGGGCACGCAAGATAACTACAAATATTTAAACAATATTTTTCCAAAATTTTTTCTGTTATATTTATAAATTTTTTTAAATACTTTATGAAATATTTCTGGAATATTACAGAAATATTTCATGAAATATTTCTCGAAAAATTTGAGCATTATTGATTTAAAATATTTTAGGAAATGGTGCAGTAATATTTCTTTAATATTTCAGTGTTATGTTCAAACATTTTTTCAAACACTTCATGAAATATTTTTTTAATTTAACAGGAATATTTCATGACATGTTTTTTGAAAGATTTGAGAAATATTAATTTGGAACATTTCAAGAAATAATGTAACAACTTACTTGAATATTTCAGTGTCAGATTCAAAAATTTTTTGAAATAAAACATGAAATGTTCCAGCAATATTACAGAAATATTTCAATGAATTATTTAATATTCATAAACTGAAATATTTCAAAGAAATATTAGTTCATCACTTATTTAATATTTCACTGGAATATTTCATGAATAATTTAAGGAAGCTTTCAATAAGCTCCCAATGAAGTATTTTATGAAAAATTTACAGAAGCTTCCAGTAAGCTTTCACTGAAATATTTTATGAATAATTGACGGAAGCTTCCAGTACGTTTCCACTGGAATGTTTCATGAAAAATTTTCGGAAGCTTCGGTAACCTTACAATGAAGTATTTCATGAAAAACTTACGGAGGCTTCCAGTAAGCTTCCACTTAAATATTTCATTAATAATTTACGGAGGCTTCCAGTAAGCTTCCACTGAAATATTTCATTAATAATTTACGGGGGCTTCCAGTAAGCTTCTACTGAAATATTCCATAAAGAGTTTACGGAAGCTTCCGGTAAACTTCCGCTGAAATATTTCATGAACAACTTGTGGAAGACTCCTGATCGACGACATATCCATCTTCCGGAAACTTTTCACTGGAATCTTCCTGGAAGCTTCCAATGTTTTTTCTGCAGTGAATTAAATCTTCCATGTTTTCTTCTAGGAAGCTTCCGGTAATATTCCACTGAAATATTCAACGAAAAACTTACCGCAGCTTCCTGAAAGCTTCCACTAAAATATTTCAGAAATGATGTACGGAAGCTTCGAGTAAGCTCTCACTGAAATATTTCATGAAAGATTTACGGAGGCTTCCAGTAAGTTTTCACTGAAATGTTTCATGAATAATTTACGGAAGCTGTCGGTAAGCTTTCATTGAAATATTCCATGAATAATTCACAGAAGCTTCCAGTAAGCTTCCACTGGAATATTCCATGAAGGACTTACGGAGGCTTCCAGTGAGCTTTCACTGAAACATTCCATGAAAGACTTACGGAAGACTCCTGATCGAGGACATATCCATCTTCCGAGAAGTTTCCACTGGAAACTTCCTGGAAGCTTCCAACCTTCCTTCCACATCTTCCGGGAAGCTTCCAGGAAGCTTCCAGAAAGCTTACATGCTGTGTGGGATTGGCCCATCAAAATTTCTTTGATTCCAATGTTCGTGCTTTCAGGGAAACCTTACACCCTGATATGCACAACAAAGAGACATTAGTAAAGTATGATAAAATTTTATTGGTTTATTATTTTGTTTGCCTCATTTAATATCCAGAGGCAAATCATATATATTAGTGAAGTATAAAATCAAAAATTTAATTTGTATAAATTATTAAAATGATTAATAATTAATGTACGAAATACTAAAAGATAATACAACATTTTTAATGAGGAACAGATATTTATAAGGAAATATTACCACATAAGATTGTTCATATTATAGATTTATTTAATTATTTCGTAATATTTTCAATATGCAAAGCCCATATACATATTATAGTTAATGAAAGCTTCTAAAATTAGCTGAAGTTTGAACTTAAATCAAATTCAAATATCAAATAGCATTATATCTTTCTAAATTTTAAACATATAATAATTTTTATGATTATATTCAATAATAAAAAAAAATAAAAAATAGTTTTTCATTTAGACTAGTCATTGTTTTATTTAAACTAATCCATTTAATTTTAATAATTTTAATAAGATTTACAATCATGTTTTTTTAAATTACACTAATTATATTTTAAAATAAAAATTAATTAATAAACTCACTTTCTGTTCTAATTCTGTAAAAAATATTTCCATCTTTTTTAAGATGATTAATATAAATTTTAGGTTTGTAACTGTATTCTACCGTGTTTGAATCTTGCACGCTTAGGTATTAAAATAGGATAGACGCTCGGTTATATATCTCGTCTAAGACGAGTAAAGAAGTGCGTATCTTGACGACCAGCACGCGCGAGAGAAGCTCGCCGATCGCGAGGCGCTTCAGAGAGTTTCTGGCTACCGTTGCGTTAGCACGAAACCCAAGCCGCGCTGTGCTTGTTAAAAGATTTCACCACGTGGTCGTATAATACGGTAGACCAAGTTTGCATTTGATAGCGCGAAACATTGTCTTAAATAAAAGTCATTAGTTTATTTCGACTAGCGTATCGTATTATATTGGCTAGTTGCAACTCCCAGAAATTCTTTCTGTAGAGTTT
This sequence comes from Anastatus disparis, assembly GCA_017163975.1. NCBI lineage: Eukaryota > Metazoa > Arthropoda > Insecta > Hymenoptera > Eupelmidae > Anastatus > Anastatus disparis. The sequence continues at coordinate 1,194,251 of JAFFSR010000369.1, read as the reverse complement.
TGCTCGACCGCTTTTCGCGCGTCTTAGCGGTCAGCCATTAAGTGCCAGCAAATACATTGATCGGCGTGTATAGGATTCCACCGATCTACGCCAAGGCAACCACGTTGGCAGAGTTCAGCGGCATTCAAGGATCGGGAAGAGACTTCTTCCACCGACCTACTATAGAGCATCTACGTATTGGTTACGTACAGAGGAGAGGCTAACGATAACGAGCGATCGGCGTCTACGTGCACGTAGGTAATTAGTGTAAGCTGGCCAACGCGTTACTGTGAGTATAATTATACTGCGCGATATCCAAGTGTCTCTTCCTCGAGAGACACTTATTCGGGTATATTGTTTTATCGGTTATATAATCGATCAGCGTCATAAGCGAGTACGATTTAGTTCGCGACGCGCCCTCCCTTTGCTCACTCTCTCATAGACGCGTGCATTATATTTCATATATTGTATTATTTCATTCTCGTTCAATTCAAATTTTATCTTTATTATATTTATATTTTTCTTATAATAAATTAATTTTGTTTTCTATTAAAACGTGCTTTCAATAAATTTATATTGCCTGACTATATTTAACATAAAATATATATTTCCCGTTGCTTACTCCGACGCCTCCGCGGTCCTTGTGAGCAGTTATAAATTAATTAGTGATGTAATATTATTTAGTTTAATATAACGTATTTTTGAACCTGCCTCACGAAGGAAAACTGCGCTACCAGTCACGCATCTCTCGATCAGGTAAGAGAGAAAGAGAGACGCAGTGAGTGCAGCTAGTGACAAGTATATCACTTATGACTTTGTCGCTGATCAATAGCTTTACTAGCTAGCACTATCGGAGTTTGCTGTACAATATTAAGTAAATTTCTTAGTTTTCAGCGACTCCGCATATAATTAAATTTATAGACTTAGCTAAAAATAATATTTAATTAAAAGTTAATTCTTTTTCTTGTAACGGGCAAAATATTCGTTAAAGGTTATGGATTTTTAATTTGTAATTCTTAATCAGTAGTTGTAAAGTAAGCAGCATTATCATAGGAACATTCTTGCAAAAGATCCATCATTTCATGGACACTCCAACATCTGTGTTTAAATCAATCGGTAAGACTATTATTTGATCTACAAGGTAATAGTCTAAATAATTCTGAATTTTCTTCTATTCAATACCAACGCCATACTGCATTGACCATTTCTATGTGATCATAGTTCAATCGATGTCTTAATGAAACAGCAAACATATGCCAAGTTTCAATACTTTTGCAATATTGACCTCTTAAATGTTCAATACAAGATCTATTTTATCTATACGATCCATCATTGGTAACGAAAAATACCTGAATACATTCAATTATATTTTATCAGAATTTAATTTTATAACAATTCTATTCAACATAAAATTTAAAAAAACTATACCTAAAAACATTGCATAAATTCATATTATCCCTAATGAAAACCGGTTTTGCTAATAACTGTTAATAACTAAAAATAATTGCTAATAACTGCAAATAACTGCTAAAAGCTGCTAATAACTGTTATAAATAGTTTAGTTTGAGACACAAGTAAGGTTATTTGCAGTTATCATCAGTTATCATCAGTTATTAGCAGTTATTAGCAATTATTAGCATTCATAAGCAGTTATTTGCTATTTCATTAACAGTCATTTGCGTTTATTTACAGTTATTTGCAATTTCTTGTAATTATTTACCGTTAACAATCATACGCTTTTTAAAAATTTTTTTATTTTTTATGTATGGGAAAAAATTTCTAAGACAATAAATTTTTATGAATAACTATTATTAACTATAAATAACTGCAAGTTTCTGCAAATAACTACAAAAATCAGAAAATAATTCCAAATAACTGCAAGAATCCGCAAATAACGGTAAATAACTGCAAAAATAAAAAAATAACTGCAAATAACTGTTACTATTATTTTGATTTTTAAAAATTGTATTGTACAAAATTGTTGTGCTTATAAATGTTGTGAGTGCCCGAGTATGTACGGCCCTGAAATCGTACGATACTGGAGGATGCGCACGCAAACACCCAAAAAGACCAAAGTGGTTGAACATGCGAGCGCGCGTATGTATGTACACGCACTTGCATGTGTAAGTACCGCTGAAAGTATACGGCGGCTCTCCCCTTCTTCTACTAAGTTAGAAGAGTGGGAGAGAAACCTAGGAGAGCTGATGCATGCAATGCTCTTGGATCGGCTCTTCTAACACGAAGTCATACCTTGCTCAAGGCAAATACAGGTTCTCTGCAATAGCATTGTCTCGAGTAAGGCAGATATTTATATAGTTATATAAATTCGATATTGTACCAATTATCTTTCAATAAAGAGTTTATCCAAGCCTCATACCTCCTATCCTATTAACGCGTGTTAAGCCCCGAATTTTAAGGCATCTGGTCCTTAACAATAACAGGCTCTTCACATAACCATCTAATGATTATTACTAAAAATTCATGACAAGTCCGATATAGCTAGGCAAGGCACGCTAGCTGTACACGACTTTCAGCAATAAAATTAACAAAGAGAACATCACCCTCAGAGTCCGCATGAGCTAGGCAAGGCGCGCTAGTTCATTACGACCTGAGATAACGAAAAAACAAAACAATTAACTCGACGCACGAGCTTGAATAATTTTTTTAACCAGACAATATGCGCTGGTTATAATATTCTTACATACGTCGCGTATAATAAATATTAAGAGTCTTGAATAAGAATTCAACGTATAAATGAATAAATTAGTTAGTAGAAAAGGAACGTCAGAATGTTGATAACTGTTAATAACTGCAAATAACTACTATTAACTGTAAATAACCGCTACTTCTGTCTCATACCAAACTATTTACAACAGTTATTAGCATTTGCTTGCAGTTATTAGCAAAACTGATTTTCACTAGGGATTCTGTCCATAAATTTTCTAAAAATAAACGAGGCTTTTATATGTTTTCTCCTAACAAAAAGATGAAATGGCTGTGTTGTAGGTCCATGATCATAACATTTACAACTTTTATGGTTCTTGAAGAAAGCCAAAGAGTTCAATAATCCAATAACTTTTTAAAAAAGTTGATTTTACTTGTTTCAATTCTACAGTAGTCTCTCATCTAGTTCTTTCTAATAATATTTGTGGTTAATCGAAACAATCTTCTGTAACAATTTAAAAAAGATTGCACTCTTGACTTACTCATCCAAATGTTCCCTTGAAGTCAGCGATTACAAATCTTGGAGTGATGCTTACTTTCTGAAAATTATGAAATGTTTTTAAGATTATGTATCTAAAATATGATTTATTATTTTGATAACTTTTTTTTTTAAATTACATTATTTACATTTTTAAATAAAAATTAATTAATAAACTTACTTTTTGTTCCAATTCTGTAAGAAATATTTCCATCTTTTTTAAAATTATTGATAAAAGTTTTAGGTTATGGATCTTTAATTATAATCCCTAATCAGCAGTTGTAAGATAAGCATCATTACCAGAAGAACATTCTTGATGAAAATTCATTATTTTATGGACGTTTCAACATATGTGTGTAGCTTTTGACATTTTTTCCTTTGCTTGATCTTTTTTAAGATTTCTTTTGACAGTATTGAACTTTTCTAGAATCTACAAATCAATATATGATTAAAAATTGAACACAACTATTACTTGCAACAAGTTCAAATTTGCATATTTTTTTCTTATTAAAATAAGTTCAAATAATTTTTGTTTAATTGAAATATTGAAATATGGGTCGGTGAAGTAGATCACGTTTAAGAAAAAGATAGAATAATTATTAAAAAAATTTATTTTTTATCAGAGAATATAAATAATTATATGATAGAATTTCTTATAAGAAAATATTTTATGATCTACTAAATTTTTGCAAAATGGATCACAATTCAAATTTGAATGAAAAACCCGCCGCGGATCAATTCACATGTTCGAATCTCGTTCGCCGGGGAACGGGAGAAACGCGCGGCGCTTTTTGTCTCGCACAATGAGTGAGAAAGAGAGGCAAAGAGACGCAACGCAAAGGCGCCGCAACTGTATTACACTTATTCATGATATTAATATATTGAATTGTGCATTCATTTCAAGTAACAAATAGGTAATTAAATGGACATATAATTAATTTTAAACATCATTTCTTATTATTGAACAATTTTTTCTTAAATTAAAATTAGTTAAAGTGTCACACAAAAAATATTCTTTTACAGATAAAATTAATTTTGAATATCAAGTGTAAACGGAGTTTCCGAGATATATCATGTACAGTAAAGACTTAGTAATAAAAATTAATTAAATGAATTTAATATAGTTAATAGAAAAAACAGACGAGTATATAATTTAAAAATTTTTCACATTAATTAGATCATTTTTTTTTGTATAAGTTGCATTTTAATGACGTTGTTGCAAATAAAAAAAGATAAGATTATCTGATATCATGCACACATGGGAAAGTCAGATGCGTGATACTTAACGCAAGATTAAATGGAAATAAAATCCTTGCGCATATCCACATTAAAGCTCAGATAATCTAGATGATCGACAACGGAGAGGGGATTAGTCGACTCCAGAGCGAGTCGTGAGAGGAACGGTGCCTGATTCTTTTCCGATCGTCCAAACAGTTAGTTGTAACTTCTTATATCAGAATTAACAGAACAATCCTGTGTATAAGTTATACTTTGCAGGGTTGATCACTACCGATAAAATCTTTTTTGTTTAACCAACGTAAAATTTTAGAGTCAGTGTTTTGATTAATTATTAATATCTCTAATAAAAAATATTTTGTTATTAATCAGGGGAAAGACTAGGTCTTCGACCGAAAAGCCCCAAGTGGTCGTTCTATGTTTCCATAGAACCGCTGCGCATTGCACAAAAGCCTGATGGTGATGGATGTAAAAGGGTGCTGAAAAGCTGCCCTTAACCGGTGGACACTACGTGCATTTTATGCCTGGTGATGCACAGGTTATCGTACACCAGGAATTAAGGCTATTTTGTCTGTTTTAGATTGTTTTTATAAAGAACCATAACCATATATCCAACTAATGTATTAAATAAAGAACACAGAGAGCACCAAGATCGAGATTGGTGGATATTTTCCTTAGAGAAAAATAGATAGGAAAAAAAATAATAATTAGTAGAATTTTAACGTAACTTGCAATAAGTAAGTTTTGGTTGAGTCTTAATTTCATAAGTTAATGATTGCTTTAATTTGTTAAAAAAAAAAAAAATTGTTTTTCTTTCTTTTTTCATTGTTTTCCAAGTAGAACATTATTTTCTTTTAAAATTTAGATTCACAAATGCTAATTAAAGTTCAGAAGCTCCGTTAGAACAATTAATGATTGATGCAAGTTGATGTGTTGAATAATAAATGAGAATTACGAAAAGATGTCATACATGACCAGCTCAAAATAAATTAATCGTGTTCTTTATTTCATAAACCATATTTATTTTCAATTTTGTGTGGGTCTAAAAAAAAATTAAATGTCATATTATTGCACGCGAATTTTCTCGTTCTGTCTAAATACATTCATATTATATATCTATAGTTAAATTATATACATATATCTGTTTTGTTTTTGTGTAATCTCAATTAAAAGGACCTCATAGTCATTGCTGGGTTGTAAAGTCAGCGAATAAAACATCTGATAAAGAAGAGGGCAAGATTGGTAAAAAATTATTGAAGGTCATGTCCCTGCTGTTAATTTCATACTAGTCGAATTCTGATAAAGCGTTATATATTTTATTTAAAATATTAAAAATCACTAAATATATATTATAAAGGTATTTTTAATAGTAGAATATAATTCTTTCCAATCTTGCTTAATCATAAAATTGACGTTACATACTACTTTATTTAAAAAAAAAAAAACAATATATTACTCACTCTGTTAGCCTCACTTTGATCATTTAAAAGACAAAAAATTTTTGCTTGCTTGGTTTGGATTTGATTTATTATATCTTCAATAGGAAGCTGGTAACTTAGCAGAAGCTTTTTTCATTGGATCAAAATTCGGATCTTGATAGCCACATTATTCAGTCTATTTACATCTTTCAATAAAGGTTATTTTCAAGGAGTTCAGACATTTTTTCCTTTGCTTGATCTTTCGTTAGACCTTAAAAATTAAATGATTTACCAAAATATTTCTTACAGCTAAACTCAGCATACCACCAAAAGAATTTATATTACTATGCGTTTTTGTTTTCCACGGAAGGCTGCTATTAAGATCATCCAACATATCTATCAAACTTGATCAGTTTGTAAATGAAATGGTTCATTTAAATTAGTTGCTATAGCTTTTTTACTGACTGTCTTTAAATCTGCACCAAGATCTGATAATGCAGACATACCATAATATTTATGCAGACAAAAATATAAATATTATCCTATTAGAGTATAGCTGAGAGTATCCAAGTAACGTTTTTCAAAAGTGAGTCAATTGATTGATCCACAACATAATGGACTGGATAATTAAAAAATTTCTCCACCAACAGCTATTTCTTAAGTTAATAAAATATATTCTTCCATCTAATACTTTTTAAAACTTTTGATAAATATACCTGAAGGTTCTATCAGTGAGTACCTATAAAATTAGCATAATGATACATTTAAATTATTTATATTTGTTTGTTTATCATAATTAATATTTATAATTTTTTGCTCTTAATCATAACATTTTTAACTTTAACAATACTTTTTAAGTTTTGTAAAATATTAAGGTCCACTTGTAAAATCTTAGATATATTTTTGAATATATTGGCCTCTGAACAATATCGTTTAAATTACATAATTATACTACTTACTAACCTAGAGTTTTGCTAAAATGCTGTCACTTATTGTTCTGCCGTTATTCTTATATTATTCAAAGATTGATGCTGCATGTAATTTCACTGATCTTCAAAAATTAAATAAAAATAATTTAAATTAGGTTTTTTATCATTTATAATATTACCTAAAACATTTTCCAATTGAAAGCACTCTATTTTTTTGTTAATTCACCAAACAAACATTCATAAACCAATCACTAAATTTGTTCATTTCCTTTCACTTTTGTTGTTTTTGCTTTCTTATAGAGAAAGCATTGTATCAATAAAAAAATTATTTTTCTATTTTTTCACTAATTTGTGCATATTTGTACTCAGGGAGTCGAAAAAAGTGGTTTTTATTTCTAAATCTCGAAAACTACTTGATGAATATGCTTCAAATTTTGCACAGAGTTTAGGGATAGCTGTAGAAGATAGTGTAGGTAAGAAGAGAGCCAGAGATAGCCCAGAGGAAAAAAAAAGGAAAAAGACGGTAAAAGAAACTAAGTATAGCAAGGAGGAGCTGAGTGACAGTGAGGAAGAGGACCTAAACAGCACGGTGGTGGAAGATTTTAACAAAAGCATGGAGAAAGAAAAGTTGGACCAAATTGTGAGGATGCTAGACAAGATGGAAGTAGAGAGTAGTAAGTTCAGGGAAGAAATGAAAAGGAAGGTGAAGGAATTCAAAGAAGGTTTAAGAGAAGAAATAAGAGAAGTGTAAGAAAGAGTATGGTAATTTAAAAAGAATGGAGGAGGAAAGAACAAAAGATATGGAGAGGTGCAAAGTCAATTTTGAAAAACTGGTAAAAGATGGTAATGAGAGAAAAGTATGGGAAGAAAAAAAGAATGAGGAGATAGAGAAAGTTAAAAAAGAACTCGAAGAGAACAAAGGGAAAGTTGAGGACATTGAAAAGAGGTTAGGATTGGAAGGAGAAAAAATAGAGAGGTACTTAACGGGGGGTGGTAATGAATATAGAAGAAAGGAGGAAAAAGAAGTATTATGGATAGCAGAAATGGAGGAGAGAAGAAAGAAAAAAAAATATTTTAGTGAAAGGAGGAAACATTGATGAGATGGACGACAAGGAGAAAATGGTAAGATGAATTAAGAAAAGTTTAGGTGTAGAAAGTAATATTAGAAAAGTCTGGAAAACAAAGGGAAAGGAGAATTGTGTTATTATACAATGTGAGGACTGGAAGTGCAAGCAAAGAATCATGGAAAAGAAAAATAAGTTAAAGGGGTCCGCAGTATATCTGGAACAGCACCTAAAATGGAGAGAAAGAAAGAACAAGTACATAATTAAATGCAAGGCAGAGGAACTTAAAGAGAAAGGTAGGAAAACTCAGATTTTCTTCAACAGGTTCGAGGTAGAGGATAAATTTAGTATTGGAATGAGAAACTGGAAAAGTGTTTTCAGAAAGGAAAAGCATTGGAGGAGTAGGAAAGAGAAAATTATAAGGAAAGAGACAATGGTGAAGAAATTGGTAGAATTGAAAGAAACGCAATAAGATGCTTAACGTGGAACGTGGCAGGTATGACAAAGGAGAGAAGGGAAGTTGAAGAGGAAATTAACGGATATGAGATAATATGCTTTCAAGAAACGTGGATGGAAGAAAAAGGAAGAGAGTACCTTGAAAGAATAATGAAAGATTATGTGTTTGACATAAGATGGGCAAAAAAAGGAAAAAAGAGAGGAAGACCAAAGGGAGGAATGATCTTAGCAATAAGAAAGATTAGTGGACTCATTGTAGATTGGGGACAAAAGGAAACGGAGGAAGTAATTTGATGCAAGATTGCTTGTGATAATATAGAGTTTATTATAGTGGGAGTTTACATAAGAGAGGTAAGGAGAAAAAACATGGAAGTCATAGAGAAGGTCGTAGAAGAACACAAAGAGAAAAAAATATTAATAATAGGAGATTGAAACGCGAGAGTGGCAGAAGAAGGAGGGTTATTAGATGTAATATATAATGAAAGTCTGAGAAAGTCAAAAGACAAAGTATGTAATAAAGAGGGAGAAGAGCTAGTGGAATGGCTACGTGAGCAAGGATTGAGTATGGGAAATGGGTTTGTGAAAGGAGATGAAGAAGGAGAATGGACATTTGTTAGTGGAGTAGGGAGGTCGGTAATTGACTTTATTATGATAAATGAAAATATGGAGGAAGAAGTAACAAAAATTAAAATAAGAAAATGCGAATTGTCTGACCACATGCCAGTTGAGTGTGAGTTTAGAGGGAAGGTAGAGAGTAGAAAAACAATGAAAGAAGAAAAAAAATGGGTTTCAATGTGGGGTGAGAAAGACAATTTTTAAGAAAGAAGACAAGGATAAGGTAGAAAATTATAGAGGGATTACATTCATGGATACGGGATACAAGATATATGCCGAGTTATTAAAAAGAAGATTGGAGAAGGAGCTAGAGGAGAAGAAAATTCTAAGTGACACGTAATTTGGGTTTAGGAAAGATTGTGGTACAATGGAGAGCGTGTTTTGTTTAAAGACAATCATGGAGAGTCAAATAAAGAAGGATAAAGGTAAGATGATTTTATTCTTTGTAGATCTGAAAGCTGCATTTGATAAAGTGAAGAGAAAAGAAATATGGAGTAAAATGGATAAGATGAATATTAAGGCAGGAGTGAGAAAAAGGATTCAGGAAATATATAGGAGTACATATGCAAAGGTGAGAGTCAATAATATTTGTACAGAAGAATTCGAAATGAAAGAAGGCGTGAGACAAGGGTGCCCGTTAAGCTCCGTTCTATTTAACGTTACTTTCGCTGGACTGGAAAAAGCTCTAAGAGAGGATCAGGTTGGAGGAATTAAAATAGGAAAAAAGAGAGTATACAGTCTAGCGTATGCTGACGATATTGTTTTTATGGCAAAGGATGGTGATGAAATGAGAAGCATGCTCAAAAGATTTAAAAAGTATATAATGATGAAAGGGCTAGAATTTAATGTAGGAAAATCGAAAATAATGGAGGTGAGAAAAGCAGGAGGAAGAAGAAGAGTGAAGAGATATACTTGGAATGGCAAGGAGATAGAGGAGGTGAAAGTATATAACTATTTAGGTTTTATAATACAGAGAAATGGGAATCTAAGTGAGCATATAAAAGTAGTGAAGAGAAAGGCAAACATCAAATTAGAAAGGATATGAAGCATTGGAGAAAGACTTTTTAAAAATGAATGGAAGGACAGAATGAGGATATGTGATGCCACAATAGAAAGTATGGTGCTATATGGAGCCGAGGTAGAAAGGATACAGAAGAAATACATCAAGTGGGTTTTAGGGTTGGAAAGATCTACGCCAGACTATGTTGTGAGGACGGAGAAAAAGAGGTACAGCATGGAGATAGCAGCATTAAAAAGGGCGATAAGATTTGATATAAAGTTAAGCAAAAAAAGCGAAGGATCATTAATTAAGGAATGCTGGGAAAAAAACAACAAATGATATGTGAAACAGAAGAGAAAATGGAAAATATAAGGAGAAGAAAAAGAGGATTAAGTAAGGATGATAATCGGAGGAAAAAGGAGAGATAGCATAAAAATAAGAGATAGCATGAAAAGGAGAAGTCTTGAGAAAAGAGGAATGTCAATCAAGGAATTCTATAGAAAAGTAGGAAACGGTGAAAATGTGGATGAGGAAGTTACAGAGAAAAGCAAGGAGATAGAATGGGCAGAGTCGTGGGACAGGTTAGAAAAGTCTAGGTATGCAAAAGAGGTGAAGGTGATTGCTAATAGTTGGCTGGATGGACAAAATTATTTAAATGGTAGAGAGAAAGGTGGAAGCAAAAATATAGAAAGGACAGCAAGGTTTAGAATGGGAAATGAATGTAACGCGAATAAATATTGGTTGAAAGAGAAAGAAAAGCTATGTAGGATGTGTGGGAAAGAGAGCGAGTCAATGAGACACATAGTGGAGGAATGTGAGTACACTAGAAATGAAAAAAAGAATTGGATTAGTTGTCGAGCAGAAGCGAAAGGGAGAGACGCAGTACTAAGTAGAATCATATGGAAAAAAAAAGAGAGAGAGAAAGAATTAGTCAGAGAAAATGCAAAGAAAGGTGAGGGGGGGGCGAGGGAAGAAATGAGTGAGAAAAGAAGGCAATGGGAGAATAGTATTTTTAACTCAGTATAAAATTAATTTCGTAATTGGAAAGAACCAAAGATGTGTTAAGCTGTAAATGGTAGACATATGTTAGGGAATCATTAAGCTAAAAGAAAGTAAGGTGGCAACACTGATAAAGAAGTACACAGACACAAAGGTAAGGTTAGGCTATAGCACACGTGCACGTGGTATAAGAGAAAAAAAAGGAGAGAATCGAAGTTAGGAGATAGTGATAGCACGGAGTGGTTAATTTTTGAGGACGAAGAAGAAAGGAACTTGTTATTAAAGAAATTTAGAAAAGGTAGATTGGAGAAAGGGGTGGTGCTGGACGAGCCATTAATGGTTTGGGAAAGAGAAGAGAGAGCAAGGAGAGAGAGAGAGAGAGAAAAAAGAGGTAGAGTAAGGAGTAAGATAGTAAGGAGTTAAGGGAACAAAGAAGGTGTGGAAAGAGACAGGTCAGTGTAGGAGAGGCTGTGGCGAAGAAGAACATATGGAGAAGAATGAGCAAGAGAATGTGAATTTTGTGTGAATGAGAAGAGAATGTAGTGTTGCATAAGCGATAATAGAGTGACAAAATGTGAAATTAAACTAAAGTAAATATGTGATAATACTATCAAGGCTGTCAATATTATATCATGTTATTTTGTAACGATACACAAGCTCACACACACACACACACACACACACAGACACATACAAACTAATGTATTATTAAATTGATTTTTCTTCAGTGTTCATACAAGTAATATAAAATCTTTTACATCAATATGCTCATTGATGCTGATATTTTGAAAATAAGAAATTTCAAGGTTATCACAAGATCAGTCAAAAAGTTTTATACAAAAATTACTCACAT